>VYXD01015103.1:81824-135583 GCA_013397195.1 Hylia prasina | reverse complement strand
CCATCTTGCGCAGGCCAGAAACAGCAAGTTTATTTACACCGCACTTGAAAAGACATCAGAGGTGCCCGAGGGGAGTAAAGGACTAAAGTTACCACAGAGAACTGAGATCAAACCCAGCCCAGCAGTGCTCAGTCACACCAGCCTGTGTCCAAAACCTCTTTCCTGACAAAAGGGCCAGACTTAGTCCCTGAAGACAATGAAGCCACATGACAAGAACAAGGCAAATGCTTACTTGAATAGTTAAATATCACTTGAAACACCCCAATCCATTTTGAAATAAATGTGCAAGGCACAAGTTAAAAGATGCAGCACAGGGAAAAGAAGGACAGAAATATAAATCTACCTGTAGCAGTCCAGGTCCAATTCATCTGTGCTATGTAATGCCAGGAAAATACCATGGCCTCTTTCAGTCCAGAATCCAGGACCATAACCCTGCCAGGCAGGGCACAAATAAATAAAAAATTCATTTGGCCAGCTTAAGTACTTGAGCAAGATTCTTCCCTTCTTGTGCGAGTTCATTAAAAATTTTCACATTTTTCAGTGGAAGCAGCGTTGAATCTGGCCAGCCAAGTTTAGAGAAATACTTATTTCTCTAGAGAAATTAGCTAAATGCAAGTTTTAGTCCTGATACAGGCACATACATACTTCTGCTTGCTGCATTATGGAGAACTACCTTTGTCTCAGTGACCTACAGCTTTGCAAATTGACTGACAGTGGGTAATTACTAAGCTGATCACTTGCCATCTCACAGGGACAAGATTATTAAAAGGTTTTGAAAATTGTATGAAAATATGTGGAAGAGCAGGAATGGTATATTCACAGCAAAAGGAAGAAATTAAATAACATGGGCCTCATGAGAAACAAAATACAGATGGGGGATGTGGGAAAGGAGCATGTCTGGTTTCAGCACACTCTTGGCCTTGCAGAATTATACCAGGGACAGGTTTGGCTCCCTATGTTAGAGGGAAATAATAGTATTAAAATGGTGGAGGAGTATATTTTGACTAGTGCAAAAAGCCAAATTGGAAACATAGGTGGGAAGCTTCTGGATTATAACCATTATTACACAGAAAAGAGGTTTTGTTTCATGTAGCACATTTCACATTTGGGTTAAATCTTGCATCAGATATTCACAAGCAATATCTGAAAAAACTTGGTCTAAAACCTCTTCCCAGGAAGGATAAAACACATTCAAATAGTTGGTTTAAGCTGGATTTAATATTGAGTAGGACATCAAGAACATCGAAGGATACCTTCCAAACCATTACAATATTAACTTTTCTCATCTGTGGCTGGAAGATAAACATCTAAGGAGTAATAGATAATCTTTATCAATCCTATTGGTAATAATTATTCACAATTATAATTAATTATAATTATTCATAATTGAAATATCATTATTTGTAATACTGAGGGGCAGCACAAAACCAACAGCAGAATGAAATGATAGAGGCAGGTGGTTTTCAAGAAAAGAAAAACAAAAGGGAAAAAAAAGGAAAAAAAAAAAAAAAGAAAGAAAAGAAAGAAAAAAGGAAAGGAAAAAAAGAAAGAAAAAAAAAGGAAAAAAAATAATAAAAAACCCAAGCCCTGAGTGCAGAGACTCACAGAAAATCCCAAATGTTTTAAGATACCAGTAAATTCTGACATTTGAAATGGTAGATGCCTGATGCAGCATGGGTTCCGAATCTCACCACACCACAAGAGATCTGACTAAAATAATTGCACTGCATCTCAGGTTTCCAGTACTAATACAATCAGCATCAGGTCAAGTGTCCCTACACTGCCCTGAGGGCTCATGCTGAAGACAATGAGCAAAATGCATTCACAGTCAATGAGTGTGTACCCAGTGCCAGGCACAGGTGGCATATATTCCCTCTCTCCATCACAGAAGTGGATGGCACAGTCTTCTCCTGCCACTTACACAACCCCTCCAAAATATTTACAGCCTAAGATGTTCAGTTAGGACTGTCAAAAGCCCATCTTTGGCTGTATTTGTTCCGATAGAAAATGCCAAACCAGTGACAAGAGGCTGCTTTCAAGGCTTTCAGCCTGAGAACTAAAGCATAAACCCAACTAAATAAAAACGGACGTGGAAGGACAGAAACTGTCTACAGGGCTGATGGAAAAGCAAAATGGATGCAAGCAACAGAGGGAAAGCATGCCTCAAAGAAATGAGAGGTTAAGTCCATGGTTTGCCTGAGGGAGACATGGACTGCTGAGCAATGAATACACTTGAATTAAAAATCAAGAAATGAAATGAAAAAGCAATCAAGGGTAAGAACGAAGCACAGTGGAAGTAAGAAAATACAAGGCTCTGCACAGTGATTATGCCTGAACCAAATCCAGCAACTGTAAGAATGATCAGAAAACTCCAACTTGGTCATAAATAAAAGACCAAGTTACCAGGTCATCAACACTGGCCACAGAGATCGGTGGTCAAGGGTGTGATCCATCACAGCTGGGCCTGTGGGGAACATGGGTGGAGCACAACCCAAAACGGGAACACAGGGCTCTGGGTTTGGCTTTGTACAAATGGAGACAGGACTGAACTCTGTACCTGCTCACACACACAGAGGCCAAGCAGGTAATTATTTTCAAAACGTCATAAAACAAGTTGATGGCATTTCTTCTCTAAAAGAAATGTCACAGCAGTTAACTCACATTGGATGAAAAGGTGTTGAATGCTGGGCATTGGCGAAACTCAACCATAACTTTGTCCCACTGAGGCAACAGATGGATGCAAAATGAGGATTTAACCCAGATATTCAGCCAAATACACAAGAAGAATTGTTTGCACGGACAGAAGCAGGCCTAAATCTTCACACAATGAAGTTAGACTGAAGGAAGCTGCTACGGGGTACTACTGGGTGAATTAGAATCAGGATTTAATTGTCTCTGTATTAATGAGTAAGGATGATGGCCAGTTTTTGGTTGGTAAGCAGGACGCCTATAATTCACTGCTCCACGGCAAAAAGTTTTTGGAGAGCTCCTACAGCCCAGCACGATTCAAACCAACCACAGGGTTGTCTAGGAGCTGCTGGGTGGACACAGCCACAATAAAAGTGGAAAATGTCCAAAGGCCACTCTGTAGTGACATATCTTTCATGATCTGAGGTCACAAAGGACCATGGTGTAACTACACCAGGGAGTAAAGTGTTTGGGATAATGTAATTTGCACATGTAAAATACTGAAATAATGGATGCTCATTAGCTCAGTTTACTGTCATTTGGAGAGAGGAGAAGGATTGGCAATTCACAGGCCAGACCAGAAGGTGGTTTTGCCAACTCAGCAGCAGAGGTGAAACAAAACAGTGCTAGAAATACAGCATAGAGGAAGCAGAGATATAAACCCTGCTGGTTTTCTGCATTAGGGCCATGGGGAGCATCGACAGGGAGCACAAGAGAGGAAATAACATTTCCTCACAGTCTACTACTAAAATGTCAACCACTCGATGCTCTCCTTTAAAAGCAAATTAAAAATCCCCAAACTTTTAAGTAGAAAAAGGAAAAGAAATTTGGATTCAGGAGAACTGCCCAAAGCAAACAATAGCAGCAGTGAGAAAGGGAATGGGATGACCAGTGGGATGGGGTGACTGCATCCAGCCTCTGGCTGTGTTGCAGTCAGTCCAGAGGAAGCCACAGGGATGATCAGAGGGGTAAAAAGGTCTGCTGTGAGAGAAAGCTGAGAGAACTGGGATTTTTCAGCCTGGAAAAGAGAAGCTTTGGGGTGACCTAATTGTGGCCTTTCAGCACATGAAGGGAGGCAACAAGCAAGATGGAGAGAGACTACTTACAAGGGCCTGGAGTGACAGGACACGGGACAATGGCCTCAAATTGACAAAGGGTAACTTTAGGGTAGATGTTAGGAGAAATTGGTCCCTGTGAGATGGGTGGCAGAGGGTGCCCAGAGCAGCTGTGGCTGCTCCTGGATCCCTGGCAGTGTCCAAGGCCAGGTTGGATGGGGCTGGGAGCAATCTGGGACAGTGGAAAGTGTCCCTGCCCACGGCAAGGGGTGGGACTGGATGAGCATTAAGGTCCCTTCCAACCAAACCATTCTGTGATTCTGTAAAACCATTACTTTGGAAACAGCTGAATTAATCTATCAGCTCCCTGTTGGTTCTGTCCCCTCCACCCCATTGCCAACAGGGATGTCTGCACCCCATGAAATGGTCTTGGGAATGCCCTGTAGCAGGAACAGCATGGCTGGAGTCTGAGTTTCACCTGGTCTGCTCAACTAGATCTGGCCACTTTAAGGTGATGGCTATATCCTGTAAACACACTTTTTTTTGGTGTTCTGTATTGCTTGAAGACTGTGATTTGTTCTGAATTTTCCAGCACTCTTCTCTGAAGTAAACCTCCCAACCCCAAGACTTGCCCAGTGCCTTGTCAAGGATTCATCCAGATGACTCACAGGATGCATGTAATTTCTGTGGGGTAGTAATTCCCTCTGGTTAGAACTGGAAGCATAGAGCTCTGTGACCAGAGAGAGATGACTCACTAGGTGACCTTCAGACTACGCCTCTTGGGGAAGATATTTAAATGGAAGGAGAGTCTTAACACAGGAATGGATGGTCTTAGGTTATGGTTAACACTTTCACAGCATGTTATGAGCTGGCCAGAGGAGTGGTTGCCAGGGATGGGACGGGAGCTCTCAACTGACCTGAGCTGGGTAGTCAGGACAAAAAACCCAGTTTAGGACAAAATACAACTTGAGCCACATGTAGCCTCCATGTCCCCATTGCAATTCCTGCTGTTCCTGCTGTAAAAATGACATGATTTTAGGGTACAGACTAAATTATCTCTCAAATGAGGAGTTCAGGTTTGTTTTCTCTGGGTTTATCCCTTTAGTCCATGCAGTGCAGAAAGTGATCACAAATAAACTTATAAGGATGCCTGGGAATTGATTTACAACTGTTGAAAAGATGCCTAAGATATTCAGAAATGGTGGGTTTGCCTCAAGTAATGAGATTCTGGTATTAGTAAGAGGGCACACATGTAAGAGTGATGTTTTATTCTCATTTAAAATATACAAGGCTTTCAAATAATGCAGGTTGCCCGCATGGAAAGGTTTGCTGACTCTTGCTGTGAGATCTTTTATTTGCCCTCTGGCAGACCCTGGGGTAATATTTGTTTATAGTCTTTAATAGTTTTGGAAACGCGTTCTCCTCACTCAGCTAAAAAAATTGGTTTTAAAGGTGCAGATTCCCTTCTTCAGCTGACACTCTCCCTGTGCAAAAGTCAGTCTGTCAAAACACCCAGAATTTAGTTAATTTCCTGCCAACAGAATATTGGTATATAGTATTGCTCTGATATTTTTCCCTTGCCAAAGGGAAGGACTGTCCTATTGATCTCTCCCATGCTACAAGTTGGGAGATGAAGACAGATTTCAACATTTTTTTACTGTAGTGGCAGTTTCCTGATGTAATCCAGGATTATTCCCTGCTGGCCAAGCGAGAGCTGACAAAAAAAGGCCAGCCCTCAGCCGAGCATCTGATTCAAAAGAAAATTCAGCTGAAAGGCGAGCATTGGAAAGATGAGTCAATACAAAAGCAAGCAGCAGCTCTGGATTTAAGCAGAAGTCCACAGCATTTAACCTACTTTAGCAGATCAATGCTGTGGATTTTTAATCATCACATTAATCCTAAAATAAAAATAATTACCCCAGAGATCGGTATTAAAGTCCCTTAATTATATCTCATTTCATCATCCTTTTTACTCAGGATCAGAAGCAACAGAGGCCAGAGCTTCCCGATGTAGTTTCTCCAGTTTGCAGTTTGACTCTCTTGTTAGGACTTCAGCTGCTGCTACAGGGATGAGGCATTGGCCCTGGTGAGAGCTCCCACATCCATACCACCCGGGAAAGAACTGAAAAAGGTCAAAAAAAAGGTGGACAGGATTCTGCTTTCCAGTGAAACTGTATAAAACTCCAGAGGAAGTAGTGGAGAACATTACACAGTGGGTGAAAAATATGTGAATGCCTAGAAATTTGATCTCTGCACTGTCTCCTTCTTCCAGCAATGCCAGAAGCCCATTAACATCCCATAAGGGGAAAGAGAGAACTTAGACCAGAGGCTGGGGTCCTTATCAAATTTCACTGAGCAGAGTTTATTTCCTGGAGTATCCTTTCCTGTTCACAGTCCTGCTACCCCCATAGATGCTCTGGGAACATGGCTATGGTGAAGTGCACAACCCTGAGCCTCCATGGACAGCCTCATGTGGGATTTCATAGCAATCAAACCAGCCCATTCCATGCTTGTAAGGGCAAATGGCATGGCACAGCTTACAGCCACACAGCAAACCTTTCCATCTTTCTCCCAGAAAAGGGTACCTTTCTCCACTCTTCTCTTTGGGACCACTCCTGAGCCTATGCTGTCGCCTGCATTGTGCCCAAGCTGCTTGTTTCAGGTCACACTTCCCTGCCTTGCTGGCCTTTACACATTTCCACCAGAGAAAAGAGCTACCCCGGTGTTATATTTAGACCTAAAATCATTGTGCATTTACTGAAATAGTACTTTAGGGCAATTTTCAGGTTTCTCCAAAGACACGGGGGAATTTCTTCCTGCTGCCTTGGTAAGAGGCCACGGGGCCTTGCTGCTGCTGCAGGTGTTGGGATGCATCCCAAACAAGCTGCACGTGGAATCCAAGAGAATAAAAGGCTGTGGGTTCAGGCAGCGTCCCCAAGCTCCAGCTTGGCAAGTGGCACCAGGGCTATAAATACCCCCCTTCCCCTCTCCAAGGAGCCTCTCCAAAGCCACCAGGTACAAGTTATAACATGTCCAAGGAGCCTGGAAGCCGGAATCAGCTTCTAGCAGGGGGCTTAACACCGGAGGTTCGTGAAATGCAAGAGTAATTAAAGGCCAGAGCTGCCCCTGGCAATCAGACTGCCCTGGAATGCTCACCAGAAGGTACTGCTGGGCACTTAGAGTGAGGGAGGGAAAGGAAAGCTGAAGGACACAAAAAAACCCCCTACCTCCATAACAATATTGTGGTTACAATGCAGGCTGCTCTGCTTAAATCACCTTTCTGTCACCAAAAACTTATAGCCACATCCTGCATTTTTATTTCCATGGAAGGTGGGAACTGCCAACTCCCAGCAGAAAGGACCTGAAGGGATTTTTTTTCCTTTTACTGAGTTAGGGGAGCCTTCTATGAGNAATAAACAAATTATTGTAAGATGGAGTTCAAAGAAAACCAAAACTGCAGTGTTTTCCACTCCAAGTGACAAAATATATGGTCATTTCCCTACTTGATTCTTTGATGAGAGAGGGCTCAGAACTAGACTTTCTCCTTGCAGTCCTGAGACTTGGACATCAGCCTTTTTTCGTTCCCTGATGATGACAGGAGATGATCCCAGGGCATGAGGCAGGACAGAAGGCCACAGAGATCACTCAGTGGAAGAGCTTTTGGTTGCATCTTCTCATCATTTTACCTTTACTCTGCCATTTTTCTTTTTAGTTTGTACTTGGGATCGATTTCTCCTCTCTCTAATCCTGTTGCAGTCATTTGGACTTGGAAAAGCAAGGATTTGTAGGGCTACCAGGCCTCCAGGACAAATGGGAAAAACTGAGAAAATAAGGCAAGATGAGACCTCGACCTGGCCATAAAGTCATATTCTTAACACTGAGGAAGCTTAGTACTACCCTTGTCTACCTACCCCTAAACATGGAGATTTTATACCTCCTCATGTAACTATTTTCTTTAAAACTTCCCCATCATGGTTAAATCCAAATCTTTCCTGCTACATTTTATCACTTTGTGAGCATGTAGATAGATGTATTTATTGTTTTCTTTTTCTGAGATTTAATTTGAGTATTTCAAGTCACTTATCCTTTCTTCCCTCAATTTTCTCCAAGCCAGTAGAACCCTTGTTTTCTACACTTCTGCTCATTCTTGCTTCTTCCAGCTGAGGAAGTCACATCTTTCTCAAGCTGAAGTGCCCAAAAATCAGAGTCCCCCAGACAAATCCTTGTGCTACACAAGGCACACAAATTGCTCTGTGGATAAACAACACCCCTGTCTAAATATATTAATATCATGCTGGCTTTTCCCTCCCAGAGAGAAATGTTTGCTGATTTGCCAGCATTTTGCTTGCTCTTGGCACAAGACAAACAACTACATGAGTTGCAAGCAAGGAAAGAACCAAACCATTGATCTCTCCTGGCAGAATGCAGCTTAATTCCAGTAAAAAATTCCACAGCAGCTGCCTACACAACTGAAACACTTACCTCAAAGCATGTAAGGGAAACATTCATCTTCATAAAATCATGCAAGCTGTAACTTCTCAAACTAGGTTTAAGTAAAATAAACTCTGCATGGGTCAAGGTTAAACATTTATAGAGCCCCATCAGTGTTTGCTGTGAAAAGAGCATTTTCAGATCAAAGACTGATGTGCTCTACAGCAAAGCAGTCTCAGCAGCAATTCATAAGAACACAGCAGTGCAAATATAAAGTGCTCTCTTGGATATCTGGAACGCCAATATTGATTTTAGGAACTGCATCTGCATGTTTGCTTCTGAAGACATTGAAGTTTCAGCAATGAACATGCTACCTCAGTTTAACCTCTTGAGCCATTTCAGCCTGAACTTACACATAGTGGGAAGCCTTGTAAGGCAGGGTCTGATCAGGGGGAAATGCTCAGGTGGCACAGGTCTGTTTAAGTTGAATACAAACCTATATTTTTGCCGCAGCTGAGGATTAAAACATAATCCAGGAAACTCACAAAACATTATATTCTGCCTAACCTTCTCCTGCATTTACAATCTAACAGACATGACAGATGCTGGATTCACCTTCCCAGACTGACAAGATATTATTTTCGTCAGCAAAACACAGAAAAGTGGTTTGAACTGCTGTGATGGTTTGCCTGGAGCTCCATCTCCCCTCAGTCCGACCAGACAACTTTTCCTATTCCCCCTTACCTCTTGAGATAGTTTCTCCCGTAGAGGATCTGCTGCAGCAAGGTGACCACGGCAAAGGCGCAGATGAAGATGAAGAACAAAGTTCTGTTTCCCAGCAGATCCCGGCTTGAGGAAGGGTCAGTGTATCCCATCCTTCTTGAAAGCCACTGAAGCTTCACTGGGTAAAATTCAGTTCATCGCCACCTTCATGCCCTTTTTGCTGGGGGGCAGAGGGGAGTGTCTGCTGACTTTTCTGCGAGCGATCCAAGGACAAGGTATCCCATTGTTTGGCCCTGCTGCCCCTTCCTTGCCCCTTTTGGATGTTAGCTCCAGGACTGTGCGCAATGGCTTGCTTCCATGGTAAAGTTTCCAGGAGATTCAGACGTGGGTAACATCTAAAATCGTCTCTCAGAGCTCTCTCAGCGCAGGCAGCCTGTGCTGTGTGAGAGGCATTCTGTTCCCTCTAAGCCTCTCTTGAAAACCCGCTGCTAGCAATTATCTACTTCAATCCCATTTTCATATTCCAGATGGGGGAAGCTGCACACGAACCAGAACACTGCAGCCAATGGCAAGCACGGGGCTCCGGCAACCTGCGTTGGAAGCACATAGTCGTCAGCTCTTCTCTGCTTCTGCTCAGTGGTTCCGACCAAATGTGCTCGCAAGGAGACGTGACTGGGGCGTGCTATTATTGAACAAGCATNAAAGAAAGAAAAAAGGAAAGAAACAGAGCAGCAGCAGCAGTCTGGTCAGGCTAGCAGGAAAGCTGCATTCTGTGTAGCAGTGAGCCGTCCGTGCCGGGGCTCCGGTGCTGTGGCATTTGCATGCAGAATGCAGAGCCTTCAGTCACACACCGCTCACTATTTGGGCTCCTCTGTTTCCCCTATTCCTCCAGAGTAAGCATAAGCAAGGTCACTGTGCATCCCTTCAAGGACAGAGCTCTCAGTGCCTGCATGCTGATTTATTGGAGGCTCTGAGTAGCCTCACAGCCGCAGAGAGGGAGCCTGCCTCTCAGTGCAGGCTCTAAGAACCATTTATTTAAAGAGACAAATATTCTGATTGTTTCTCCACTAGACACTAGCTCTCTTTTGAAAGGGCAGAGCAACAAGACCTTGTCCACAGCCATCATAACTCCTCTAAAATCCCCCGTTTTCAGGAGAGGCTCAATTCAGCTCACAGGGACTTTTGCTGCTCATTTCACTACGAGCAAAATCTGCCCCAACCCCTAACACAAGTTCCAATGAAAGCCTTATCTATGAATGAAACATCCAGACTAGGAGGTTGTTTTGCCCCAATAACAGATGGGAAAAGGATTTTGACAACAAAATGAGGGGGAAAAACTCTTTTGTCTAAGAGAACAGGAAGATTTCTGTGTGAATAGATTTTCCAACAGTTAAATCAATGTATGCAAATTGCTCTAGAGTGCCAGCAGCCCAGCTGTGTGGAGCAGCAAACAGGGAGTGTTCATGAACTGTTTCAGCTGTAACTGGTGCTCCATGTGAAGAAGGGCCAAAGGTAACTTTGTGCAACCCTTTCAACCTTTAAACAGTCCTTGAAGACAGGGCTAGTCTGCAGCATGACCTACGGCAATTTAGGGAAGGCGCTGGATAAAGCAGGCTTTGCCTTACCTCATTTTAAGCAACAAAAGTCACACAAAGTGTTTAAGGTATGAAGCTGGTCACCCTGAACTCCTGCAGGCTGGAGAGCAGCATTTTAAACACAAGTGACTTTGCAGAGAAGGTGTAGGGCTCCAGCCCCTGGTATGTCCTGCCTCAGTGCCTCTCACAGCTCCCACACCTCTATTTTTGAACCCCAACAAATGCTTCCATTATCACCCTGCATATAAATAAAGCGCAGACCCTGAGTCAGATCAAAGATTATCCAGGGAAAAGTAGAGGCAGAGGGCAAGGACATACTGATACTTCCTTGGAAACACTCTTCTACCATTTTGTCATTCAGGGTCTTCCAGAACCAAGGAAAGAAAACCAATATTTAGGTTAGAAAAACAGCTCAGTGGGATGCACTGTACTGGGAATAATACACATACCAGGGGACTGCAAGTTAAACACTAAAAGTAGTTTGATTCCCTATTGTCAAAGCCATCAGCTCAGGGGACAAATATGTTTCTTTAAATGATCAGTTCATGTAAGCTCACATCATATGAGACTGTTTCCATATAGGAACTGTACCATTTAAATGGATCTAACCATAAATCCTGTCAGGAAAAGGAAAAGCTGTATGGCCATCAAAATTCCCAGACTGAGACCCCGCAAGATACAACACAGGCAGATTTGTGTGCAGGAGCTTAGTCAAGGCAACTAAGCTCAGACATGGAGGAAAATTTACTTAATGATTTGAAGTGTCTGATTTCTACTGATAGCTTTGAAAACTCAGAGACATTTGCCTCAGTTGCTCTGGGAGTCATTTTACAGTAACAGCAAAGTATCAGAAAGTAGAATTTGGCTTCCTATGATTTTCTGTAGGTGTGACAGTGATTTTACAGATTCTTATATCACCTAGGTTTCGGTGAAAACACTTTCAGCTTTTCTACCTTTACTGCCCTCCATTCAAAAGGATTTTTTTTTCCTTGAGATCTGTGCAGTAATGCACCAAATTCCTGAGCCTAGCAGAAGCTCTTTCTCCTGGGGAGATGGTGATCCTGAGCTGCAGCAAACAGCCCGTGTATTCCATCAGCCTTTGATTTTCTGTGTCCTCTCATCATTCTCTGCTGTATCAGGAATGGCCAGAAGATAACAGCACCTGAGAAACTGCAGGAGAGCTGCAGACCCAAGGAGCAAAGTACAAAGGTATCTACAAAAAATAGGAAAGGTTTTCTGTGCCAGAGCTTGCACAGGCACCATTCCTGACATCAAATCACATGCAAAAGGAATCTGTTTGCTGTCCCCAGCCCAGTACAACAACACTGCAGAACTGGAAGCAGACCAGCTCTGTGCAAGCATAGAGAAATAGGTTGTCTATTGACAAATTTTCACAGGATGCTCAAGGCTACGTGCAATATTTATTGTAATTGAAACTGTCTTAGAGTGCAGCAGAAGGGCTGAAGATGAGCAGTGTCAGCACTCACTTGCAGGGCCCTTTGAGAGTTAAACTACAGGCCTCCTTGAAAGCATCAGGCCTCTGCAGAGAAAAAAATATATATTTTTTAAATAATTTTTCACCCAGCACTTAAAGAAGCAGCAGACAACAACAGATCCCCTCCAGAGTCTGAGAAAGATGGGAAAAGCGCTCAAAGACCATTGAGCCCAACCATTCTCCCAACACTGACAGGTGTACATTAACCCATGTCCCTGTGTGCTGCATCCACCTGCTTCTATAACATTTCCAGCACGACAGACACAACCTCAGAACGGGTATTCCCGCATCCATTCTTGGAGCGCAGACTTCAAAGTCTAAAGCAAATCTGGCAAAATGGATCTTAATATGAAGCTGCCAGAAGCAGTCAGTCTTACACGTGTCTGGCCTTTATTTGTTGCATGTGAGCTGCTTGCTAAATATCACCAGAGATAATCTGTCACAAGAAACTCCTCCAGCCTGAGCAGCGAGAGTCTGAGTGCTCTAACACAAACACAAACATGCTCCTTACAGTGACACCCTCCAATGGGAGCTCATCATTTGCTCTTAGGGCTCTTAATGAACCAGGTTTGAATGTATTTATTTTTTTAAAAAGAAGTTAACATTAAATCTCAAAGACAAAGAAGCCAAGACCGTGCTACTGAAGCTCTACACAAGGAAAGATGAACTAGCAAGAGGACAAAATCTGGTAGGGGTCAGACTCCACTTCTCTTGTGGAGGGAATAAGTTCATATCTCTCTCTCTGTGTTGAAAGGACAATACACAGCCCTTCCTACTGAGCTGCAGTTTACTTTTTAATGCAAATGAACTAGAAAAATTCATTTTTGATGGGCAGGTCAGATTGGGAATTTTTTTAAGTATCTTCACTGAACCTATCATTTGAATCAGTGTTTGACTGAACATGCATTTTAATTTCAGCTGAAAGCAAGGATATTTGGTGCCTGGGACAACAGATCTGTCTCTTGGTAGTTTAAATCACAGAACACATAACTGAACATGTTAAACTCACAGAATCATACAGGTTCAGGGTAAAACAAGACATGCTTCACATTCCTCTTCAGGATTTTTTCTCTTCCTGCCTGCTCAGCCATTCTTGTCTTCATGGTTGTTATTCAGACCAAAGAACTTCACAGCCAGCATTGCAGAACACTGTAAACAGTTTGAATAGAACATTTTTTACACCTCATTTTCCCCCCTAAATTAAAATTAAATCATGTCTATTTACAGTTTCTACAATGCTTGTGTAAACTGCTAGATGGCTGATTTTGCAAAGAGCTGGCACATAGGTATATGGCTGGAAGGTTCTGCTGAATACGAAACTCATAAACATATGCTTATCAATATTAATTCTTTTGCAGCTATAAAACATGAATTTATTAGCATAATTGAGTGCTTAACACAATGTCTAGTCCCCCATCACTGCCACAAATCCATATGTCTTAAACTGAGAAAGTGAAGGAAGCTGAAAGGATTCAGCTAAGAGGTAAACATTTATTTTCTTCTGAGTTGGGCTGAGCCACGTGGAGATGACAGTGGCTAATTTGGCACCACGCTCCCACCTGTGACAGCTGAATTAGAGGACATGTCCTGAACATAACATATGGTCTGTACACTGGATATACATTACGTCATCTCGTTAATCATGACCAATTTTCTTCCAATTATGGGTCACATAGTACCCCATATGGGGCAAAAAAATAACCCAGTGCATAAAATGCCCCTTTTTTACCCTGCTGGCATCATCTCTGTTGGAAAAGTAATGATGTCTTCCTCAAAGGAATAAGGTCTTCTGGCAGGAAGCTCTGCAGAGGCTGCCTTGGCTGCAGTGCTGTACATTTACTGTTGACAGTTCCTTATAGCAGAACTTGCTAAAATGTATAGCAAAATGCAGAACTTAGTACTGGGGACATCTCTGCTTTCCCAGTGACATTTCCATGTTCCTGGAAAACACAGGAAGTAAATTGTGATTGTTATGGTCCTGCTCAGGCTCACAGCCCTGGAAGTAACTGAGAACAGTGGAAGCCCACACTCTCTGCAGACAAAAAGAAACAGGACCCAAATTCATTTGCAGGAATCATCAGTAATAAACATTAGTTTGATTTTGGAGCACTGTGTGGGAGCCCTGGGTTTAGCAACAGATCAAGGGGACTGGTCAAAGGGTTTCCATGGCCAGCATTTGCTCTCAAAGAAACATGATCCTGTCTCTACTCCAAACAAGTCATAACTCCCACCTAGTTCACCAAAACCACCTTCAAAACCTCTCAGTGAAAGCCTGGAAAGTGCTGGAATTAGTAGCACTCACCTTTAATGGGTGTTGAAAGACTGAAATTTCTTTTGGATGAAAATATCCCAACAGTAACGCCACAGTGAACAAATATTTCCTGTGACCAGAATAAGGATCACACATTATCTAATGCTGAAAACCACAATTAACAATTATTTCACTATTTCAACAATACGTTTTTACAGCAAAAGTTAAAATCTCAGATATTTTTAAAAATACATAATATAGCATATAAAGCCAGATTAATTCAGAGAGAGAGTATATCAGATTTTGGATTACGTTTTGCTCTGGCAGTGAGTGGCATTAATCAGGATGGATGTAAATGTGAAAATGAAACTTTTCCTCTGAACTATCAGCTAATTAAAATCTTCAAGTTTTTACACTGCTCTTATAATCAAGATGTAGAAGAGATCTATTATAGAAAATTATTTAGAAAATTTACTCATAACTTTTAATCTCAGTTCTGCAGTGATTTTGTATTCAAAGGAATGAAGTATATTCCTCTTGAATTAACCATCAGCTTCAGTTCCCATGACCTTTCAAGCAGCCCAGACATTCAGGTTTTGAGCCATTCCTCATTATGCCCTCCAACAGCACTAATTACAATGCTGGCTACACACATTACAAACCACTAGTCTAACTGTTCACCTGAGTTATTCTTCTAGCCAAAGCTAGTATGTATTTAGACACACCATGATTTTTTAAATAATCCATGCTAGTCCATGTTTACTTCAGTCCATGACAAAAAGTTATTAATTAAAAAAAAAAAAAATCCATCTGGATTCTGTGGTGTTTAAAAATCCGCACTCTTCATGAGGCATATTTCATTTTGCTCTTCTGGCACTGTGGAAATGCCCACTGGAACTCAGACAAGGAATCTGGAAGACGGACACCTCTACCCTTACAGCATTGTGACCAGACACTTCTTTCTGCCCCTCCTGGGGCTATGTGGGTTCAGCTTTTAAGGCCTGCACAGTCTCTGGTCTGAGCTGAAAGTGGCCACAGAGGTGGCTATTAATAAAACTGGTGGCCTTTTAAAATTCCTTCCTTTGGATCTGTGATCTGCCATGAATCCCTGGGTGGTGCTTTCCTGTGTTAGGGCGACAAATAAAGACCATTCCTGGAACAGTCTGACACGGCAGCCGGGTATCAGCTGAGTCAGCTCCTGCCATGAGCATTTGTAATTTGCCCAGGCAAGAATGAAAGGTGAGAGTGGGATTTATTAGTCCCTTTGGCAGACAGCAGGAATTGCAATTTGGAAGTCGTGTTTGGTAGCATGGAAACGGCTCAGCTTGCAAACAAGCACAGAACCAAGACAAGGGTCCATTATGCTGCCAAGCAATTTTGAGTGTCTCGAGGGCAGCACCAGCCACCCAGATGGATAAGCTCCAACCACAGGCAGGGCCTGGATCACCCCTGACCTCTGCCAGCAGCTTGGGCCCTTGCAGCACAGTTACAGGCAGTGCTGGCATGGGCAGGGAGATGGAGGGCCACAGCCAAAAACGTATTTAAGCACTTTCCTCTGCTCAGGATGTTGGGAGTTAAATGAAAAAAAACCTTGTTTGGCTCTTGGCTGCAAGTGAATTGTCCAGGGCTATGATTCAAACAAAGACTTACAGTGAGATCTTAAATTCAGCCTGGGATACTGGAAGGTGTCCCTGCCCATGGCAGTGGTTGCAACAAGATGGTCTTTAAGGTCCTTTCCAACCCAAATTGTGATTCTATGATTTATGATGACCCCATTGACATTAGCTATATTCCAATTACTTCCAGTGCTGTATTCGTCATATTTCTTTCTATAACAGGACCACCAGTACATCCATCAGTCAGAAGATTTTCCACTTTTATCCACAATCTTTGGTGGTGGTGGTGACATCTTGCTGGAGACCCTGAAACAGGTATTCATTTAAATACCTCAGTACAATCAGTTGGAGGTGTTTTGTTTCATTTTGTTTTGTTTTTTTTCTCTAAGACCCTAAGATGGGAAAGCCAGAATGGTAGTTTATCCACAGCCAATATTAACATCCAACACCATATGGCCTACAGGATCCAGTGCTCCACAAGCAGATATTAAGGAAATGCCTTTGACAAGGAGAGACATCCCCAGAAGAGTGGGGTTGAGGAGAGGGAAGCACAGCATGACATTCAGCCAGAATAGGGTTGGTTGTTTTTTCTTTCAGAACATTCCCATCAGCATCACCTTTATTTAAACATCACTTTCAATCAGCTTTTTAATTTTCTTCCAGGTGTATCCAGCAGCTCCTCTGGAGCTAAGAAATTTGTGCGTGGGTTTTCTTTCACGCACTGTGGGTAGGAAGGTATGTGGGAACTATAATTCAGTCACTCTAAATCACATGTAGCTGAAGCTTGAAAGAAAAATAATAATAAATGGTTCAGATTGTCAGGCTCAGTGCAATTCTCAATCAATTAAAGCTTATTTTAGCACCAGGGCAGTTTATTTTTATAATGTTCTCCTGGCATTTTGATGCTTTCATGCTACTGTGTAGCTAAAAGGTCTTGCTAGGAGCAAATTATTCTTGGTAAAGCATTCTCTGCACTATAATTTCAGTTTCAATGATAATAAATATCAAATGACAATAAATAATATCCACAAGAGCAAACAGCAGTAAGAAAAGGGCTACTGGCAGTGACAGAAAGGCTTTGGACCTGGGTAAAGGAGGAAGATAAACCACAGGCTCAAGCACAGTAAAACCATGGCTGTTTGGGCTTGGAGTTTACAAAGTATTCTCCAATGCATATGACTTCCAAACGTAATTCAAGGTACTGAGACATTAAACAGTGAAAAGTCACTAGTGAAGATATTCCTCCACCAGCTTTCTACTTCTTTTCATGAACAGTTAAATACTGTGTCTGTCTTTTAGATCTGCATTTTGTGTTGCTAACATGCTTCCCCTTTCACAGACATGGATTGCCCAAACCAGAATTTCTCTTTTGCTGCACTTGAGAATTTGAACCACAGGGTCAGATTCACAGGGAAGGTTTCAGAGCTTCAAAAGTTGCTTAGTTGATGAGGAGAGCTCTTTCCTGATGTGACAACAAAAAAACATAATTAGTACTGTTTGTAGGTCCTTGCAGGGCAGGGAAGCAGCTGGCAAACAAGAACAACACTGCAAGTTCACCTCTGCTGGAACCATGGACAAAATATTTGTTTAATAAGAGGGGCTATAATCACAATAAGTTGTTCTTTTTTTTCACTGTGGTAAAGACAAAGATATTACACAGAGGATATATCTTAGACTGTTGCACACTGTCATTATAAACTGATTCAACTTTTGCTCTAAACTTTACCAAGCAAGGGAATTAAAAGCAAAGTGGGAAGGGTGTATGAAGAATGTCCTTACCCCTTTTTAATTTGCAGATTTGTAGCCTCCTAGTTGCTCTTGCTTTTCCTCATTTGTAGCCATCCCTCACGATACACTCCAGGTAGAGGTTTTGTATTTTCCTTTCCCAACTGGAAAAATGGACTATATCAAACACAAATTAATAGGAAAATTAAGTCCTTCCAGCACAGGAGGGAGCTATGGCAGGGTCATCAGCTTACCTCTGGCAGCTCATGCTCACGTGCTGGCCCCTTACCTTGGATACCACTACAGGTTTGGCTTGGAAATCCAAGGAAGCTGCAGCTCAGATCTGTACGTTCAGCATCCTTCTGCTCTGGACAAAGGAAGGACAAACTTTTTTCCTCAGCACTTCTCCTTCCAGTTGATAAAGCAGAACCAGCTGGCACTGCAAAAAATCAGTGTTTTCACAACAAACACTGTGCTGTGACACATCACCTTAGCTAAGACAGTCACCATCTCCACAGGAATAAACACCTTGCTCTGGGCCACACACCTGGCAAATTCCTGCAAGCTCTGACCAGCCCTACACAGAACTCCAGACTTGAATTCACCAGCTGCTGCCTGTAACCAGCACATTACTTCCCCTAAAATACACAGAAAAGCCATTAACTCTGCACTTAGTATCCACTGCCTGTCCTTGCAATCTCCACTCTCCCATCATAACATGTCTGTGCTCCAGAACATATGGTGTTCCTGTTAACAGTTTTATCTCCCCAGCAGCTAGTGAAGAGTTACACAACTACAAAAAGTTAAGGTTCAATATCCATCCAAGGTGATTTCAAACTACAGCTCCAAATATTTCATACCCCATTGGCTTTAATAGGCTATTAATATTAAATTTAAAGCTTCAATTAAAGAATCATTGATGATTTTGCATAACTATCTTGTCTTATTTTAATGTAACACTCCGAACTTCCTCCCAGCAGGCCAAAAAACAAATCTTATCTTTATTGGAGTGGGGACAACAGCCCTAACTATCATTTGCTAATTAGCTGTAGGTTTGGGCTCAGCTCCATGCTTTAGCAGGCCTCCTTCCTGACTTCAGGCAGAGCTGCACCATGGTGCTGAGATCTCCAGGCTGGCTTGGCAAGGCAACAGGGGACTTCTGTGATAGCATGGCTGGTTCCAGCACCTGAACTGTGACTTCTGCAGGCTGAGGGGGAGTCATCTGCCACCTAGTCAGCTCATCTCACACTCCACACGCAGCGCAGGTGGGTGCCTTTGCCCTCCTCAGCACCTCTTCCCTCACTTCTGAACCAGCAATCATAGCATTTCTTGGCCTTGCAGGTGTACAGCAGAAGGACCAAGGACATCTTTCCACTTACTGCCTAGGGCAAAAAAAACCAAACCAAACCCTGCTGCCTTTTAACATATGATTTTGCCAGTTTAAGGTCCTAAGATCTCTCTCTTGCAAGAGCAGGACCCACCTGACTGAGCACAGGATCCACTTCCCTATGCAACCCCATCCCAAACTCCTTGACATGCCTGCTGAAGATGGGCAAGCATCATGCACAGCTCTTGGAAACCAAGAAATCTTGGTGTTAACAGCACTGAACAGAGATGAGTCTGACTCCCACCACCAATGAATGTGCCTACACTCACCAAAACCCTCCAGGCACTTAGCTGGGATTTAGTCAACACACTCTGTGGAGAATAAGAGCTCTTTCAATCCCAAAGTATCCCAAAGATATGTCAAATGAGTCACATCCCAAAAACACCTTTTCTTTCCTGAGAACAGCAGGAGCTTTGGATGACCATTTCAGCTGCAGGTGGGATGGCAAGAGGGACAAGTATGAAATCAGCAAGGAAAAAAACTGACATCGGGTAAATAACATTAGGGAGTGAGCTATGATTGTTTTCCACTTGATACTTAATCCACTTAAAGCGCCATTCTTAAATCCAGTGAAAATGTCACAGAAAATCAAATTTCCTGCAGCAAACTACCACTGAAGGTGGACAAAGCTACAGAATTTTACCCAGGTTTCCACTTTTACCCTGTTCCTTTTGTTTCTCTCCCATAGCTACTGTAGATGATCAGCAGCAGATGAATAAAACATACTTCCATGTGAATGGAACAACATGTGCCAGGTTTGCTGCTGGCATTCTGTCCACATGACTAGCACTCCCCTTTGCTAACCCTTCTTCCCTCTTCTGCTGTTAACCCTCCACTCACAGACAAAAGGAAAACAAAGCAAACCTTGGGTACTTCTTCCCCCTCAGTGACATCAAAAAATTGTCTGGGACGAGGAGATGGGGGAGTGGTATTTCCATACAATGTAAGAGAATCCTATACCTTAAAATAACAGGTCTCCTAGAACTGAAAGATTTTTAAAAGCAAGAAAAATGAAATAATTTGAAACTATAAAAAGGAAATAATTTGAAACCATAAAAAGGAAATGCCCATTTATATAGAAGGTAGCTTTTGGACCTCCCTGTCACAAGCCAAAGTGCTTAGTGAGCTTCAAAAACTGCTCTGATGATCCATGCAAAGGGTAAGATCGTTGACAGTTTCACAGACTGCATATGAACACCTCAAAATCACTGTGTGAGCCACTCAGACTTCCCTCAGCTCAGCTAGTCTGTATTCATCTGCCAAGAAGGTGGGACACAGGGACAGCTTGCATGACCTGAAGTGTTTATTATTCAATATTATTCTGTATTTTCATGTTCTTCAACAAAATGCCTGACCTCCAGGTTACCCCACAGGGATAGCAGGGAATAACGACAGGAATATAAAATGAAAAAAATACTAATGTTTGCATAATTTGGCCCCTGGATGAAATCTCAGAGTGAAATCAGAGGATCTAAAGATTATCAAGAGGGTCTGCCCTGTTTTTTAGGTTATATGTCACCCTTTGGCCATCTCACTTGGCTGCAGAACAAATATCACCTGCTGTGGCAATAATGAATACAGTTTACTGGGCCCAAAGTCCCTGGTGCAGTGCTTTATTTACCTTGAACTCTTCAGGAAGAGGAGTTAGAATGCCTGCAAAAGAAATCTTCATTTATTGCACCATTTGAAGGCTAGCAGAGAAACCCTCAAACAACAAGCAGCTGACAACTGGGTAAATGCCAGATTTCACTGAATTGTGCCAGGGAGGTATTTGGCCATGTATTTTTTTGTTTGTGCATCCCCCATAAAGCTGAATCATTGAGCAAATTTTGCTTAATCAAGAGCCTAAGCCACTACATGTTTAAATCAATGGGAGGCAATTTTGATTTCCAAGGAGGAATGGGAATCTAAATCACTTTATTATCAACTCAGACTCACTTTTTTTGTTCTCACAGCAAAATCCACTGCTCAAGTGGCTTTAACATACCCCTGTTAACATCAGTAATAGAGATCCTTAATCCAGCAAGTGGCCAGGCACCACCCACAAGCTTTTAAAGCCCTGGGGAAAGCTTAGAGCAGCCTTGGGAAGCATCCAATACCATACTGGACTGATATGTAGAATAGCTATTTCAAGCTCTTTTCCCTATTTGTTACCATCCCGGATAAAAAGGCATTAACTAATTATTTTAATTGCACTTTTTGTAGTATTTCTCATGGGACCTGGACTGCAGCTGCCTCAGCTTGATCCCATCTGGCTGGGGGATGGGATGCTATTATAAAATGTATTTTTCCCAGAGTGAATGGGACTTTCTGCTGCAGCTGTCTGTGTCGAGGTGGGGGAGCTATTGGAACAGGTGTGTGGCACAGAAATGCTCCTTGGTTTGAAACTATCTGATAGACTCCAGCAGGAAAACTTCAGCCAGCTCCACAGGAGCAAACCCAGATAAACTCTCCCCCACATCTTTTTGGTGGAGAGGAAAGCTCACAGTGATTACATTTGAAAAAACAAACACCTTCGTGGGACCAATGCCCTTGAAAATCGTATTGATGCGATTTTTTTTCAACCAGAATTTTCTTAGTTTCTGGGGGCAAAATATTGCAACTGTTTGGAAGACTCATGATCTCACAGACAGTGAGTTATCTGCAACAAGATTCAGATCACTTATGGAAAAATATGCTGTTAGGAATGGAGTGAAGGAAAACACCCCCACAGAGACCTGATTAATCAACTACAATTGGCAGCGGGCACAGAAGTGACACTGTGCTCTTCAGGAGACATTTTTTAGTGCAGATGTTTCTGCTCCCTCTCCAAGTGACATTGTCCTGTTTTCCCTACTCCCATTCCTGTTTCATGCCTGGTGGAACTGTTGGTGTTTCAAACCCCACACTCATTTTGCTTGGGCTCCAGTCTTTTACAGGTGCTTGGTGACAGGTAGGAGAGGAAGGGAATTGGGATTTCCAACCAGGCTATCACTGGTAAAAATCTGTGTTTCCTCCTGAAAATCCTGCTCAGGTTAAAGATGAGTTACATCAGTATCAGAGACACTGAGGTGGGTGTAAGACATTCCCAAATCAGATCCTGTTTTGTAAAGGTTCCATGGTATCATCCTCTTCTAAACTTGCTACTGGGAACCGCTTTGCTCAGGGTGGGCTAAGGGGTGACATTTCCCCTCAGCACAATCAGAATGCGACAACCAGAAATGGACATCACTCCTCCTCCATGTGTGATATTAGGGAGTTAACTTTCCTCCCCCTTCGCTATTTCAGTTCATTTTCTGAAAAAATAACAGATGTGCCCAGAGACCAGAAGAGGAGCTTTGGGAAATATTCCTGTTTTTTTCACTAAACAAATTCTGACAAGTCGAACATCCAAAGTACAGCAGCTCCCTTCCCCTCTCTGACCTTTGCCTCCCAGCTTGGGGAGGTTGTCAAAGGCCTCTCCTCCTCCCCTCACAATATCTGCATCTGCAGCCTGGTCTGTGCACTTGCTTGCAAGTTACCCCAGGGTGAAACAGCATCTCCTGACTCTGGAAGAGACTAAATTATATCATTATGTTGTATTTTAGGTGCATATAGGGTTTTCTTTGATTCTCCTACATCTGCACAACTGCTTAATTAAAGTGCAACATCTGGTCTAAGGGGGCCTAATTAAAAATAAAATCTAAAAAAAAAAAACCCACCACTTTCTCAAACAGCTCCATCTAGCTGTTCCAGACTACATTATTTTATGGAAAAGCTCATGGTGCACCAGGGCAGAATGGCTTTTTAATTAAGAAAACATGAAGCTGCATCACTGCAAGCACTACAACCTGGCTTAAACTGGAACACCAGTGGAAAAATCAAACCTGTCCTGCTCTCAGCCACCTGTGTTTGATGTTGCACTGCTCCTCATCTGTACAGCATTAGTGTTTGTATGGGTTTTCCATGGTTAACTGAGAGGTAATCCAGTTTAGAATAAACCCAGCAGGAAAAGAATTTTAAAGGTTAGTTTTCAAATTGATCAGCTTCTCAACAAACAAACAGACCCAAAAACGGGAGAAGGGATGCTATGCTGGAATTTGGAGATGAAGGGGTGAGAAGGCTGGATGCTTTTGGCAGCAGTGCTGCTTTCTGTCAGCTGAAAGTGCTTGCAAAGTGATGGCCTGAAAAAGTGACTTGTGGCATTCTCACGCAAGGCCCACTGAAATCTTCGGACAGCATCACATCTCTTTATTTCTGCACACCACAGGCTGGTTCTCCAACAAAGCCAGTCCAGTTCGAGTCAGCAGGAGGATAAAGAAGTATCACACAAGTGTGCAGGATGGAAAGCCCAAGAGCCACATAGAGATGGAGGATTTTAAGCACAGGAGAGCTGCTGCCTCACTGTGTCCCCTCAGGACTGCATTCCCTTGGGAAGGCGGTGTGGAGGGACGTGCGGGGGCCGTGCTGGGCTGGATGTTGTGTAACAGGGCTGGATGTTGTGTAGCTGCTCGTGGGCAATTATGTACAAAGTCACAACAGCGATGCTAGAAAGCTCCAGGCATCTTCACCAGACTTTGCTGGCCATTAATCCAACAGAAGGCTGCTAATGGCATCTGATCACTTTCTTTGTGCTACTGCTATTTAAGGCTACTCTGAAGGGCACAAGCTCTTCCCTGTTACACAATGCGAGATTTAGGCAAAATGATAACCCTGGGACTCAGAAGGGTGGGTTCTCAAAATGACAATAAGCTAACGAGATGTGAACTTTATTTTTTAAGTCTTCAGCCGTGAACTGGAAAGGAATCAACTCTTGAAAAGCAAGGATTTCTAATCATAAATGAAATATCATCTAGATAGAGGGCATGAAAAATTCACCCATGACTCCATTACTAAAAGCCTTTAGAACAACACTGTGGTTATGAACCTTTCCCACTGCAAAGGTCTATTGCATTGCAGCTCCTGAATGTCCACCTAGCATCCCTGCACATGGAAAACTGTGCAGCATACCCTGCGAAGTTCAGGACATGCCAGTGTGCAGCAGAGATTTCTAATATGGGCCAGAAAGAGATATACCAGCACAGGAAAATGGGCAGCCAGACATGTCCTTCACTTCATCCATGCAAAGAGAGCTCCTTGGAGTAGGTCCAAGGGTGGGTGACACAGGTGATGGAGGAACTGGAGCATCTCCCTGCCCAGGAAAGGCTGAGGGAGCTGGGGCTGTGCAGGGGAGTGAGAGGGGCCCTGAATGTCCCTGGGTGTCCCTCAGTGTCCCTGTGAGCAGGAAGGGGCAGAGCAGGGCCAGGCTCTGCTCCAGGCCCAGCAATGGCACCAGAGGAACGGGAAGGGAACAGGGCCCAGGAATTCCCCCTGCACAGGAGACACAACTTCTGTCCCGGGGAGTGCCTAAGCCCTGGAACAGAGAGGGTGCAAAGCCTCCCTTCCCAGGGGGTATTCCAGACCCTTCTGGACACAATCCTGTGCCCTCTGCTGTGGGACGATCTTGCTGGAGCAGGGAGGTGGCACCAGATGTGATTCCCCCCCAAGTCTCTTCCAAACTCACCCAGTCTGGGATTCTGGTATCCTGTGAAAATGAGAACCAGACACACCAGGTCCAGCTGGGCAAACATCCACATCCAGAACTGGTATCAAGCTTATGAGGCTTTCAGTCCACCTTTGGGCTGAAGCACCTTTAGTGTGGTTATTCAATGGCCAATCCTGGCTATGGCAACTTTATTATGATTTGGTCTCTTCCAGCAAAAATAAGACAGATAATTCATTGTCTGACTGGGAAAAGGCTCACACAACAACCCACAGCCACTGACTGTGAGAATTGCCCAAGTGTTGGCCTCACATTAAGAGGCAATAGATCTTTCTCAGAGTCTGAAGAGTCACCTATTATGAGCAAAAGCAGAGCCAAGCTGCTGGGAGAGGCAAGGCCTCTGCTTATCTTCACACTTAGGCAGTTCCTTCCAGCCTCAAGGAAAGAGTTCACCTGACTCAGGTGAGCATCGTATTAGTTACTAAAGAGATGTAGCTTCCCTGTACCTAAGGACAGTGATGTCTGAATTGTGTCACTCAGCAATGTCCCATTGCCTGCCTTCCTGCCTCCCCCAGGATGGACTAAGCCAGAAGCTCAGCATGTCCCTCCTGCCCTGCATAAGGAAAACCCTGGGGGAAAAGCTGGAAGAGGGTAGGAAGGTACCAGGGAGTCAGAGGCACAACCACAAACCAGCCAGACTGAAAATTCACCCATCCTATGGAACCGCACCAACACAGGACTAGGTTAGGAATAAGGACTCAGCTTTGTCCAGATCCCTTAAAAACAGATTCTAAAACACCTATAAAATGGTTGGGTTTATACAGGCTAGTGAATATCTAGAAGGAAATCTAACCAGCTTATACAGCAAGTGAGTCAAATGCAGTTTTTCATCTGGCTTGCAGTCAAAAGAAGATCAAATGATGTACCAAATCCTACCTTCACAAGTACACAGGACAGCAGTGTGGCTGAGAGCAGAATTTGATTGGAAAAAAAAGGAGTGAACTGGCCATTTCAATCCCTGCTGTGAGCATTCCTGATTAACACCAGCTGATACTTTTAGAATAGTAGGTCTGAGGATTAAAGTATTATGTAGGCTGAAAACGCTACGTCACATCCCTAAAATTACTTCTCTTTGTATCATTTAATGCTCTGCATTCTCTTAGGTTCAATTTTTAGGTCTTCATTCTCTAATGAGAACCTCGACCTCAAATCCAGTTAGTATTTAGGGTTACTCACTCACTCTCAGAGACTTCTATATGAGATTTTGCCTCCAGCTCTGCTTCATCATATTTTTTCATTTGTATTCTTCAAATCCTACCTTAATGGTTTCCCTGTGATCCAATGGAATGTCCTATATCTAGATTAAGGAGAACTACTATTTTTGTTTTACTCTGATAGTTCTTAACAGAAAACAGTAATGCAATGTCCATTCACTCAAATATCTACGCTCCAAGTAATAGATTAGACTATCAGACTACCTTCTGACCAAAAAAATATCGCATTAAAAAAAAATCTCAGATCCTAAAGTTCACAATCCCAATGTCCTCTCTTCAAATGTTCAACTTCCAGACTTCAGGTACCAGATTGTTTTACCTGTCACTGCTCACTACCTGTTTACTGCAAATAATAGGAAAAAAAAATTTGAATGTCACATTATACAGAAAGATGGAAAAAGAAAAAGGCATATTATATTAAAAGTGGTAAATAAAAAATCTGATTCATGCTCCATCTTCATATCATTATTACATACACATCTAATTGAGGATATGTTCTTTGCTTTTTCTGAGCTGAAATTTATAAAAAATTAAGTCCAGCTTAAAATGTGTCCTGGATCTGTTCAGAACATGACTGTGGCACATAAAAGTCAGAATTATTCTGATGGAATGTTAGCTCTCTCGGTGATAAATCTGTGGAAAAGCTGTTCAGAAGACACATGCTATAAACAGCAGAGGAGAACAGGAGTCTCTGGAAAAGTTTCATTGCTTTTTAAGGCAGCTAGTCAGGCAAATCAGCCCTTGGGTGGGCTCCTCTCTCCCCACTCACTACAGAAAATGCTTAAATGATCAGTTTAGATACTGACAACAGGTTGCGAGAGGAGATCCTGCCCCTGTGCCCCTGTGCTCAGCTGAGACCCCACCTGCAGAGCTGCCCCAGCCCTGGCTCCAGCAGCACAAGGACGTGGAGCTGCTGCAGCCAGGCCAGAGGAGGCCACGGAGATGCTGCCAGGGCTGGAGCCCCTCTGCTCTGGAGCCAGCCTGGCACAGCTGGGGCTGCTCAGCTGCACAAGAGAAGGCTCCAGGGAGAGCTGAGAGCCCCTGCCAGGGCCTGAAGGGGGGACTGATAAAAAGATGGAGAGCAACTTTTTACAGAGATGGGACAAGAGGAATGGTTTTAACCTAAAAGATTAATGATTGATGATTTAGATGAGATGTTAGGAGGATATTCTATTTTAGTTTTAATCTCACTTAGTTGTTCCAAAGAAGCTAGAGCTCTCAGCTCATCACAGAATCCCAGAATGGTTTGGGTGGGAAGGGAGCTTGAAGCTCACCCAGTGCCACCACCCTGCCATGGGCAGGGACTCCTTCCACTATCCCAGGTTGCTCCAAGCCCCCTACAACTTGGTGTTGGACACTGCCAGGGATCCAGGGGCAGCCACAGCTGCTCTGGGCAACCTGTGCCAGGGCCCGCCCACCTTCACAGGCAGTAATTCCTTCCTGATATCCAATCTGAATCCACCCCTGGCTCAGGCAGGGACAATTTATTGAAGGCAGGTACTTCTGGTGATCCTCTATTCCCACTCAGTGCCATCTGGAGAAGGCCCACCCTGAATCTGTGGCAGTTTGCTCGGAGCCTTTCCCAGTGAAGGTCCAAGTACACCCAAGAAAATTCAACAGTTCCTTCCAGCAGCCTCCTGTACTGCTGAATGAATGCTCCCACTTAATAAATCTGTCTTGAAATTCCACAAAACTTCAGTAATTTTTTTCAGGATGGATCTTCTTTCCTTTCTATCCATGTAATGCTGCCAAAAACTAATCAACAGTGAAAAAATCATATCAAAAATAGTTTGATTTGTGGCTCAGAAAACCTGGTGAGTCTTGTAGTCTAGGACCACAAGCGATTTGCTTTCATCCATAAGTAAACCCATTTTTCTTTTGGTCAGATAACGAAAAGTGCTGCAGATGGGATTCATTTACCTAACTTATAATAGCTCTCTTTCTGTTCCATGCCTTGAGTGATATCAAAAGCTTAGGTGAAAAGCAGGAGTCATGCCACTTGTGCTAAGTTCAATCTTTTTTTGCAAATAACAACAATCCTGGGTGTTTGGGTGTCTTTAATTCAGGAGCATAGGCCACCAGAAGCTGTGAATTACTCCAACATATAACACAGCAGTATTTTTTATTTTCATCATTAAGAATAAAACCTTCTTGCCAAACAGATCTACTGAGGTGTGAAGTGGACAGGCATCTGCCCTGCTTTGAATCTACTCTTTGAAACTGATATTTTTCTCATTAGCTTCCTAACTGGGAAGGGTATCAGCTTCAGCTGCAGGTCTAGGAAGCTGCCCATATTAAGAAAATTTCACCAGCTCTTGCCTTATTTCCAAAATTTAGTTATCCATTGAACTTGAGGTTCTTAGTCCATGTATGATTTCCTTTACATCAGTAAGCACAAGCATATACAACTACTGAAACTGTATTATACTTTCCTTTTCAGAACAGAATGTTGCATGTTTGAAATGTCATAAATTACGTGACTAAAGCAAGGACAGGCCATTGATCAACAAAAGCCCCTTACTAGGACACTGAAAAAATTATCAAAAGTAATAGAATTTTAGAATTAACTGTAAAATGAGTATTACTGAAAAATAAGAAAGCTCTTTAAAAGAGAGCATTGGTAGTTTGGGAGCTACAAAATATTGACAGCTTGCCAGGATCACATGGAACACACAGTCCCTCCGACAAAGATGGTCACACATAATTTTTACTTGCAAAACCACTTACAAGATATTGACAGGAGCAGCAGCAAAACAGAACTGATAACTGAGCACACAGTTCTCACATTGCCAGGAAAAACAGGCCAACAGCTATTTCCTTCTCAGATCTCAAGCTGGGATATATATAACTGAGTTCACAAACCAGAAATGCTCATCTGCCCAGTCTTAGAGGTTCAAAAAGTGGCATTTTGCTGAAACCACACAAGTAGCTAAGAACACCAAAAATATTATCAGTGTTTAAGCTTGTCACACCAGAATTTCAGACTCTAAAGGTCAAAGACATTAGCTTGAGATTTCACTTCAGAAGTTGTACTTCTCTTCCTGTTCTTTGAAAAGGGAGAAGGAAGCTCCTCAATGGCATCACATCCTTGCTGGAAAGACCCAGAGAGACCCAGTGAGAATGTTAGTGAGGTGGGGGTTTTGTATTAATTAAAGCTAATTTTCCTAACAGAGACTGCATTGACAGTTATAATCAATAAATTTAAATATTTTACAACATGTCCTAATGCCTAAATAGCAAGAATCAGATTCTTGAGAGTTTTGTAAGGCAATTGCATCCTATTTCTTTGGAAATAACTGGAAACTTAATAAATGAACACTGAGAGTTAGAACTGATGATGATGGGCAAATGCAATAAAAAGTAATTTTCCTGTTCTGTGACTCTGAATCCCATTGAGCAATTCACCTGCTCTGCATCATCTCCTTTGGCTCACTCTTTCCCAGAAATGAACTATTGATTACACCTCTAGTCTGTCACTTTCAATGACCTAGCAAGCCTCCCACACACCAATTTGAAAAATAGTTTCCAAGTAAAAGCTGTTCTGAAAATGAGACAGACGTAAATTCATCAAACTCAACAACAAAAGGGATTATTCTAATTCAGTCCTATAACAATATGGTCTTCAGAAGCTCCACATAGCCAGACTTGAGCTATCTGGGAACTTTGCAACATCTTGAGCTTGTCCCTCTCCGCATGCATGGCTCCCCAGGTGCCATCCAGAGTGTCCTACCAAGGGTCAGAGAATGAACAGTTGACTTATTTAATGAGACAGGCTGTTTTCCAAGTTCTTTTCCCCTGTAAATCCTGGAGTTCTGAGGCTCCTGGGTTCATCTACTTCATGGCATTCCCTGTAGTCAGTGATAGATCTGTAGCTATCACACAACATTTTCATCTTGGGCAACTTGGTCTTTTCAAAGCAATTCCATATCCTAGGAGGGAAAATGCTATATAAATGTAAATACTGACTATTCCCATTTTATCAATTTCCCTGACAAGAAAACACCTCTGGTTTTCAATACTTTATAAAACACTTACGCCTGAAATAAGAAGTGGACTCCTAAAAATAAGTTAATATTAAAGTAAACATAATAACAGCCAAGAATAAAATCACTCTGCAAAAGCAGAGATTTAGATTTGGGGGAAACTAGGACTGGTGGTCAAAAATCCCTGTGTTTCTTAAACAGCTTAACACAAAATAGTTTCAGTCTTTCAAAACCATGATTCATACGCATATTGATATGGTCTAGAAATACCAGAAATATTCTAGAAACAGGTTTAGGTGCTCCTGTACATTGATCCTAATCCAAGCTTATTTGGGCTCTGTCTGAAATTTGGATCATTTTTGTACAAAAAAATCTACTTGTTTGGTTACTGTTGATTTAAAATGACACAAGTAATTAGTCCATCAAAACCTTCAATCTGATGTACCCATGGAAAAGTCTTCTGAGAAGGGAGATATGTGCATAACCCTTCTGGCCAAACAGTGCTGAGCACAGGGCCAGTGGGTGGCTGGGGAGTCATTTTGTTCTTCAAAATAAAGCTTTAATAGGCCGTGGGTGCTGCATCATCCTTCTGGAGTGCAATTAATTGCAATTGCTGCAGCCTGCGTTTGTGGCTTCTGACTCCTGCAGGAATAGCTGAGTATTCTCTTTTGCCCATGAAACAAGCTGCATTTTGTCTGTTGTGTTTCATCTGATCTGCTCCCTGTGCTTCTTTTTCTTTTTTTTTAATCTTGGCTTTTATCTTTCTCTCTCTTCCATGATGCCTCTGCACCCTTGAAAACCTGGCATGCAATTAGAGCGTGTAATGCCAGAGAGGTGCAGTGCTGCCATCAGCCTCCCCTGCACGTGATGGAAAGATTCATCACTGCAATCTCCCAGCAAACTGGGGGAAAGTGGATAATAGATCCTAGATAAGAGATTTACTTGAAACCAGAGAACAATATCTTAAATCTCTTTCTCCAAGGACAGAGCCAGTGTCACATTCGTGGGGTCGGGTGCCAAGACACGGGTTCCTTTTCCTCCCATTCCTGCCCCACACGGGATCACCTGCCCTGCCATTTGGTTTGATGGGGTCCTGCACGACCTGCAGCCTCAGCAAACACCCTGAGCTCAACCCTGAAAGCTCATGCTCGTGCTCAAATGAACATTCCCTTGATTAACTTGGCAGCATCTGCACAGTGCTCAAATTCTATTTAGGTAGCAGAGGAGAAAACACCCTGCAACCCCACAGAAGTCACGTTGAGGCAAATCAGCTCTGAGTCAGATTAAATAGGACTTAATTTGACTTCTGATTTGTTTACACTTCATCACACAGCCAGTATCCATTGCCATCCCTCTTTATTTCCTACTTCTACGATTTCACACCGTTCTCTTAACATATGAAAATATTATTAGAATTACTCAAGTACTCCAAGGGATTGTTGGCTACTCTGTTTGTTACTTGCAGGTGTTACCATCTTGCTAGCTCATCTAAAGGAAGCAATCTAAAGTCCACGTGAAGTTCTGCACATAATTGCAAGAGATCTTGAGCTTTCAATTCCTCCTCCCATAGCACGCATGCATCTTACAGGTGTGCCACGCCTGCCTCTGAACTCCCACTTCCTGACATAACAAAGGTATTTTACTTTAAAGAGGAAAAATTACCATTTGAAAAAACTTAATTCCTCTGTGTTTGGTGTTGACTCACGGTTTTTAACCGAGCTTTCAGATTAATGCAGATCACTGTGGAGCCAGGTTTCCTGTAAAGCTCGTGAGGATGGATCGGAAACCTGCTGGGCAGAGAACAGCACACACCCCCTTCAAGAAATCCCTCCACGAGAGCAGCAGCAACCTGGCGTTTTGCAATCAAATTGCCCCTTATTTTACTGTGATTGCTTGTTTACCTTCCACACATGTTGTGGCTGCCCTCCTGTTTTGCCAGGCTGCCCTTTTGTCTGTGTTTCTCCCCCGCCGCCACTCCTGCACTCCTGCTTCTCTCGCTCTTAGAATCACGGGCTGTTCCCCTCTTTCTCCCCGGATCGTCAAGCCAGATCCAGCCTTCACATCTGCATCACAGGCAGCTTCCACCAATGCTGTATTTCAATTTCCTCCTGATGTCAATTTCCAGCCCAGCCCATGCTCTTGCATCATGAGCTGGAAAACCCTCCTATGCACCAGACTTTGCAAGGGATGTTTGCAGAGAAGCAGCAGTCAAATTCACTCCGTACTTGATGCCCCGTTTGTTTTGCAGCTTTTCTCTCTTACATGACAAGAAACAGCTGTTTGTGTTGAGGGATGCCTCTTTCTTGAGCTAAATCCCGTGCCTTTCCTTGAAACAGGTCTTTCAGTTACTCCAGCATCACCGAAATCCCCTGGAGTCAATAGAACTTCTCAAATGAACATTTCTTCTGTCAGGCTTTATTTTTACATCCGTAAGAAACATTTAGACCATTTTTAAAGGGTATTATTTCTCTCAAAATAACACGATTCTAAATCTAAAGTTTTAAATCCGTGCAACTTTTTATGTGCATAAGTGCTAAAAAGGAAAAAAAAAAAAAGGGAAAAAAAACCAAGGCGGGGGGCCTGGTCAAAGAAAATACCTGTATAATTTTTAGTTAAATGCTGAATCTACAGGGAAATCCTGCAAACTGGCTCATAAGCAACTTGATTCGAACACTGACCTGTTTGAGGCCACTCAGGTGTGTATAGTGGCAGCACAGAAGAGGTTAAAATTTTCAGAATCTGGGGTATTAGCTTCATATCTGATTGAGGCCAGAACTGACTGCTCCTGTTTGTTTAACACACTGCACAAAGCAGCTTTCTGCTCCTGTAAAAAGCCCCGGGTGCAGATCTCCAATGAGACTAAGCACTCACAGCAGGTTGCTGATGACTCTGGAGAAATGTCCCTGCCTCAATCAACCCTCCATCATCCCTGCCTCAATCAACCCTCCATCATGTTTTGCACTTGAAGTTTTAAAGCTAGATAAATGTGTGAGCTTGATTACAGACACTCATGCAGATAAGATTGTGGAAGAGAAGTTACGTTGCAGGACTACACCCTTTCTTGTACAATTCTGTGCCACAGCTCTGAAATTCTGTACCAAACCTTTGCAATTCTGTAATAATTTAGCACTTTACTTGACTTAAAAAGCAGTTGGAGAATGCTTTCTCCAAGCTCTGAACAACTCTCTCTGTTTAAATGAAACCACCACTAAATCTGGATTCTAACTCAGAGGAATTAATGGCTGTACCATATTCCAGCTTTCAGAACTCGCAAACCAGATACATTTACAGGATTCAATGGGATCTACAGGGATAGGAGGGATAAAATTTTATTTCCTCACACAGAAAAGGCAGTAAAAAGAAAGGGAGAACAATGTTTTCACCCAGTCCTGAGGATCAAGAAGTGCCAAGTTCAGACTGACTATCTCAGGAGTGAGAACTCACAGTTTTATCTCTGTGAAGGAAACAAAGCAGATCAGAAGGCATTGGTTTCAGAAGTGCTGTAAATGTGCATTCACATTTTGTGAGATTTGGTGCTTCTGAGCAGGGAGAAGATGAGGTCCTACTGCTTCCAAGGGATATTGTTATCAACACAGCAGTGTCCACTGTCACCTTCCGAAAACCTTGCTGCCTTCTTTTGCTTTGGATGTCGAGCAGCACGCTGAGCCCAGAGCAAAAACACTAAAACAAAAAATACAATAAATTCTCAGCATATGGAGAGTCCTAATAGAGCACACACTTGCTGGGAAAGCAAGATGATACTGCCACTTTGCTACCAATGTCACAAATGATATTCTCATAGATGCTTCCAGCTCTGCTCTGGTCAACATTTGAGAAATAAAAGAAAGCTTTCTGTCAAGAACCCAGTGATGATAATGATGATCACAATGATCATGATGATGAAACCCAAATCCTTCAACTAGCATATCAAAGCACAGCTGCAGCAGGGCAAATAAACAATCTGATGGATGCTCCATGTGCTCCACTGACAAGGGGTGACACAAGTCGCTGCCTGGAAGTCCAACTTGGATTGCAATCGCTAAGAGAGTATGCAGTATTTGTTTTGCATCTCTACTTGTTTGAATTAGTTTGCATTTCTCTGCATTTTCATCCCCTGGAGGCAGCAGGCATGCAGGAGATAAGGTAAGCAAAGGAGAGAAGCAAAGGAAGAGAGATGTAGCTATGCATAGTTTCTAGGAGCATAGTGAACAACTCAGTATTTTAGGCCTGTCACAGCCATTCTACAACCAGACTGCAAAGCTGGCAGGTTACAGCCTTGCCCAAACAGGCATCCACAATTTCCTTTCAGCCCTCCTGCCAAACATGCCTTAAGGCTTCTAAATGTTTGGGTACCACAGTGCAGAAACGTAGTTGTCTTGGGTTATGGAACCAAAAATGTGTATTCTATTTTCATCTGCTGAAAGCAGTTGGGGAAATTTTTTTTTCTTTATCTCTTGTTACTCTGGGGGGCGGATCCTTTCTGATAATGGTTCAGCTGTTAAAACTGGGTGGGGCACTGTTTCTTATCTNGTCCCTGACTCTCTCAGGGTTTTCTGGTTTTTTTGTTTGTTTGTTGTTTACTTGTCTTTTTGTACTATTACATTTGTATTTTTATTATTCCTAGTAAAAGAACTGTTATTCTTATTCCCAAGTCTTTGTTTGAAAGCCCTTAATTGCAAAATCATAATAATTTGGAGGGAGGGGGGTTTACATTCTCCGTTCCAAGGAAACTCCAGCTTTCCCTAGCAGATACCTGTCTTCTAACCAACAGTAGTGTAGAAATACCCTATGTGCAGGGAACTCTGTGAGAAGTTCATTTTGCTCCAAGGGATCTTCTGCAGACAGAAATCACAGAGGGCAGTAGCCTAATGGGGGTTTTAAAAGGGACTGGACAATAGAAATACCCACAGTTACAACAGAGGTAGTAGCTCTAGAGATTTAGGCCACTTCCATATTCAGAACAGAAGCCAGTCATTAAAGTGCTTATGATTACAGATGAACTTCCCTGCATGAGTTTCTTATTTCAAAACTGCCACATGCCCAAGATTTATGCTTTTTTCCTCAGAAGCTACAAGCAGCATCCTTCCTCAGAAACTGTACTGTGCGCTGAGGTATGAGACTGAAACAAATATAACTACTTGTGCTTTTTGCCATAATCTCTGATTACACACATGTCCAAAGCATTTCACCACATCCCACAGAAATTAAGGCCCTGGGGATAAAGAAACTCTCTGTGCAGTTCTTGTTGTGCCTGGCCAAGCAGAGGGGAGCAGGATGACAGGCTCTCAGGTGGTGCTAAAACTTCGGCAGCATCATGGACTGAAGAGTGTACTGACAAACCTGAACAATAAATACATCCTGAAATACAACACTTCCCAAGCAATCATCTCCAAGGGTAGGAAGAAAGCACTGAGACCAAGCCATCTGCAGGTCAGTGTTATTGCAAGGGCATAAAAGCTGCCTGAGGACCAGCATTGTTTTGTTTCAAGATGGGGAAAGGTTCCTTCTCCTGGAATTTCAGCATCCTAAAGTCTCCATGAAGGCCGGTGAAATCCAAGCCTCTGCAAACGCTTCAACATTGTAAAAGTGGTTCAAACTACTGAGAAAAGGTTTCATACCTTTTCTCTTTTTCTTCCGGGGTTTTCTCCAAAGTGGGACCTTATCTTATGGGTAGATTTGAAGATGGAGGAACACACTATTCGTAGCCACAAACAGAAAAGCTGAATACACATCAGAACAATCATATTTGCCAGGGAAGACAAGAGAATGAAAATTCACAGTCAGAACTGGAACATTATTGCACCATATGCTTTCCAACAGCCAAGCACAACAGGGGCCCTGCACAATCCTTGCCGTACTGCACCCTGTTGTATTTCCACCTGGAAAGACATATGGCAGTGCCTAGGAGAGAAAATGTTCCTTTTTCTTTTTTTTTCCCTAACGTTAATGTTATTTTCCAGCTTTAAAGGAACATTTGATTATGAAACATGCTCAGAAATCTTCCTATCTGTTCCCACTAATGACAAAAACAGGTCCATTGACCTGTTGGTATTATTATGACCAAACAAAAATTTGAAGGTGTGACTTAGATGCTACTTCACCTCATGCATCACTGACAAAATTGCCTGCTCTACAGAAACCTGGTGCCTCACAGTTATGGCAGGGACAATAAGAAGTGTCCTGGAAATGTGACCTTACAAAAACCATCCTTCTGTTTATGAAATGAAAAACAATGCCTCGTAAAGAACTGACCAGGAGCAAACATTCAACACAACAAGATCTGCTTTTACCCCTAATTACAGTCAGTTTTAAAATGCCTTTTTTACTGAGAGGACATTCAACATTACAGTAACTTGGTCATGACTGCTGCTGGGTGAGGGAAATAGTAGTTATATGTTAAAAGACGAAAGAGAAGGAGAAACTACACAAAAAGCTCTTTTAACTAGCCTATCATAGCTCAGATAAGTAGAAATATTTTAACAGTGATGTTATTGTGGAAGTAATGCTTTTCACCTCCTTTCACAGTAGCTCTGAATGAGGTATGTTGATCACTTCTGCCAGAAGAGGGCTATATTTAAAAAGAAAACCTGCATAAATTTGATTATAACAGTCTCACCACCCCATACCACCACTGAGTATGAGAGGAATATGATGAAACTCTATATTTATTTCACCAACCTCAATTAATATAATTGTGAAGGGTTGTTTCACCTCCCTTTAGTGAGGTTGCCCTTCCTCTGGCCACTGCAAACTGCAGCTTAGCCCTGTGACATCCACTGCCTCAAAAAGGGGTATATCTGCCTTAACAGGCTGTGACCAGAGATTGTCCCAGACAGCTGATCCAGTAGGCAAAGTGACTACTCCTCCCTCACAGATTTTAAAGTGCTCACAGTGGTTTTACCACGGAGTCACAGAATCATTCAGGTTGGAAAAGACCTCCAGGACCATGGAGTCCAAGCTGTGCTCGATGCCCACCATTGTCACNTCTCCTGGAGCTCCAGCCCCTTCCCCAGCTCCATTCCCTGCCCTGGACACACTCCGGCCCCTCAATGCCTTTTGTGTGCTGAGGGAACATGGCTGCTGGGCCTAGCTCAGGCTGGGAGCTTTCAGTCTTAATCTGTTCATTTCCTGAAAAATAAAGACTCACAGATTCCTTGGATACTTCAAGCCCTGTGCAGGAGGGTTCACCCATGACTGCTCATTCCTGGTGGAGCATCCTGGATTTCTGCTGACCCCTGCACGGGCCTTGCTCAGGACAGGCTCCTCGCCCGGCCGCTTTGGCCCACACCGCTCCTTTCGATCCATCACAGAACACATCCTGCTCCCAGATAAACAGATGTGACATTCCCAGTGCAATTTGGCAGATGTTCTCAATATACGAAACTTACCGCAAGGCTGAGTGGTAGCCCTTACGTGATACACTGTAGAAAATCTGTCTGTGTCCTTCCTGAAGCAGAAAAATACGTAATTCCTTTTGCTTTCCCTTGTTTTTCATCCTGTCTTTTGCAACCAGAATTGAATGAACACTACAACTAATCCCTTTTGAGTCTTTGATAACATAGAACTACTTCTACATCCATCTCACTATATTGAATATTATAACTTAAAATAATTATATGTAATTGCAAATATATTATAATAATAAATTATTTTAAGATAAGGAAGCATTGTTAATTTCATTCACAAGCAGGGACCTTTTGGCAAAGAAATTATTTAAATTTTCAGTAATGTCTTTCATTCATTTCCCAAATGTAGTCAGATGCCTTTTAATGAGGCCAGCCCTAAACTATAAATGAGCTTGGATGAGTTACCTACTCATTCGTTTGGTCCAGGCAAACAAGAAAGTGTGTTTCACTAGCACAAATGATCACACAATCCATTTCAAATTTACACATAATTATCTTTGCTTAGCACTCTTTTTCTTACAGCTCTTCAAAAACAGTCATTTGGGGGCAAACTGCTTACAATGACAAAAGCAATCCCACTGATTTAAGGAGAACTGAATAAACTCAGCACTAAGGCAGCACTTTTGAAGATCATATGTGCTGCTGTTATATGTTAGAATTAATACCAGATGTTCTCACACAGCATCCAGTGAAGGAACAGAAATAATATCGTATGGCACATCCTTCTTGTCATTCAGTCACAACACATCACAGTCAAACAAGAAGCTGAAATGCCTTCCTGAAGTGCCTGTCTCTCTCCATCCCTAAGTAAGGCCTCCAAGGAAGATATCTCTGTCAAATGCCTCATATTTTGTGAGGTGGACAGAGGTGATTCCGAAGTGCAGACAAAATCCAAGGAGATTGCTTGACTGTAGCCAATGCATAATTGAAAAAAAAAAAATTCATAATAAAAAGCAGGAAAATAATTCACCAGCTTTCTGGTTAATACCTTTAAAGGACTGGCATGCTGTTAGAAAGAAAGACTGCTAGGGAAAGAAAAGTTAAAGTCACACTTAATTTATAACTATATACCCCTGATTATCAAGATTAAATTAAGTTCCATACTCAAATGTTCAAACACACATGCTGCTTGCGATGAGAGTTTTCCAAATTAAAAAAAAAAAAACTGCGGCAACAGATTGAGGAAACTTTGAGTGCTACCCTGGAAAATCCCCAAAACCGGGAGTTAAAACTATCCCGTTTTTCCAAAGATTATTATGCCAAACAGCTTCCACTTACAACAAACATGATTTTCTTTTCCCACTCCTGAAAATGAAAAATTTTAGACTTTGTCTGCTCTGTATGAGGTTTACTGGCATCAGTTGTGCAGATTTTCCAACACTTTGTTGGTCAGTGTTAGAAACACCCTTCTAACACCTTTTTGCTCCCATGACCTTATCCATCACAGGCTTTTATTCGCACAGAGATGTTGTAAAGCAGAATATTTACAATACTATTTTGAGTATTTTTGAGGCAAATAATTCGAGTATTTTGAGATCCGGCACTTCCTTCATGAGAAACCTGCAGGACTACTCCCTGTCAGTATATGAATTACCAGCTGAAGAGAAGCTGTTGCCCCCATCAGGTATCTGACAACAGTAAAAGATTTAGCTGTAGATTGACCTAGTAATAAAGTTATGAGTTTTTTGGTTCTCATGAATCCTTACTAGAAATCCAAACAGGTGACCTACTGAAATGTGGATAAACCTTCTGTCTTCAGAGGACCCCTCAGAGTTGTTAATGGTAGGTATAGATAAATGCAATTGGTAAATAAAATAAGTAGGCTGCAGATTGATTTTGGTTAACCGCACTGCTTGAATTATGCAAATGAGAAAATACTGCAAATGAGAAAATATTTTGGTCAATGCATTTGATTTACAGAATAAAATATGTTCTAAGCATTTTAAAATATGTTTTAAATATGTTCTCATTTTTATCCAGAGAGGTTTGAAAGTTGAACTGTTCAGGGCAAAGTCACCGATGTACGAGCAGGTGAAGGCAAACTTCTGCTCCTCTGATGTACCTGGAATTCTCAAGACCTGAGGCAGCACCCATATAGAAACTACAGAGCAATGATAATTGAGTTGTCTTCTGCTTGGCTACCCTGGGTGATAGCCAGAGAGAGTCCTGCCTGTCCACACAAGCCCATGTACCAATAAACTTCAGAAACACCCATCCTCTAAGTAGCTGCAGAGTTTATCGTGTCCAGGGAGGGTGCAGCTGTTAGCATCATCAGGGGAACAGATGAGACAGGTCTCTATTTTATTAAGCTCCAGAATCCATTTATTACCCCCAAAAGACTGGGGAGGAGGATGAAGACGAAAGACCAGGCAATGGCAGGGTCCTGGTGTTTTTATAGGGCAGAGCAGGGGAGGAGTTTAGGGTTTGGGTCAAGGGAGGAGTTAACACAAAGGGGATTACATCACGTTCCTGCTTCCTCAGAACGGGAGCATTCCACAGCACTCTGTTTTTAAATTGGTTAAAAGGTGTGTTGAATATCACATAACAAGGGGATTCTTGGGAATATGACTCAATAGTTTGCAAAAAGAAAATGAGCATTAGTAAGCTAAATTAACAAGCAATAGAAAAGCATTTGAAATTTAACTACAAAGGATAAAGTAACAGAAATGATGATACTTCATTAAATGAATACATTTCACTTAATGGGTTAATAGTTCAGTCACCTTTGACTTTTGATCTTCTCACTAGAAGGGGTGGAGTTCCTTGATCTCCTCTTCACAAGGGGCATAGTCCTTAGTATTTTGTCTCAGCTTTGGTGCTGGTGTTGTGGGTGTTACTATTTTGGGTGATGATGATGACTTTGAGGAGAGGAAACCGCCAGGGCAGAGGAGGTGGGCAGCGGCACAGCAGGGCCTGGCCCTCCTCTCCTGGGGTGACTTTGTGATGCTTGTATCCCCAATCATCTGTTCTGTTTGTGCTGTATATTGAGTTCTGTACCTCTAAAACTGGTTCTGGAGCCAAGGGGGAGAAAGAAGCAGCGCAGTTTGTTTTGAGAAAACTGCCTGACTCCTCCACATTCTCGCTCCGGCGGTGTTCGTCTGAAGCACGGACAGCAGTGGGGCAGAGAGATCTGCTGTGCTTTTAGTTAGTTTTACCTAGCTGAGGCAGAAAAGTTCCCTGGACCCCTTTTTTCCTCTTTCATGGGAGTGTTTAAATCTGCTGTGGACTGAAAAACGCAGAGGAGCACCAAGGGCTGGCACCTGCAGCCCAGCAGGGCCTGGACCTCCGGAGGGACAGGGGCTGATAACAGACTGAGTGAGCTGAGCTGCACCCACGGCAAGGACTTTCTCAGCTTTGCCATCTCTCTTAGGAGTGGCGAGAGGTTTCATTGTTTCATATTATTCATTCTTTGTGCTTGTGGGCACTTTTTTGTTAAATAAATATTTTTTTCCACTTTTCTCCGAGGAAGTTTTTTCCAGACCAGCCAGGGAGAGGGGCCATTTTGGGTTTGCTTTCTGGAGGAAACCCCTTTGGAGATTTCCTCCCCTCCCAAATTTGCCCTAAACCAGGACCCCCCTCCAGGGATGACAAGCAGCCCCACCACACCTCCGCTGCCACCTGGGCCAGGCACGGGGCCAGCTGCAGCCACGGCAGGAAGAGGGGGATAAGTAGGAGGGAAGGGAAGGATTTGGACTAGAAAAGAAAGACTTCAGTGGGAAAGAGGGAATCTCAAAACCACGTGGTTAGCATCATTTTTAGAAGGAAAGCCCTGGATGGCGCGGCCACTGCCTTGCAAGGCAGGGAATGGGGGATATTCCCTGCCTTGGAAAGAGGACACAACGGGCAAAGGAGGACACAGAATGGTGGGAGGATGGCAGCACTCCCATATCACCTCTGGACGGGTTCTGACCTTTGTCCTGCCTTCAGGGAAAGGGGGATAGGGGTGACAGAGTGGCACCCCTAGGGGATGCCTAGGGGTGATGGAGAGACAGTAGCACCTCCGTGTCTTCCTGGCAGTTTTCACTCCTTGCCGTGCTCTTAGGAACAAAGGGTAGGGAAAGATATGGGCATCTTCACGGAAACTGAAAAACCTGGAGGTTCACAGGAAGGAGAAACACTGATTTAGGGCACCAACACTCTGCACGTAATCGTCCGTAATCATCCATAATCGTCCGTAAGTAGCCACCAGGGCTTTGCCTTCCATAAGCTGCAGCAGACGTGTTGGGAGAGTTGATAAGTGCCTGCTGAATGGTCCTTTTTGCAGGCAGACCAGATGCTTGTAGCTCTCAAAAACTCTTTCCCATGAAAAATGAAAAGATTTAAAACTAGTCATAAATGTTCCGCTGAGCGACGGTAGATGTTAATCTCATTGCTCGGTCCCAGTATGCCGGTCCCCTCACTGGGAGTTCCCCTCCCCATAAGCTTTTTACCCCCATGTTTTTGAGGTCACTCTGAGCCTCCAGCCACAGTACTGTTGAGCCTTCCTTTTTAAGAGGGGGGGTCCCACAAGGTGTAGCAGTCAGAGGGTGACTTACGGGGCGCTGGTCGTGCTGTCCTCACTGGCTGCCCGCATTCGCCACCACCTGCGGCATTGCGTGGCCACAGAATTCATCATGTCCAGGGAGAGTGCAGCTGCTGGCATCAGCAGGGGAACAGACGAGACAGGTCCCTGTTTTATTAAGCTTGAGAATGCATTTATTACCCCTGGGGCCAGGGAGGGGAATGAAGATGAAAGACCAAAGGCAGGGTGTTTTTATAGGGCAGAGCAGGGGTGGAGTTTAGGGTTTGGGTCAAGGGAGGAGTTAACACAAAGGGGGTTACATCAGGTTCCCACCTCCTCAGAACGAGAGCACTCCACACTCTAAACCATTAAATGTTATCAAAATTGATTTGAATAGACAAGGAATGGAAAACCAAGTACTCCATGCACTACAAAGCAAGGCAAACCTATCTATCTGAATTGAATAGAAAGTAGAACCTAGACCAAAATGAAACACACAGGAAAAATCTGAATATGTGCATGAGAAAGGGTGGGTCCAGTGCAAAACAGGGTAAGTGAAAATGGATTAAAACTCTAAGACTTAAACACTGGATGTGGAAAATGGCTCCCCCCATTCCATCATGGCATCTCCTGCCACAGAAGTGTTAACTAGCAAATGATTTTTTAACAGTTTCAATATATGCTACTGAATATGCTCTGGGTCTCTGTACCCTCTGTACAATGGTGATAAAATACTGGGTACAGTTTGAACCAACTTCTCCTCATGAAGCCTCAGCTACTCTTTGACAAACTTCTCTTTTCAACATTTTCCAATCCTCCAGAATTGCTGGTCTGCTCTTATTTACAGTGCTCTAAACACAGAAAAATTGATCATTTACACAGAATCATTTTAGATTCTCCTCCTAAGCAAACCCCAGCATATTAAAGAAATCAAGTCTGGCAGAAGGCAAGTACAAAAATAATGTCTCTTCAATTTCCCTTCTGCCTTTAAAATGTGTGCTGAATTGCACACAGCTCTTTCATTCTTCAGGAACAATTTAGATGATTATATTGATTGAAGACACAGCCAGGAGGGGGTTCAGTACAGCACTCTCCACATCCAGGGCTGAAGGCGATGCTGTGGAGGAGAGAATAAGGACAGTAATTGCTCCAGAAACACAAAAGACCATGCTTTTAGCAAAAAAAAAAAAAAAAAAAAAAAAAAAAAAAAAAAAAAAAACACAAAAAAAAACTTTTTTAAAAAAAAAAAAAAAAAAAAAAAAAAAAAAAAAAGGAAAAAAAACCCACCAAAAAAACTAATGTGGGAAGAGGAATGGTTAGCACCTATAAGAAGGTTTTTGTAGGTAGGGAACAAGCTGAAAGACACTTTGTGGAAGAGCTGTCATTTTTAAATGGAAAGGAGGTCGCACAAAGAATAAAATGCCCATGAAAATGGCATGCCAGTGTACATCAGGGTTTTTTTCCAGGAACCTGTTAACTTAGAAAATTTTCAACACTTCTGTAAGCTTTGTATTCCTGCGCAGATTGGCATAAATTGGAAAGCAATAAAAGACAGAGGAAAACAAATTTCAGTTATATGTACAGGACTGTGCCTGAGCATCAGCTCTGCAAAATGGTCCAAAAACTGTGTGCTTAAATGCACACAGGCACAAGAAAAATCTGGTTTCGTTACCAGACATCAAGCCTGCAGAAAGGACTCTTCACGCTGACAAAGAACTGTGCACAGAACTGAGGTTCAGACTGCACAAGCAAGGCCCTTACAAGTGCTGCTCAGCTCTTCAGAACAAAACAACAGCACTTTCCCTCTGCTGTGACACAACTAGGCTGTTTAAAGGAAGCTGTTTCATATCTGCTTTGCAACCCCTCGAAGACATGCTGAAAGAAAAACGTGCCTTTGGGCAGGAAAAGCTTGGCAGAGAAGTGTCTTGTGAACATTTCTTCTTGTTCAGGGGAAGGAGATGAACAAAAGAGCCCTTCTCTTTCTTGGCCAAGTAAAGGACGCTGGTCATATAGATTATTTTGTCTTGAATGCACGTGTTGACAAGGCATCAAACACACTGGGCTTGTAGCCTGCTCAACGTGAAGTTGTTAATTGGCCAAAGAAAGCTTGGAGCTCTCAGATCCAGCTTTTCCTCTGTTGTGGTACTGCTTTGAGGAGCATGGTGCAAACAATACCTGCTTCGTAATAAAATGAGCAATGTCTTTGCAGCAACATGTAATTTTGAGCTCCTGGCTAAGCATTTATGACCACTGAAATTGCTGTTTAAAAACAAACAAACAAACAACAACCAAAAAAAAAAACCAACCAAAGACCACCACAGGCCAGATTTTCTGCATTCCCATATTCTGGCACTCTCTGAGTGCATGCTCTTGCTATTTTGTTGTCTTAAACTTATTTAATCCTATTAAGCTTCATCCAGTTGAGCCAAGCCCTGCAAGTCCTCTTTTGGCAGCTCTGTGGAAAGTTACAGCAACATTTTTCCGCACCCAAGGCTGACGGGTTTTAAAAAGGACCTTTCATTCTGTAGGGCTGATACAACCATTTATCCCATCCATAGTGCTTTGTATGTAATAATATGCTTGATTTGATATTCATCTTGCCTGACCTTCAGTTCTTAGGAAGTATTACTGTATAAATGTTCCCTTAGCCTGGTCCCTGAAGTTGGTGCTTTTCATTGAAGTCATTCACACACTCATTCTGTGCTTGACAATTTAATTACCTAATATTTCTAAAAGACGTTTTTGGATGAAAGTCTGTATTAGAAACGAGAAGTGCTGCTATTACTTTAGTGCTTCCCATGACAGTGAGTTATTTTTAAAGGGACCCAGTGTCGTCCCTGCGTTCCAACGGGGGACTGATCTGTCTTTTGACTTGCTCTTAAAGATAACTAATGAGGGGTTACAGCACTGACTACCTGCTCCGAGCCAGGAATCAAAACTAAACATCCTCAGAGGGAAAACCCACTGCAAGGGGGGCCCTTGGAGCAAAGCAGTGGACACCACAGCANCAACAGCTTCATCCATCACCCTCTCCTTCACCAGGAATGGGTACTTACAGTCTGCTGTGACTCTAAGGAGGTGGACAGGTAGGGAGGGTGTTGGTTGTCCTCTCTTTGTCATTCTTCTGCAGGTGTGGTTGGGGCAAGTCACTGATTAGAGCACTCCTGTGTGTTTTGCCCACAGATTTCCACAACTGTAAGATTTAGGGTTCAGCCCTGATCATCAGTGTTTGTAATGAGAGCACTTTGGGGGAGGCTGGTAAAAGGTCACGGGATGATACAGTGCTGCAATGGATTCATCTCGAGGAACAACCACAGAATCACAGAATTAGGTTGGAGAAGACTTCTGAGACCAATGGTCTGGCCTCGGATTAGATCGGATTTTCACTGGGAAAATCAATAAGTTGCTCTCACTGGGTGGGTCTTTTGGTTTTCTTCTAATTTATTTTTCTCCTTAGCAAGCCTGCCCAGTTAATTTTGAACAGAGAAGCTGTGGCTGCCCCTGGATCCCTGGAAGTGTCCAAGACCAGGTTGGATGGGGCTTGGAGCAACCTGGGATAGTGGAAGAGTCCTGCCCATGGCAGGGGGTGGGAGTGGTTGAGCTTTAAGGTCCCTTCCCACCCAAACTTCTCTGGGATTCTATGATTCTATGATTCTTTTCAATCACAAAATCTGCAGTTTTTGTAACATGCTTCACCCATTCTGAGTCTGTTTTTATTCTAGTGGACCAGTGATAAACAGATGCTTACATACCTTTGCGTTTCTTGAGAATTAATGCTATTAAAATTCTTTATCTTTTAAATTTTTTCTCAAATTCTTGTGGCCTTTCCTTGCATTAATGTTACTTTTTACTGAAATGGAGAAACTAGTTACCCATATCAGATTATGTAAGTGTTCTCATTGTTCTTTTGCTTTCAGGATATTTATTTCTGAGGCAAAGCATGTAATTGTTCATTACAGTAAGAATTTCAATAACCTTAAGAGGAAGAGAAAGAAAAAGAAGGAGTCTAGTCTGGAGGCATTACTGGCAGCATTGCAATGTGGGCTACCCAAATAATGTCAGCTAGAAGTTAAAAGGAAGGAAGGTCATTTTCTGGCTGAACTGGCCATGAAACTTGGGAGCTTTGGGAAAAAAGAAGTGAAGTTCTGTTTTTAATAGAGTGTTGATGTTTCTCCCTTCAACAGATACTGCATTCACCTCATTAATTTCTTGCTTTCTGGAGCACACAGAGAATCTGAACCCCTCTGCAGCAAGCATTTCATGGCAAGATACCTTTGATCTGGTTGCTGACTGACATAGCAGAACAGAAATTCTGTAACAGCTCTTCAATTTAAATCACTTAAAATTAAAGTCACTGTTAATTTTTAATCTGAATATGTGTTTTCAATCATATTTAAGACCAAAAACACTGTGATGCTAGTGCCTTTCTCTATTACAGATCAGCACACATGTCCAGGCCCGTTCTGGAATTTGAGTAAATGACGTGGTAAATAAAATGTTTGGAAGTGGATAGCATCTATTGATACATAATCTTGAAGTTCCTGCCACAGGATAACAACCAGTCCTGTTGAAATAATACATCCATGATGTTTACATTTACAATTAGTGTAAGTGGACACATGTAGGAGGTTTGGAATAAGAGATAAAAAATAAGCAGCTGCAGCCATCCCTGCTCGTTGTCCCAAAAGAAAACCACAGTGTGGCCTGTGTGTATAAACGTGGTGGAACCTTGAAGACACTGGAAAAAGTTTCAGTTCAAAATGCAATTGTCTTTGCTAGCTAAGTATTTATCGGACACTAAGTTCAGTAAGAAAGAGTAAAATTAGAAAGAACAAAGAGCAGGTAGGTGAATGTCTCAATACTTTGTATTTATTTGCATTATGAAAAAAGTGTACATAGCACTCTCCTGGCATTATACTTAATTCTTGCTAAGAGATTTGATTTTGTATTTTTTCAGTACAGCACAACTTAAAAAAGAGGGAAAACTATAAAAGTAGAAAAGTGGTGGTGCCATCCCTAAATTGAAAAGAAAGAGAAGAAAGAAATAGTCCAAAGTTCAGAAGTATGTGAGTGTTGCTGTGAGTGGGACTTTGGGGGCCAGGGCACTGCAGAACTTTCTAGGAAATGAATATTATTGCTTCTTTATTAAGCTGAAGAATAACCTAAAGGGTCAAATTCAGAAATGAGGTACCTTCATATGAGGTGGATCACTGACAAAAGTGTAAACATACACTAAAAATTGTCTTGTTTATACTAAGCTTCCCTTGGTGGCAAAATAAGGAGGGGTTGGTTGGTTGTTTTCTGCAGACTTTTAAGCAGGAAAGAAACTATAAATGAAAAGGACTGTGGGGAAATAACACATTTTGGGGTGAAGAGGCCAGGCTACTGCTTAGATATCTCTCATTTCTAAACAGGTCTTGGCTATTTTAATGAGAACCAATTTCTGAGAAGACATGCAATTTAAAAAAATTGAACCGAAGATCCAAAGTTAGTAAGAGAACATGCAGTAATTTATATCCGCAGTGTATCTGCTCAAGTACAAAAAAGTCCTGTTTTGTCTCTTACATTTAATTATATTTTGAGGTGTGCTGGTTGATATTTTAAATTAATATCTTATCCTTGCAGGAAGATGTGCTCATTAGTACACCAGCTGTGTTGGAAACTTTTGTTGGTGTAGCAATATAAATACGTGCTTAATTTGATTTTTCAGTCATTTGTGACTCCAGCTCAGACAAGGTTTATTTAGGTGTTTCTTGTGCGGTATTTTTCTTCACTTTGTCAAAAAGAACAAACCACTGCTGGAATATGGGACTTCTGTGTTTACTTGTTTGCTATTCCCTATCATTTTTTCCTCCCACTTCTGTCCTTTTCCCTGTCCCTCTGAAGCACTTCCTGCATTAAGGGGATTTGCAGAATAGCCACATTAAAGGTGCTTGTGACAGACTGAGACAGGCCAAGATTAGTAACATCTCACCTGGCTTTGCTAAGGTGTCTCATGTGCTTAACAGATAAGTACCAGCATTTCTGAGGCTGAAGATTTCTTTTTTCCTTTCTTTTTTCACAAGTTGAGAGAGAGGAAATACTCTTAGCACGAGATAGAAGAGTTATGGAAATAAGAACTATTTATTTCAGGGATATAATGTGTGAAAGGGGCTTTAAAAATTCCACACTTGGCTCATAAATGTTTTTTAAGAGGATTTTGGCTGAGCTGGACCACCAGTTTCTAGAGCTGGTGTTTTGTCTCCAAAAGGAGGAGACTCAGGGTGTGCTGGTGGCCAGGAAGAGGGGCTCACCTGGGAGGGCTCAGATCCTGGGAGATGGGGAGCTGGGGTGGGAACAGGGCTTGGCATGGCGAGGAGCAGAGGTGGGAGGAGAGGAGTAGGACAGAGCTCTAGGTGAGAGCTGCACCAAACCTACCTGGAAGCATTCTGAAGGGTGTAGCAGTGCATTTCCCACAACCAGGTAGATGTTTGGTGTATAAGGAAAAGAGTTTCAGTTTACCTCTGAACATATGAGGAGGGAAAACTAGAATCTTTCATGCTCTTCTTACTGGCATTGGCTCAGTGCCAAGACAAAGGCACCTGTTGGTCTCTTTACCTGTTCTTTACCTATAGCTAGTTTCCATTGGCAGTTTGACAAAAGAACCATCCTTGATCATCATGTACTTAAGGACAAGCTCAGAGGTGCTCAGGGCTTTTTAAGGTATCTTAGCAAGGTGTCAGAGGCTTCTCTTTTTCTTTTGTTTCTGTATTGTTATTTTATCTTTTATTAAAACCTTTGCTTTACAAACACACTTAAAGGGCCATCTCGCAGAATTATTTTTAAGCCATTTCTCTGTGAGGGCTGGACCCTCAGAGGTGACGGACTTTTGTGGGGTTTATCACATCTCACCCCACACAAGATTCCATCAAAAGGGATCATCTGTTCTGTCTCTGCAAGTTCTTCATTTTCTGTGGTGGTTGACGTTTTGTGGTACAAAACCAGGGCTGGATTTTAAGTTATACCTCCGCTTTTTGTACTCACACAAACACGCCAAAAAATGTGAATAGATGTTTGTGATACCAAGCTTAAAAGTGTGAGCAACTTCATCTCCTCTTTAGTTTGTGAACTTAATGACAGTAAAACTTTAAAACTTCATATCAACATCTGTATACTTTGAAAGAAAGCAATAGCTGATTTTTCATTATTTTTTTCCTCCCTCCTCAGGTTGAATTTCACAGTAGAACAGAACAAATCAATCTTGTCAGACTCCTCGGTGTGCAGAGCATGATTTCTTTAGCCAGAACTTAAGGAAGCTGATTCACAGACACACAGAAAAAGAGCAAGAAAGATGTACCATAATTTAATCTACGCAAATTCTGTTTGTATCTTTTCTTCCTGTCTTCTTCTTTAAAATCTGAAGACAGAAGAGGGCTCTGCTGAAAACCTTGCCTCTCGCCAGGTCTTTTTTAAGTTGAAACGTGCCTCAAGCTGTGTGCTACAGAACAGAAGCTCACAGTCCTCAGAGTGCAATCTGGGCACTTTTGGGGGAGAGCTTTTAGGTGGTACCCACTGACAATTCTCACCTGCTCCTCAGTATAGAGGAAGATGCTTTTGGAGAGTTTCTTAGTATTACCTTTCATTTTTAGTGGATTTCTTACTGTGGAGGGCTGTGTCTTGTTATTTCCTCTATCTTTGATGTCTGCAACTGGAAAGTTTTAAAGTGAATAAATTTTAAATTGAATTGGAGCATTTCTCTCTAAGTGTCTCACAGTGATGTCATGCTGTGACTAAGATGTTAGGGTGTTGGTTTTGAGCAAGAGTAAAAAATAATTACACCAAAAGCAGAATTTTAGATCCTAATAACCTTAGAAATTGAAATACTGAAGTATATTAAGAAGTATTGGTACCCTAACAATGTTGGCACCATAATTGCCCAACCAATGCAACTTATAAAATCGGCAGAAAAATGAAACATGATTAATTTATTGTTTTTATTTTCTTCTCTTAGGGCAGTTTCTGTGAATTGTACACTCTCAGACAGCACCTTGGCCTTCATCAGACAGTTTGGGGGTGGTTTGGGTTTTCTTATTAAGTTAATTGGTTTCCCTGGAAATGTTGATTTTTTTCTCTGAAGTCACAGCAATCCTCCTGTCGCTGATCGTGCCCCTGTTGTGATTGACTGTTTCAGGTAAACATGCCCTTCAGCTGGAAGGAACTCGGTGTATTTTACTTTCTTCTTCTTAAGAGAAGAAAAGAAATCGTAAGTGATAGGAGAAGCTTGTTTCTCTAACAGTTTAACTTCTAATGATATGGATTCTGGTATGCATTTTTAGCCCATGGCCTTTCCTCTGTCTTAGGAGATTGTAGGATTTCATATCTGTAGGAGAAGGGAATACAGGTGACCTTTCCCCTGATAAGTAACAGCTGTGTTAATTACCCAATACAACCTCACCCCTGATGAGTCACAGCCGTATCCAATAAAGATGTGTGTGAGAAAAGGGAGTGGGTTAGGGGAAATGACGGAGAAGGAGGATTTTGGGGAGAGAGAATCATTGCTGTGAGGTCAGGCTGGATGTGCAGTTAGAGCCTGTTGTTGGAACCTGCAGCCACAGTCTAGCTGGTCTAGCCTGCAGTCAGAGTCTGCACACTGATCCCTGCAGTCAGAGTTCAGCAGGAAATAACCAGCAGTCAGAGGCTGCAAGGGAAACCTACAGTAGGAGCTTGCTACAGCCAGAGTCAGGGAATGGTTGGGGTCAGGATGGGTAAGCTGTAAACAGCTGAAAACCAGGACCCTTTTCATGGTGTGATGAACAAGAAGTCTTGGCTCATCTCTACCCTCTAACAAGAGGGCTGCTGCAGCACATATCCAGCCTGTGTGTTGAATGTAGAGTAAATACACGTGTGTAGGAATGAAGGAAATAATGTAGGAATGCAGAAAATAAAGCTGATCTTTCAGGAAAATCCTGGAGAGTGGAGCTTGTCTCTATTCTCCTTCCATTACAAAAGCACAGGCCACTGAGAATGGTGGTTTTGGTACCAGTTTGACTTTCCCATTCAGCGCTCTATCAGGAAGATCAGAGATGTCACCCATATACAATACAAGTTTTAATTGTGTTTACATTTTATTAAGAGGTTTGTGTACAGAGATAGCTCAGTGGCAGGCTATTGCAGAACATATCAGCCCACACTGATGATGAACAAAATGGACCATTCTTTGCTGGAATTGCAGCTGGAGCTGGAGGAACTTTACCACAGCATTGTGGAAAATGCCCCTGTCATCATTCCCACATATGGAGAAGGTGAAATTGGACATTATGGTAAAGAAGATATTTTGCTGTGGTTGAAATCCAGTTTTGGAGCGTACCAGCCTTGAGATGAATTAATTGCAGACATTTATGGCAGTTCAGAGTCATTCTTCAGTCCCCTTCCCCCCTCATTGTCCCACAGTTCTTTCTTTTGGGGATGTTATTTCAGACTAAAGAACTGGGGAGTGAAAGCAACTGGGAGGGAGCATTCACAAAGCAGATCATCCTCTAGTGATAAAATGTGTAACCTCAAGGCAGTTTTTCAGTGTCATTCAAATCCCAAATGTCAGACATCTGCCTGGAGCAAACTGCTGAAGGGGAGCTGTGGGTCTTTAAATCTGTAAGATTTGCTTTCTGTGCCTCACGCTGCTCCTTCTGACACTTACACAACAAGAAACCTTTGGCCTTTCTGCTATTCCTGACTGAGAAGATATTTAATTTGCTCTGTTCTGAAGATGTAAGTCTCTGTTCTTCCATCAGTAATTATATGATAATGTGCTGGATATCTCTGGAAGCATAGTCGGAGAGAAAGACAAATTGTATTTCCTGTGTTGCAGCTGAGAACTGTAAAATAAAAAAGCAAAGCCAACTGGAAGTTTTCTCTGGTGATCCAGCTGTTAAGGTGAGGAATTGTCAGAACTGGGCTGGTTCAGATACTATTTTTTTCAGCAAACAGGTACAAGACCAACTTTCTCACCAGTTTTTAGTCCTGTTTCCCTTGGTTCAGATGGAATTTTCCTGTACCGGCTTGTTTTACAGCTAAAATTGACTGCAGCTTGCCCAGTTACTGAAACAAAGGTCTCTCAGCTAAGATTTTACTCTGATTCTTATATCACATGAATCTCAGCCACCCTTAAGTCAGGCCAGTTCCATCTGTGTGGCAGCAATGAGCCATCTCTATTTTAAATGCCAGAGGATGTTCACTAACAATTCAGTTAACACTCATCACAAAGTGATCATCCTCCAGATCCCACTCAGAGCTTTACAAATGTATTTCTCAAGTTCCAGCTTAACCTTTGTTATAAATATTCCCACCGTATGGAATGAAACTCTTGCTTCAAAGCCGCAGTTGAGCTCGAAATGAAGTGGAAGGGATGGTGAGAAGCCTCTGGGGTGGAAAGGAAGCAGAGGGAACGCTGCAGATCCATGCTGAGATACCACAGTGACACTCTGAGGATGTCAGCGGTGCATACAAGTGCTTCTGCCGAGCTGAGCTCCCACAGGCAGCCCCCGGCAGGAGTCTGGAACTCCTGCAACAAAAAACATTTGAGTATCTGAGTGTTAAACCTCAGCACCGAGAAAGGAAATTTCTTGCCGTGTGGATGTTCTGTGTGTGCCTTCTCTCTGTAAGAGCAGAGAGAAAAGATTCGCTCTCACAGCTTCAGAACCTCAATGATTTCACTGGCCTGCGTGGGTGAAATTAATGCACAAACACAAGATGATAGACCAAATCCAGTCTTATGACTCCAGTGAGTACTTCTGTGAATTTAATGAACCTGAAATGGTTGAAACCAACAGGCTCGATTAGTATTAGCTGTGTACACAGCTTGCTGTTAACTGAGTGATTTATGCAGGTGTGCACGTTCAATGTATTTGCTTGTCTTCTGGTGCCTTATAACAAATTGACTTACCTTGACCCACGTAGTTCATAGGTCCCTCCAGGATTTATCTTATTTAAATGATTTTAGCAAGGCTTCAATATGCAGTTAGAGATAGCAGGGTGGAGTAGGAGAATTCTTGATAGCAAAGTTGCTTAAAGTGCCCATCTCCCTGTAAAAGCCTAAAAATAATAGCATCCCAGAATGGTTCGGGTTGGAAGGGACCATAAAGGCCATCTGTTCCAACCCCTTGCCAAGGGCACTTCCCACTAGACCAGGTTGCTCCAAACCCTGTCTAAACTGGAAGAATGCATGTTAAAGTCAGTGTCTATAGGGGAAAAAAAAAAAGCCTAAACAAACAAAAAACCCTCCTTTGCCTCCACAGACTTCTAGCAGTTATTCTATATTGAAATTAGCCACCTTCTGTTATTTGAATCTCTACTTAAATGGGAAAAACTTTGCAAAGCTTTCTTTTAAAAGAAAGCTAAGTGGAAATTTGCAGGGAAAGCGAATACTCTGGGAGTTCAAACTGGATGAATAAAAATAAACATCTTCTTTCACTATTTTGATCCAGCAATTGGAAAACTCAGCAAATCAGCCACTAGCCCAGATGGAAAGAAGTTGCTGAAGACATTCTGCCAGCTAGTTCTGGATGCTGTCTTTAAGGAAAAACACTATTTTGTCTTGATTTCTTTGTAAGAAGGTGAGCATAGATTTTTTTTTGTTTGTTTTAGTTTAGCAGGTTAACCCTTAGGACAGCCAACCTTCTTCTAAGGCCTGGCACAGCTGGGGCTGCTCAGCTGCACAAGAGAAGGCTCCAGGGAGAGCTGAGAGCCCCTGCCAGGGCCTGAAGGGGCTCCAGGAGAGCTGCACAGGGACTGGGGACAAGGCCTGCAGGGACAGGACACAGGGAATGGCTTCCCAGTGCCAGAGGGCAGGGACAGATGGGATGTTGGGCAGGAATTGGTGTCTGGGAGGGTGGGCAGGCCCTGGCACAGGGTGCCCAGAGCAGCTGTGGCTGCCCCTGGATCCCTGGCAGTGTCCCTGGCCAGGCTGGACAGGGCTTGGAGCAGCCTGGGAGAGTGGAAGGTGTCCCTGCACATGGCAGGGGGGTGGAACAGGATGGACTTGAAGTTCCTGTCCAACCCAAACCATTCTCATTCTTTGATTCCAGGAGGCTTTTTATTCTAAAGTTATGAAAATGTTAAATGGAATAGCAAAATGTAGGTGGGTAGGTAAATGGT
>VYXD01015103.1:52026-73597 GCA_013397195.1 Hylia prasina | reverse complement strand
CCCCGGGGGTCAGTCCAGGGAGATGATGTCGGGCGCGGCGCCGCCGCTGCTGGTGATGACGCCGGCCTCGGCCCGGCCCGAGGAGCTAACGTGCGTGCTGCTCTCGTGGTGGCTGGTGGAGGTGATGATGCTGCCAGGCGTGCTGCTTGTTAAGGTTGAGGTGAGACTATCCAAAAACATAGGAGGACAGTACTGCTTGAAACAAACAACGAAGAGTCAAGAGACTAACTGCACGAGGGGAATGTATGCTCTGAAGATACATCTTCCCCACACAACAAGCGCCGGACACGTTCCCAGCGGGATCTCGGCGAGGCATCGAGAACCAGAGCTCTGCACCTCAGTGACCAAGCAGCCACGAGCCTCCCCCCTTACCCTCCCCTTTGTGGTCTCCAGAATAGTTTGGGTTGGAAGGGACCTTAAAGCTCATCTCATTCCACCCCCCACCATCTCATTCCACTTATCCCAGGTTGCTCCAAGGTCCCTCCAACCTGGACAGCTCCAGGGATGGGGCAGCCATAACTGCTCTGTACAGCCTGTGCCAAGGCCTCAAATACACTTTGGGTATGTTCAAGTTGGTGCTGAGCACGTATTTACTTTAAAAAGGCAAACTATCAGTCAAGAATGAGTTTCCAGGCCTGGGTTCCTCACAGAAAGGCTAAATTGAATCCTGTTTAATGCATCTTCATTACCAGCTCTTGTTAGGTTTTCCTAGTTAGGTCTAAGCAAGTGAACTGCAAACACAGTTTGGATGATGGCACCTTGAGGATTACTGGAGCACAACATCACAAAGATCAGACTTGAAAATTAACCCCACAACAGATCAGAAACATACCTGTGAGTCAACTGGGATTAGCGAAAGAAAATCCAGACCTAGGAAGAAGAGAAGGATAATAAATAGACATGTCTCTCTTTCATTCACACACAACAAATTTAAGGATTTTTTTTTTTTTGTGGTTGTAGAACAGATTTTGCAATTCATACAGAATTTCTAAATGGAATATACCACTGTGACACCACTCTCAACGACTACTTCAGGCAGCAGCAAAACGAGTTATCTAGTACAAGTGGCTCTTTTTAAGGATGAGGATGACATAATGATGTATTATTCACTGGATATTGCTGGGTGGTTCAATGTGGTTGCTTAGATGGAGGTTGCCATTTGGAGCTGTTGGTTCATTAATGCAAGTTTCACTGCATATTGTACCTGACTTGGCCAAACTGGGACATGAAGAGTGTCATCACATTAAAGATGCTGGAATGAAGTAAAGTCACAACATGCACAAGTCCAAAAACAAGCAGCAGGTCTCTTCCTCCACCCACGGGCAGCCAATAAGGAAACATTTCTAATATCATCCCCGTTTTGTGTCTAGACAAATAAAAGGAATGAAGAAGAGGAAACTACAAGTAGTTCAATGTATATCCTCCAAGAGCAGTGACAACTAGTGTCCATCTTAAACACCATTAGCGTGTAAGCATTTAGGGCAAGATGTTTAGAATTATGAAACCAATGAGAAATTAAATTTTTGGGTTTTTTTTTTTTTTTCTTCAATATTGGCCGTGTGTTTGCTATGTCAACAGAAAAAAATGATACACTCCCTCCCTCTCCCCTCACCTCCAAATCTCTTCTGGCCCATGACATCTCTCCTTCTCCACTAGAGAAAAATTTTGAAGGAGATTTTAAAGGTCAGCTGCATTGACAGAACTGACAGCTTCTTTTGTCTGTACAAGTTCTAGAACTTCAGTCAGTAAGAGCTGGATGACAGTTCTAGACATGGTCTCTCAGCTTATTCTCCTATCCAATTTCGGAAGGCAACTGATTTCTTAACAAGGGAGAAGTGGAGGGAGGGAGCAGTAAGGGAGCCAAAATGGACAGAGAAACAAGGGGAATGATATCCATCTCATTGCCAAACTGGTGCTGAAAGAAGAGGAAAAAACCCAGAGATGTTGCAGGGGAGGAATGGAGACAGGCAATGGAGCAGGGAAAGGGGAAGTACAGGAGGCCAAAGTGACACCTGTCACCACAAGTCACCACTTCCTGGGCTCTGGGTTTGTTACAGCCGGCCAAGAGAACCCCCAGAGTCCCTATACACAGTGTTCTTTTCAAGGAGCCAGGATAGAAAACAATCAGTATCCCCACCTTTTGTCTGATATTTAGCAGCAGTGTTGAAGAATACATCATAGGCATTTAGGGTATGTCTAGGTAAAGAAAGTCAATAGAGGTCAGCTCACAGATTGTAGCTCACCTTAACCTTTTTCATACAGTCTAGACAGAGCACCACTACAATCAGCTAGCAGAGTAACTACACTGAGGGCTGGGATGAGTCAGCACCCTCACACCTCTAGTAACTAAAACAAGCAACTACTGTCCCTCACATCTACAACACGTAACTATCAGATGTTTACACAAACTCTGGCTGAGCATGGCAGGAGCAGTTTCTGGCCGCCGTGCTCAAGTGCCAGTTTGTACCCCAAAAGCAGTGTTTGTCACATCACTGTTGTGAAATGCAATCTGAAAATGGGCAGACAGCCTGTACTAGGCTTGTCTAGACATCACATCAGTGCCACACTGCATATAGCTTTGTTCCATTTAAAAAAACAAAAACAAAGAGTCAATCAATTCTTCCAATTTCTACCCACCCCGTAAATTAACACTGCTGTCAGAACGCACACAAAAAACACCCAGCACCTACCTGGCAGGTCTGATGAAATACTGGATATTGGTGGGTGATGGAATGGTACTGGGTAGTCTGTTAATGAAGGAGGAATAGCAGCAGCATCGACCGTCGTCACGCTGGGCACTCTGGCAGTAGATGGCTGATACATGAGAACCCTGTTTCAAACAGCATGGGAAATTACAAACAACCTGGCTGTTAGTTGCACAAGGGAAACCATGCACTGCTGTGCACTCTCACTCACAAGTCACCGTGCGACAACACAACTACAGCGTGGCTACTCACTACACAGCACTCCACTCTAATTTCCTTTTTCATAACAGTCTTCATAATAACATGACCGTATCTTGGCTCTCAACAGCAGCTGTGACATAAGAGCAAGTTGGCATTAAAACAAAGTACAGTGCTGGAGTCATCGGCAACAGTCAAAGGCAGCAACTGGTGTCTGTAGGACGTGCAGGTGACCAGAGCCAGGAGGAGAGCACTCCATTTGATTTATCCACAGAACTGCTGCTCAGTGCCCACCCGTTACAGCAAGGACACAGCTGACCATTATCCTGCCCCACAGGGTGACAGGTGCGAATTAAATACAAGCCTGTCTTTACTCAAAGCCTCCAGTTCAGCTCTCAAGGAGCACGCTACAACCCTTCTACTTCCCCTCATGCTGCCTGACCTCTTGGCAGCATTGTTACAAACAGCACCACAGGTGCCCAGGCACCAGCCACGTGCATGAAGCAGTTCAGGAACTCCAAGCCAGGTGGAAACACGCAGAACTCTGATCCCAGATGCTCTGCATCTCTCCCTCCAGCCATCAGTGTTATCCACTCATCTTCCTTCCCACACTCCTACCTGTTAACCTACTTCTGACGTCAGAAGCTTGGATTTCAGACCCTCCCTTCTCAGGCACCTCTCATACTTCAGCCTACGTTGTTGCTGCCTCTAAGAAGACATCCCCAGTTTTCCCAAAACCAGCATTCAGAAAACACCGTTTAAAGCAGATAAGATATACCCCAAAAGCCTGGCTTTGAAGAATGAAAATATGTCATATCCACACACAAAAAACAAGGAAAATACATGGGTGATAGAGAGAAGTCAGTCCTCCTAAAATTACAGTTGCAGGTAGCCATCTCAAACATAGGAACACGGAAGGAAGTCTTGGTGCCTTCTGAAACTTCATTAAGAGATGTATTTGTAGCTACACTTTCTTGTAAAAGTGAGAAAGAATCTCTTGCAGAAGACTCCTCCACAATCCTCACAAAAAAGCAACAGCATTGCAGTATCACTGCTGAAAGTGGTTGAAGATGACCAACTACTTGCTGATCAAGGACCACACAGACATTCCTGTGGACTAGAGAGTCACCACACCTGCTCATTACTTCTGAAACAGAAGGGGAACCTTCAAAACAGAAGGGGATTGGGTTTATTATTATTATTATTATTATTTTAGTACAAGTCATAAGCCACTACACAGAGACACAGACACACACCTCATGCAGGCAGCGACACTGACTGATGAGCCATTAGTAAAAGCTGAGCCTGGAGCAGTGAGTGCTGGTGAGCCTGACCAGTGGCCCTCACTCCCTGCAGGTCTGGGGCGCCCCACGGGCCACGAGCAGGAACGTGGTGGGAGCCACAAGCAGCACCACAGCTGAGGTGCACAGATCAGGACAGACAGAAGGTGGCACAGCAGCAGAGAAGCTGGTCAAGCCTGGTGCTGAAGTCAGACAGACTACAAAGATGAAGGAGTTGCCAGAGGAGTTGGGAAGTCGTTGGTTGTGCTAATCAAAGTGCAGGACTGACTGATGACCACAGCCAACAACAGCATCCAAGACATTCCAGAATTTAACAGACAGATGGAGGAAAAGCGCATCTTGATTCAAAACAACAAAGTGGCTCCCTTCCAAGATGGACAGGATGAATGAAACATACAACACAGCCTTGTTCCCTGGGCACCAGAGCAGACTAGAGAGAGGATATAGCAGACAGCAAGAAAAAGCCTTTAAGATGACACTAACTCAGCAAGAAAGCATGAAGTTCCTCCATTTGGTATAATCTACTTTCTCAGGAGAACACTGCCCACTAGCTTAGTCAGCTTCCTTTTCTACAGAGAAATGTCCCTGCAAACACAGCAACAGTCAGCACAAGCCTTTTGTGAGGTGTAAATCTATTTAATAGTGTTATGCCTATACGAAGTTACTGCGTCAATACAACCTTCTACAGGAGAGGCCTAGACATTCTCCTCTGCAAGTGTAGAGCTGGATTCCAAGTACATTTCTCTACAGATCAGTTCAGCTGAGACATTACAGAATAACAACTGACTTTAAAATTGACAAACCCTTTGGTTGGGCTCCCGTGTATTTCAGACATAAATATGCACTTCCTTTTGGCTGGAGGATCTTCTTCTTCATCAGAAGAGCTTTCTACTGTCAAGTCGATAACATCAACTTTCTTCTTGTTTACCTCACTGGCCACTGTCACGGAACATGGTTTGCTAACAACACTGGAACCTGAACAAGAAAATAAAACATCATTGTTCACCAAAGGCTGGTGACGTCAGCAGTTTCTATTTGCAAGAGAACCAGGAACTCAGATCCTGTATAATAGATCACCTTCCTTGGCCATTACAAAGAATGTTATGCCCCAGTACCTGCTTTATGACTCTTCCCTGTCACACTGAGACCATTAAAGAACAAACTTTTGTTTTCACTTATCATTTTAAGGGTGTAAAACAAAAGCAACCGTTCATTTTCTTAACTGCTATTATAAAGAGCAGACACAAAGACCAAAGATGCACTTTTAGGGACACAACCCTTCATTTTCTAGTTTAAATTACGCTAAGGTTGGCAGTAGTAAGTCCTCCACAAAACAAACACCAACATCCACATGCATTATTCAAGCTACAACTAAGTCTCCAGGGCTTTGTGCTGGTTTCCAACCAGTACCCAGAGGTACATACTTTCTATTTTGGTACACTGTGGACTCGACACTTTCACAGCTTCCTTCTTTGGCCTCATGGGGCACCAGGAGCCATCTTCCTGGAATTTGATCTCATCCACATCAGAACATTCATTAAGGATTTCCATAAAGAGGCTGAAAAAAATAAAATTTCACTTTTCATTCTAAGTGACATTTTTCTTCCAAGTGGAAAGGAGACACAGAGAAAAAGATAATTATGATCACCTTCTACCCACTGCGTCTCCTCTCCCCCTAGTTCCTTTTTACCTGAAAGCCTGTAGTTACAGCCTTTGCAGATATCAGAAAATAAAATTATCCCAACCCAGCCACAGTTCCCTCCAACACTACTGCACTGCAGAGATTTCCACAGTGAAGCAGAAACCATCATCCCTTGAACCAAGTTAGATAATTGTTACATGCTAGAAGTTACATTTTGAAGTTACCACCTTTCAGGGATAGAGACATCTAAAAAGAAGACCTATCCTTAGATGTTGCATTTGGATTTATCCAGAGGAAACACACCGAGAGCAAAGAGTTTGATGGTGCAGTTAGGAGATAAACTTACATAATTTTTTATGGGAAGAGAAACTAACAGAGTCTAATGGTTCCTCCAATCTGAAGCATTTTGACAAAAAAATAGTATGAAATGGCTAAACCCCAAGTCACAAAAGTAGCTACTGTGAACATAATGAAAAATTTTAAGTAATTGTGTAATCTGCAAAGCCAGTCTCTTACCCATCTAGTATTAGGCTCTCATAAGCTGCCTTTTTGTCACAGACAGGGCAGATCCAGGTAGGCTTCTTTTCATTCATTTGAAGATAAAGAGCAGCATCAAAACACTGCAGATGTGTGCAAGTCACAGCCCGGCACGGGATTGTCAGTCTCATTTTTCCCAGCTGCAGGAGACGCAATTAAAGGGTGTCAGAACAGAAGACAGAGAAACAGGCCTGAATGGTTAACAATGAATCCAGAAGCATCTGGTGAAACAACTCTGCCTGCTCACTACAAAAGTGCCTGGGGCTGAGGGTACTACAAGTAAATCCCCCCCATCACAGCACCCACACAGTGCTCACTCCTAAAGGAAAATTTAAGCCCTGCTCCAAAGCTTCACCACAATGAGAACAGTCAGAAACACTTCTAATGGACCTGCAACAATGTCATTTCCAAGATTTCATTTTTATTAAACAATCTACTGAAGTACCCACTTCTATAATTTTCTTTTAACCCAATATTTCAGGTGTTTTTCCTCAGCTCCAGGTACCTGTTACTCTCAGAATGACCAATTTCTACCAGGGAAAGGAATCCCCAAGGCAGCATTACCTTGTTAAAAAGTGATCACCATTTTTGTTGTTGTTGTTTGCCACTGTATCTGCAGTACAGGCAAAGCCGCCAAGATGAGGAGGTAAGAGGTCTTAATTATCACTCCATCCTTTAATTATTCTGTCAGCCTGCCTGATTAGCCACAGCACCTCAATGCAGGAGATTAATCTCTCTACTGGCCTCACTGTACACAAGCAGCAGCTTGACTCAGAGTGTCACAGCTGAGGCATTCACAGCCCTAAACCACAGCTGGGTTACTGCTGCTACGATCAGGTGCTTGTAGATGCACCCTTCTCCCCACTGTTTTATCATGGCTTGTTAAAAAAATATAAACCCAGTGAGGTTTCTAAAGCAAGGCCTTTGAAAAGCAGCCTAATTCTGCACTTCAGATGAAAATATGGATCTGTAATCTGGGAATTTCCAGCCATACTTACAGGACACATCAGAGAGACCCGCAGACTGGTTGTGGCAATCTCACTATCAGGATCTGCAGTAAGTTTTTCTTTAACTATTAAAATAAATAAAGAAGTTATACACAGAGGTCCTTATTTCAAATGCTAACCTTGATTCAGCAGTACGTGCACTTTTCTTTCAGCTATCTAAAAAAATTAATCCAGGAAACTAGTTCACAAACAACAACATTTTGACTGCTTGGCAAACTGCATCACATTATCTGGTGTTGTCTGAGTGGAGATGCAGCAGCAGCCACACAGAGCAAACTCAACCCAACGTGTCAAGAGATAAATAAAGCATTATGAGTGAGTGAGGTACAAGTGAAGAGAACTCAGGACATCTAGCTGCACCTGACAGCCCAGCACAGTAAGGGGTGCTTGTGACATTCCCACAACCACATTTCAGATGGATCTCTGGTTATGCTCTCTAAAAATCCTCATTGAAAAGGAGTGTGACACCTCACCAACAGCCAAGGGAACCTGTGAAACCCTGGACATGGACTTTATTCTTAAAATACAACAAATCTCTTCTGTATTACCAAATCTAGTTTTAAAGAGCCCCTAACCATCCCCCAAAATACAGATAGGCAGGTTAATTACTTACTTAGTGCTCTGGAATGATCAGGGTTTCTGATACCTTTCATTTTTAACCTCTGCAAAAGCATAGCTGAGGTGAGCTGGCGAACCAGATAAACAGACATGGAGTAATTCTACAAAAAGAAAGATTAAAGATTAAATGTTTATTTCATACAGTACTCCCACTACGATAATAGATGACTATTTGCACCAGTTATAGCATACAGTAAAAACGAAAATGTGACTTTTTGCTTAATCATCATTAAGAGCGCTGACAGACAACTTCAGTTGGAGGTCCAACATTCTGCCAGAATTCTCTGGCCAATCAGGTATAATTTTCCTACTCTAGTTATGACTGAACTAAAAGGTAATTCCACAGGCAAGAGACCATATGAGCTCTTCTCCTGGAAAGATCATATGTGACACATCTCATACATGCAGTCTTTTAAGAATTTCTCAACGTTTTGTCTCCTTAATCTTCCCCTTTTTGCCAGTGTCAGTAGGGAGCTCAAAGAATCACCTGACAAAAGATGAATTGTCTTTACAGTACAAACAACAGCTTCAGAGGGTACACAGCTGCCCCAGTTTCTTTGTACCTTTTCTTTAGCTTGTTCTGTACTTCTAAGCCCAGCCTTGTTACACCATGTCCATTCTGCTGAGCCTGGCCCTGTTCCCCAGCATTTTCTACTCCTCCCTAACTCACACCACTTGTCAGCTTCTTTTGTTCAGTGTTCACTCCCACTTCTAGGTCACTAATGAAAAGTCTGCAAGCCCCAGTGCTGCAGGATAATAATGGTTTTATCCATGTAACAAGAACAACCTGAGACCTCTTATTTCCTGCCAGCCACCTTGATATGACTCCTGCACTGCCTGGGTAATGCACAGGAACAAACAACTCCTGCTCCTCCTTCACTACCTATAGGAAAACCAGCTTTAACCTAGAGCAGCAGATAAAGCATTCTAATTGCACATGAAACCACTAAGAGACCCAGATTTTTGGTTTTTTTTCCTTAAAGAATGGTCACCTGTTGCCTTACAGAGGATTCTACAGGCTCAGGTCTGCCCAGCACTGAGGGGTTTAGGCCAGCAGCCCCCAAGCATCAGTCAGTCCATGCCAACAAGCCCTTATGTGACACCCCGTGCTGTTCCCAGGGTCTCACTTGGAGGATGAGAAGCAGCAAATTCTGGCACCAGCACTAAACCACAGAACTCACTTCACCTCTCAGGGAAAGCGGAGGATGTCCAAGCATTCCGAGTCATCTGCTTCCATCAGAGTGTATTTTGGCAATACAGGGAGGAAAGCTAGCAGGCATCAGCACGAGAGGCCAAGACCACACACAGCACTGGAACCATTTTAAGATTTTGTGCTTTGACTGGGAAGCAATGGCTCAGATCTTTGTCTCCAACCCTGTTCTAGAAAATCATCCTTAGATGTCAGCACTGCCCTTCATTTATTTTTTGAACATTAGCTTTCAATCCAATTTCTTTTTAAAATTTTAATATAAAAGCTTATAGTGGAGTCTCTTTGAAATATGTGGCATTTTCAGTCCAGAGAATTTGATTTTGAACAAAACCTTGTAGAGAAAAATACTTTGATAACTGGATCCAGAATTTACACAACCAGTCACACATAAGGAATAAATAGCTCTTGACAACAGCTGAAAAGGTGCTGCAACAGTTATTTAAACCTAGGATGAAGTAAAAAATTCCTTGCACTTTCCTTTTCTTTCCTTAATAAATCTACAGGGAGATTTACTATTCACACCACAAAAAGGGTTTGTTATTTTTCACATGCATTTCAGGCAAACGCTAAAAGCAGACTTTCTAATGTGAATCCTGTAAGAAAATCTTTCCATCTGTATGTGAACCTCACATGGGTTACAGAAAAGTACCACACTTCTAGAGCAAACTTTGTTTCCTGGCACTGATAGTAAGTTCAGACAGCTAACACAAAACATTTGCCAGCACATCAGGCAGCAGGGGAGCAGGAATGCTCAAACAGGTTATTCAGATGACTTCCCACATCCTACAGAACGTGGAGGTTACCTTTCCAATTTCAGAAGCCCAAGAAATGGAAATCTGGTTTGGCACTGCTGATGACAGCCTAACTAGGGATGTGATATTCAAGGGACGCCCAGGTCGCTTCTGTTCAATTCCATTTTTTGGTGGCGGAGCATATCCCTGTGGAAAAAAGGACAATGGATGTGTTACCCAGTCTCCCTGCTGTACTCTGAAACTGCTGACACAGACCTGTTAAACAGATCTATGAGAAGCAGACAAACTCAGAGACTCTCTAGGCTGGAGAGCAAAGCCAGCGTTTATTCTGAGAAATATCAGACTCTTGCAGTAGATCACAGTAGTAAGTCAAGCACATTTATAAGGCATTTGTTGTTTTATTTTAAAAGGGTTTTACAGAAGTGCTGAAAAGGTGAAAGAGAACACAGTTTGGGTCCAGGTAAGTTCACGGGAAAAGTAAAAGGTCATGTGGATGTTTTGTCCTCTTCCCCCAGTGCCCTACCAGAACAGAGTGAAACATCACAAGGTCATAGCCTTAGTAACAAACAGAGCAAGTAATGAAGACTTAACTGAGTGTTTCACACGCTGAAAACACTTCACTGATTAAGAAACAATTACACCTTGTTCCAAGAGCTCCACATCTCCTCAGTGACTACTCTGCCTCCTATCAACTACACCTGGCCCCATCAGAAACGGGTGTCACCTGTCCTCTGCCAAGGCCCCTGAAGAAGGACTGCACATGGAGTACCAGCTGTATTTAAGAGATCAAGGAATCGGAATGGTTTGGGTTGGAAGTGACCTTAAAGATCATCCAGTTCCAATGCCTTCGTCATGGAATAAGCCTGCAGCTTATTCCTCCTGCCCTGCATCTGTCACAAAGAAAACAAGCCAGTCTGCCACAGCTAGCCTGAGAATCCCTGCTCTGAGATCACAGCCAGCCTGCAGCCACTCATCTCAAACTCATCCAGCACCTGAAGGATGGCAGCAAGATGCAGCTCAGCCCCTTGCATGGACCTTATTGATTCATTTCCAGACAGTGTTGTTTTAAACAAAAAACTCACCCAGGAAGGATATGCTGGGAAAAAATTACTTACTTCTTTAACCAGAGAAATACACACATATTCACAACCTAGTGCTTGGGAAAGGAGTTACTTTGAAAGACTAAGTCTGGAAATAAACATCAATTAATAAAAAATACCAAAACCAAACCAGCCTCTTCCACTCATTACCTGTATGCCATGAGGGCTTTATCCCAGAACGCAGAGGCAGCAGACATATGGGAACTGGTGACAATTTCACATTTAAAAGAAAGAATTATTTCAGAAGAGAGTGAATGCAAGTTCCCTTACATTTCCTTTTTTTTCTTTTTTTTTTTTTTTTTTTTTTTTTTTTTTAATCAGTGAAGCCTTTAGTGTTTTCTTCCACAGAGGTTATTCTTGAGAATAGATTTGCTCTCCTACTCATACAACAATTTGTAACCTTCCCTTCCTGTCCTAGGAGCATTCTGCTTGCCTCCCAACCAGCATGGCCTGGCACTGTTTAGGCAGGCTCCCACCTCTAGTAGCAAGAAACTGCCAATATTATTTGGGCCTTGAAAGTCTTCTACGGTTCTTCAAAGAACCACACTCCTCAAGGCAGGTTATCATCTGCTACAGCAAGGAAATCCATCAAGAGAAAGCATAACTGACCATTTGTCTGGCTTTTCCCAGTGACACTGATGTGGGATGCAAGGAAACATGGTGTTAACATGAGCACAGCCCAGTGCCATGCTGGCACACAGGCAGCATCTCTTTGGAGCTTCTGGTAAGGACTGCAGGCAAGGAGATGACCAAGAATAATTTACCTCCACAGAGGCATGAACTGCCCTACTGGGCAAAGACAGAAGTTCACTTATGAGCTGTGCAACAGAAGCAGGCACCACTGGTTAATTACCTAACACTACTGCAAATGACAACAGTGGTCTTTGAGGCAAAGAAGTTAATTTACCCTTCCTGCAACAGAAAGGAAGTGGCAGACAATGCAGAGAGACCAAACCAACAAAAAAAGTCTGCAGAAGCACTCAGACTGAGACTCTATTTGTCATTCAGCTCATAGTGAACGAGGAGGAGAAGGGAAGTTGCCAAGACAATAGTGATTTATTCACTTTCTCACCTAAAGTTCAGCTGAACAGATTAAAACATCATGTGCAGGAAGAAGCTAGAGGATTTCGGTCTAAAGCTAAGAAATAATCCAAGATTAGTAGTAGTTTCTGCTACAACTGTGACACATTACGCACAAAATGGAGAGCACAGCAGGGTGTAACCTGTATTAACAAGACTGAGAAACAGCTGACATTGATGTGCATAAAATAACATCAGACCACATTCTTTTTTGTTGGTTGTGAAAGAAAATCTGCAGAAAACTGTCATCACACAGAATGTAACCAGCATTTGCAGAAAACACTGACCAGAAAACATGAGACAGAAACCCTTCCATAAACTGAAGAGTGAAGGAGGAGGAAAAGAATCTAGGAGTCTCATTTAAGCTGAGTAGAGGCAAAAATAAAAAAGCAGTCACAGCTGCATATGGCAGGAGGGAGGACAATACATCTGACACACCAAGGCCTGTAAAAACATTTTGAAAAAGAGGTTTCACACCTTCTCTCTCCGCACAGCATCTTTCCAAATCCACTACTGAAAAAACCCTCTCTTCTATTACTTTTTCCACCCTTTATAGCCTCAAGAAGTATTTCTGAATGGGTTGTGTAAGAGTTTCTCTGTTCTATTGAAAGAGAAAAAAGAGAGAAACCCATTCCAGAGATATTTTGAGAATGAGAGAGCTTTTCCCTTTTGTCTATAACCAAGCCTCCAGATACCCTTGACTATGTACTAATTTTTGCAGCATCAGATGCCCCTGAAAAGTGTGACTGCCAACAGTGTTCTGTTACAGTATCAGCACATGCTAGGAACCCTAAAAGGCGTTTGTTCTTCATCCCCACACCAAACTGTGCTCTAACCAGACAGATGCAGAGCAGTGCACGACTGGCACACAAAAGGCTGATGCCGTTCCCTCAGAACAAGAAGGAACTCAAGCCTATCACAAATAGAGCCAGTCCACAAAGGGAGGGCTACCACCTTCAAATAAACTTAGTCTGAGCACCTGTGAGGAGGATTCTCCATGCAGACACCAGGCTGTTTTTGGATTCTTTAGTTATGTTAACAGCAAAAGACGAGGTTTGCCATGGGGTGGGGGCTTAATCACATTTAGTCTGTGCAGTGGCTGTACTAGGATGAACAGCAGTAATGGCTATCTCACACAGCAAATGTATAAACTCCATGCCTACCATTAGAGAAATCTGAGTGGTAACAAACAGCTTGTCTGTTTTTGCAAGCTAACACTACAGAAAAAGACAAACACACTCCACAAGTCACCAAGAAGCCTCAAATATATACATGCTTACCGGCAGTGGGAACAGCTTCCCATTTACTTTAATGCACAAACTATTAGGATAATTATCCTCTTGAGGGCAGCTCGTCTCTGCTAGGCATAGCCTGTATCCACAGAAAGAGAAATCATCATTTTCAAGTGTCCCCACAAACATCCATCAGCCACTTAAGTTTTCAGAGAACACTACACAAAATGTACCTTAGCTGAACTTGGACTGTGTAATCCCTCCTGCCTCCAGGCAAGAAGTCCCTGTGACAAAGAGAAAGAAAAAGAGAAGTACCCATTTAGCAGGACTCATATTGCAGCCATACAGAGAAACAACTGACACATCTGCCCCAGCATCATGAAACTTTGCTCTTATTTTTGCTTTATTGAGCTATGAACACCTTACAACTGACATTTCTGTTTAACTACTGCCAAGTTACACAGGACTTCAGGATCAGCATCCTCCACCAGAATTTCATAGCAACAATAAAGTAGGATGATGCCAGGGATGAAAAAGCACCTATGAATTCTCATAGTTTACAACATCAACCCTGGGAAAAAAACAGAAAACCAGGCTTCCATCCCTGCAGCCAGGAGAAATGTAGGGAAGTTTCCCACCTCCACCTGTCCCAGCAGTGACAATTATTTGGAACTGAGTAATTGCTAATTCTTTACAGGGTACAATTTTCACAAAATGCACAGAAATTCTGGCCACAGTTGTTCCTGAAGGAAATGGAACAGATATAAAAGAGTAACTTCAGGGAGGATTACCACTCTGCATCTGCAGAGTAAGCGATGCATATGGTGAACCAAAACCTCACCCTTTCTCCTGAAATTCTGTAGAAGTTTACCTACACTACATCACACTCTTACTTCTTACCTGGAAATACAGATTTCTCTGACCTGCTGAGGTGTTAAAGCAAAGATAAAAAACTTCTCCTGGAACCTCTGAATACTGCTTTGTACTAGAAGAAGAAAAAGACACAAAAGAGGTTAAACCATGTGAATTAAAGTCGTTGATTAAAACAGGATCTGCAGTTGAGCTTTTCCTGGAATAAAGCATAAGTCACTGAATATACCCAAATGGTGGTTGAACTGTAGGTAACTCTTAACAAAAAAAGCAATGGAACAAATCTTTCATTAAAGTACATTCAGAAGGTTTAATATCATGTTACACTTCAGTACTAAAGCAGCTTGGCAAATTGTGTTATAATCCCTTCTCCCAAAGGAGGGAGGTTCACACAAATACACAACAAAATATTTCATGGGATACCTGACAAAAGGAATACCACAGAGATGGCAGCAACTGCTGTAAGGTACTACTGGAAGAACATGTGCACCAGAAGTTATTAATGGACAGCTGGAAAATTCACAAACAGCTACAGGCAATTATATCTTTGGGAAGGAAGGGAGGGAGCACAACCCTTCAAACCAGAGAAGCCAGCTAGACTTCATGTCTGGAGTCAACCTTCAGTGGCATCTGACGAAAAAATAAATAAATACAGTGTTCACATCAGAGTCCAACTTGCCTGTCAGTGATGGAAATTTGCAATATTTTAGTATTTAAAGTCCACAATAGGCACATGTCACTTTTTTAAAAATCGAAGTGAAGTTAAAAATTTTGACCTGAAATAAAGGTAGATCAGACATGTCCAATTTAAAATAAGCAGCAGAGAGGACAAATGTAAAAATAGCACAACTAAACCAGGCAAATTTGGAAGAGCTGGACTACCTTGTCCACTGTGACCTTCAGGGGAGATTGCTTCTGCACCCAGAAAAAAAAAAACCACAGGAAAAGGAGGCAAACATGAAATGGAACTCAGAGCAAACACACACCAAGTTCCTCAAGCGATTCCAAATAGCCACAGTGTGCACGTATGCACACACACACCACAGAGCACATTTGATATTTAAGAATAATACTTGAGCACATGTAAAAAAGACAGTGGAAGTGTTTTGTTATTTAATTCAGTGTGTGTTAAAACCAAACCCCAGGCTTAACTTGTGCTCTCATATTATGCAAGGAAATACCACACTCGTCCCTTCTCAAGCATGAAGCAGTGAGGTGGACTACACTCCTAGCTCTCTGACTTAGCTGTTGTTTAAATACTTAACTCTCAAATGCACAAAAAAATGTGAGTGCCACTATGCACAAAGAGAAGTGACAACAGACACTGTAATTACTGTTCATTGGTACAGTTTTCTGCTTTAAGTATTAGAGGATGGCAGATGATCAGTACATCCCTCACTGACCTATGAGTCACAGCCCAAAACACTTTGTGATCAGTTAAGAAACTAAGTTGTTTAAGAATGTGCAAACTATTTCATAAACATATTACTAAGTAGTTAGAGAACATTTTTTTGTCATGTAAGGTAAGCTGGACTGAATTTCAAGACAGAAGATATTCCAAATAATTAAAAATGTTCAAGACTGAGGCACTTGGGGAAGATAAACCTGATTTCAGGTAATTCGGAATACACACAGTACTGCAACAACTTGCAGGCTGATAAACTTCACTACTCTGAGTACAACCCTGAACATCACAGCAGGAAGTATCTATTTCCGTGCCAAATCTCAGAGCCTGTACAATTGCTGGGAGTGAAATAAGGGTAAAGTAGCAAACCGATGAACTGGTTCTCTTTACCTTGTTGCAATTTGTAAATTACTGACCCTGAAATCCTTTATCTGTTACTCCTGACAAAACTGTTGCTCAATTGCACTAGGCAGAAACTTCAGGTTCAAATCTTTCCCCCAAAAAGTGGAGGTTCAGACTAGGTATTAGGAAACATTTTGTTACCACGAGGGTGGTCAAACATCAGAACAGGGCTCTAGGAAAAGCAGTCAATACAGTAAGCTGTCAGTGTTTAAGAGGAATTTGGACAATGGCCTTAACTATTATTCTCTAACTTTTGGTCAGGCAGTTGGATGATCATTGGAGGTACCTTCCAATTGAATTACCCTGCTCTTCTTTTTAATATTCAAAAGACAAATCTTTAATCATATTACTTTTGTAACAGAAAACTCTATTTTCTGAAGCGTGGCTTTACACTTTGGGGGAAAATGGTAAAGAAAAGGAAAAGATAAAGGTGCAAAAGGAAAGGAGTTTCCGCTCGTCCCAGCTGCAAAAAGCCACAAAAAGCTCAGCATTGTCAAAAGCAAAGGTTATTTAATGAATTAAGCAGGCTGCAGAGGTATTAGACACTTACCTAGACTCGTGGGCTTAATGAGCACGTCGAGCACATCGTAAAAAGGTAAGCTCTTCAGCTGAACATCAGGATGAACGGGTGGAATCGGAGGGGACGGCTGCTGCATCTCAAAGTGGGGCTTAGTGTCCTGGAGGAGCACGGAGCTGACAGGCGAAGACGGAGACTGAGGCGTGACTGAAGTCGACGGGAGCGGGTGGATGCCCGCGACAGCCAGGTCAGGCTCGACCGGAGAGGAACTGCTGTCCAGGTTGAACGCCGCAGGTTTTATAGCCGACAGATCCGACAGCCCCTCAATCGTCCTTGGGTACCGACGCCTATAGAGTTCTCGGATTTTTATCTGAACCGCTGGGCTGCAGCCGCTCTTCAGTAAGTGCAGTGCCCTCATCAGGAGGTCATGTTTGCGCCCACTTTTATTACGTCCAGCAAATCCCAGCAACACTTGCAGCTCAGAAACACGAAAACTCGATACCATATTCTAGAAAGGAAAGGGAGGGAAGCACAGGTGAGCCAACAGCACCCCAAGGAGGCCTTTTCAAGGAGCCTGGAGCGGCATCTTTCATCACCTAATCTGACAACTTGTTACTTGGTAATGGGTACTGCCCACACCTTCACAGAACACAAGAGTACAGTTAGTTTAAAATGAAGAAACAAAGCGTCCAGGGTGCAGGTTGAGTTTGCCCATGTTAATGAAAGATTTGTTTCCACACTCAAACAATAGTAACAACAAAATCTTAAATTCACAGCACAAGCACAAGCTGTACCACAAAGAATCTGTCTCACCTTGTGGAACAAAGTATCAAACCAAAATAAAAATCAAGTGAATCAGTTTTATCACCTGTCTTCCAACACACTAAGCACTTCCTTATTTTATTTCTTAATTTCTGAACAGTTTATTATGAAACTCCCTTCATTTTGGACGCTGTGAAAGGCATGCATAAGCAGAGACAGGCATGTAAGGTTTAACTATTGAAAGGCATGCACAGCAAGGCATAAGAATACAGTTCTTAAAAAGATACATTACCTACTGCATACTGTGATATGCTGTACGATATACAAACAACATAACTGAATCTTCAAATGTCACGAGGAACTACCTCTCCTTTTCAGATCACATTCTGTTATCAAGCATCACAAAGATATCTTCAAAACAAATAATACTATTTACTTGGTTATCAGGATTAGTTTTGGAAGACTGAGGATTGAACCGTGAAGTCAAAACACTTAGAATCCTCCTGTTCGTAAAAATGTAAATAAAAAAGCCCTCTATGCAAAAGGAAACAATCTTGTGCCCTGCTACTGCTGACTATTAACTTTGCACAGATGCATCATCTCACATTTTTGTGAGCAATTTATACCTCCATTTCAGAGGCAGAAAGTTGTCCAGAACACTTCTAACCAACTTCCCTCTTATTTCCGGGGGACTCTCACCATAGCGAGGAGGTAGAGTTTTTAAAGGTGAAAGAACACCTGCCTTCCATCTGTGCTGGTGCACCACGGCAACTCCAGAGTCAAGGACTGGAGATGAAGGCGCTAACAGAAGAATAGCAGACATCTGGGATCATATGGAATTTTAAAAACAGCTCAGGAGTGCATCTGGACTTTTATTAAAGCTTTGGGCACTGATTTCAGAAGGGACACGACTCAAAATACAATGTTTTGACTTTACCTTCCAAGTCCTTACTACACAGAGTTAACACTTGTGTTCTGACACACATCTGATCTCAGCTGAAGTTTTAACACAGCTTTTGCCCAAACATCGAGTGAGTCACTGAAGTCAAAACCCTCCCTGTGCCCCTGGCTTGTCTCCTATTCTCTCTTTAATATTGTGAAAATTGTTTTGGCAGTAAGACCAGCAAATTGTGTCAGAATGAAAACTGAACTTAAAATCACAGAATCATTTAGGTTGGAAAAGAATTCCAAGATAATGAAGTCCAACTATTGCTCCAGCACTGCCAAGGCCACCACTAACCCATGTCCCCAGATTCCATATCCGCATGGCTTTTAAATCCCTCCAAGGTTGGGGGCTCCACCAGAGCCCTGGGCAACTTGTGCAGGGCTGCATAACAACATCCTTGGATAAGAAATTTTTCCCAGTTATCAAATCGAGACATCCCCCAGAACAACTTGAGGCCATTTCTTCTTGTCCCATCCCTTATTACCTGAGAGCAGAGCCCAAGTCCCCCCCAGTTCCCTCAGCCTCTCCTGGGGCTCCAGCCCCTTCCCCAGCTCCATTCCCTGCCCTGGACACGCTCCAGCCCCTCGGTGTCTCTCTTGTCCTGAGGGGCCCAGAGCTGTCCCCAGCACTGGAGGTGCCTCAGCAGTGCCAGCACAGGGGACAGGCCCTGCCCTGGGGCTGTGTCACACCACGGCTGGGACTCCATGGGCACCTTGCTCACCTGGGCACACGCTGACCCGAGTCCGGGCACCTGCTGTCCCAAATCCAAGTCCATGGCTACTTTTTGTGCCAATAAAACACAGCAGGAGTATGTAGCCAGGTCCTATCTTCTCATGGGCCACATTATTTATGCACATCAAAATGACCATCTAAAACACTATGGCAGAAATCTCATCTGGCACACCCTTTCCTCATCACTGATGAGACAAGGTTATCATCTTTCAGCCCCTGTTTTTCAGCATTTCCAGAGAGCCCATTTGGATCCAGGGACTCTTCTATCAAGAAGCTGTTCTGATCAGAGCTAACACAGCAGCCTTCACACAGGTATTCCCCCAACACCCTGTCTATAAATGCACCATGGACACAGCACCCAGCAAAAAGTCATATGAGGCACTGAGTGGCTCACCCAAACTTCTGAAGAGGCCAACAGCAGATGTCACCTTAATGTCACCCCAGTAACTTTCCTCAACAACAAAACAATATAAGATGAAGAATGTTAGTTTCCACCTGGCATTCCCTTTCTACTTTTCCTTACTCTCAGTCAAACAGAGTGATGAAAATAAAATGTTCCAACATTCATAAAAAATGGCTCAAAGCGCTGTAACAGCTTTATAGTTATCACATAAAAAAGAAAGTGTGTTAGAAGATAATACTAGTATTCATGAACTTACTGAAAACTTCACTTTGCACACTTCTGTAGATAGCTGCATAAGCTTGATAGCAACGCCAGCTCCTTTACTTCAGATGCAGGCAGTAAGCACAATGCTGGATTCCATAACCACAATGCAAATGAGTAAAATAATCCTTTACACTGGGATTATGGAAACAGCATGTATTGCAAAATACTGCCTATTACCCTGCCGGCTGCCTTCTGTGCATTCCTGCAAGTTAATCAAGGTGAAATGTGCAGTCAGTCACGCCTCAACACAGCTAACATTTCACACAAAAAAAATTTCACAAACTAGCACTTTGTTACAAGATGGATTTCATTTTACTAGGAGACATAGCCTGGCTTCAATACTGTAGTCATCAAAATTGTAAATTAACACTCACATTAAAAATGCGAGTATGAAAAATATATAGTTTTGTCCATCAGTTTAAAAATCTCACATAGGCTTTAGGAAGAAGACTTGCAAAAAGCAAGGTTTACACGAGTATCAAAGCAATGGACAACCTCTAAAGCTGATTCTACTTTCCCTTTAAGGCAACAACAAACCTGTCTATGAAAACACACCTGACAGTGCCTAAAGGGGCTCCAGCAGAGCTGGGACAAGGGGGAATGGCTTTCCAGTGCCAGAGGGCAGGGACAGATGGGATCTTGGGCAGGAATTGTCCCCTGTGAGGGTGGGCAGCCCCTGCCACAGGGTGGCCCAGAGCAGCTGTGGCTGCCCCTGGATCCCTGGAAGCATCCAGGGCCAGGTTGGATGGGGCTTGGATCACCCTGGAATAGTGGAAGGTGTCCCTGCCCATGGGGGTGAAGCTTTAAGGTCCCATACCAACCAAACCTATGATTCTGTACTTATCTTCCTATTCCGTTTACAAATACAGAGCGGACACTCATTATCAACAAACTTCTACGGAGATGTATGCCTGAGAATATTTATAATCACAGTGCAAGGCAAACACTGCCTCCAACAAACCCTTATCAAGTTATTTTCTTTTGGTTTTTCCAGCACATTGCAGAAGACTGCAGCCTTGTTATTAATATGCTTTTCACATCACTCAATTAAGATTAGACATTCAAGTTGTGTAACGTAGATGCCACTTTCTCTTAAGAGAAGTTCTTTACAGCTGCAGAGCCCAGTAAAAAAAGCTTTTTTAACACAAAACCAAAGCCATTTTAGTTTTAATGTTACTCCATGAACACAAAGTAGTTTGACAGAATTCTAAGGAAGGAAATCAGACTGGATAAAGCAAGCACTTTTATATTCTAGAAATATTCTTCCCCCTGAAATTCATACTTGAAGGTTATAAGAAGTTTCATGGGTTTTTTTGTTTCTTACAGTTAAACTTTAGCAACCATGATTCATCAGCAGAAACACTGGTCTAAAGCATTAAGCCGTAGGTGTATCTGGAATGGCATTAATCTCCCAGGGAGGATGATGTTAAGGAGCCCAGGAAATGCTGACATACCACTGAAATTAAGGGGCAAGCGTGTTTCAAAGCAAAGCAAGGGATCAAACACCTCTCCAAACAAGAGCTGTGTGATTCTCCACACTCCCCTGTAACATTAACAATCACTCTACATCTCTCTCTCTTTATGTATATATATCCATCTCAATGCAAGGTAACTGAAAATGCCTGTTTAATTCTTGATATATGTCTACAACAAGCAGCAACAACTGTGGCTTTCAGCTCGAGCAGCCAGCTGGGCACCTGCACTGCAACCCAGCCTACGCAGAAGTTCTGGTCAGCTTGTCCCTAAAGAGCTCTGCTTCAGCCCCAGTGGCTTCCAGACAATCTCTGAAATGTCTGGATGCTCTGTACCACAGGGACACACCAAGGACAGGATCCACAAATCCTCGCTCCTTATTTTAAGCCCTTTCATGGACATTCAGCAAAGTGGT
>VYXD01015103.1:5577-38469 GCA_013397195.1 Hylia prasina | reverse complement strand
TTTGGAGCAGTAGGCACGGCCAAAGGATGCGATCTATATTCCTTCCTCCAGTCGCTCGTGTTTCAAAAAGTCACGGCTGTAGTGCCGCATCCCTGGTAGTGGGCCAGGTCGGGTTGGACAGGGTTTGGAGCATCCTGGGATAGAGGAAGGTTCCCCTGCCCATGGCAGGTGGTGGAACTGGGGGGTCTTAAGGTCACTTCCAACCCAAACCATACTGTGATTCAATGATTCTATGGTTCTTGCCCTAGAAAGCCCAGAAACAGTAGGAATTTGCTGAATTTCATAACCTGTTCTTTTGCTTCCATCTGGTGGTTAAATTACACCAGAGGGAAGGAGGCTGCGGGGATGCTCAGAGCCTTTACCATAAGGCTGTTGGGTGCTGTGCGTGCATACACCAATCCCACTTCCCACTTGAAGAGGACAGGATTCTTCACAAAAGAGGTGTTTTGGGAGGAGTCCTGAGACTGAGCTTTAGATGTTAAATCAATCTCTTGTAGAATCGTAGAATGTTCTGGTCTAGAAAGTACTGATAACGATCGTAATGTTCTTACTCCTGGCCTTGTAGAGCACAGCCTCAAAATTCACAGCATGTGCTTAAGAGCATTGTCAAAACACTCCTGGAGCTCTGGCAGCCTTTGACCACTCCTTGGGTGGGTTGAGTTCCTGTTGAGTGCCCGACCATCCCCTGGGGGAAGAATCTTTTCTTGATATCCAGCCTAAACCTGCCCTGACCCAGTTCCATGAAAATCCCTTGGGTCCTGTCGCTGGTCACCAGAGAGAAGAGATTGGTGCCTGCCCCTCAGTTTTCTCTCCTCAGGAAGTCTTAATAGGATAGATATATTTACCTAGGAGGGGGATCCTCCAGCATGATTTCACTTTCTGAGCCCTAAAGTGAATTCAGACCTCACCCACTGACAATGGAGCGTGGTATTGAAACAGCATGAACATGCAGGAGGAGAGGAGAAAAGGGGACTTGATTTTTCACCTCAACAGTGGGGATTTGCATGGCCTTCGTCTCACGGATGGTGCTGGGTACTAAATGCAGAAATGTTGTGGTACTCGGAACTGGAGCTCAAGAGTTATTTCCTGTTAGCTGTGCCACAGGATTTGGCTTGATGTGCTTTTGGTAAACTGGCTTCTCCATAGCCTTTGGCAGGATGGATTTGAAGATAACAGTCTATATTTTGGGTATAGGGACGAGGGGGTCCTTTGTGTTTCACAGAGGAGCAGAAGTTCGGAGCCTCTGTTTTTAATTAGTGACTTGAAGAACCACCTGAAGCTGCCAAGAGGATTTTTTGCTTCTTGTTTCAAGTCATAAGTTCTATGGTGAGCTTGCCTGTATGTCTTTAATTATGAAAGCTCATTGTAATCCTTGAAAAACTTTGGCAACTCTATTGTTTGCAGCAGCCTTGTATAATTTGGAAGAGAGAAGAGGGCAAAGCGCCCTTTTTTTTTTTTGTCCTGGGAAATTCTGTTCACTGGCAGCCAAGTTATACATTGTTTAAAACTCACCAGTTCATTCTCTGCTTGTGTTTCTCAAAAAGTACAGCCAGCAAGCCAGAGAGGAACTGAACATTCAGCCTTCTGAAAAGCCTGTCAAGAGTGTAAATATCCAGTGGGGAATGGAAAGCTGTGGGAATACAGGGCGGTTGAGGGAGGGGGAAAAATAGGTGAGCCCATCAAGCCTCTCTGTCCTGGCACATGGTGCCAGCTTGATTTTGAGGAACTCCATACTTGTCAGCATCCTGGGATCCCAAAGACAAGGAGGGAAAGGGCTCTGCAGGTGCATTACCATTAGTGCTTTCCCTGTGTGATTGCACAGGCACCTGGCTGCCTCTTGTCAGAATTCCTGATCAGGGGTCTTTCTAAACACATCCCGACTGCCCCAGTTGGATGTCCTTAGAGTGCATACACTAAAGCAGAATAGTTTTTATTCCCAAGCTCCCCAGATCATGGCTTACTCTTGTAGCTCTTTATTTTTCATCCCAACAAACATATTCATGCAGAATATATAGGGTCAAATGATCATGAAACGTTACTGAGTTAAATTAATCTTTTAGTAGGTCCATTAATTTAAGGAAATTGCACAGGAGACTTGGTTGATTTAGAATTTAAATGCTTTTTAGTAAAAAGGTGTGGAAATAACAAACAACTGCACCTAAAGATGCACAACTCTATTAGAGCTTAATTTAAAAGGACTCAAAAATAGGAGTATGTGCCACTCTTCTGTTAAGCTAGAAATAAATAAAATAACACTATTAGTCTTGAAGCTAATTAGTTAAGTGCTCAGCTGTTTAGTTTTTTAAGCAAGATCACATTTAAGTGCCTTAAGGTTTTATTAATTTCATAGACCCCAAAATCCCCTATAGTAATTGAAAATTTAATTACATAGGTTTTTCTGTTCTTTTAAGAATGGAAGCTTATTAAACTTTAAACACTTAAACATCTATTGAAATACCAGTGGCTATAAACAACATGCAATTCTAAATACTAATTAAACAGGAAGGCTAGATCACTATAAAGCTAAACTGAATTTTAAGTAACTTTGCACTAGTAAGTACTCCTGGCTTTTTCATGCTGTGTGAGATTTGCCACTTCCTCTCTAAGCACAGCAGAAGCTTTGGGCAGTGTTAGTATCTGCCTGGGCTGTGGCAGGCAGGTTTCTTTGTGGACATAAGTGCAGTGGGTCACTCCCTAGAGGACAAACTGGAGCTCAGGACAGCTGACCAGGGCAGGCAGAGAACTCCTTCAAGGGGACAGATAAAGCTGCTGGTGGCACTGACACAGACAGAGGCTCATCTGCCTCATAGAAAGACTGTGTGCTAAAACAATGGTGAAATACTAATGTGCTAAAATGATGGCTGTAATAATGGCTTAAATAATGGTGAAATGCAGGAAAGGGATTGGTGGGACTGGTCAGGCAATGATCCCTGTGCCACTGGTTCACCAGATTGGTGACTGGTAACAGGTGCATGCTGAAAGATCCTTGATTTTTCTTTGTTTTATAGAACTCTCACAGGACTGGGCTACCAGAGATACCTCGTTTTTGTTTTTCAGGTCCACCCTAATACAAGTGTTTGTGAGTTGGTCAACTGATTAACAGCTTAGTTAATTTTCTTAACTAAGAAAAGTCAGACACATCTGACTTCTCAAAGTCAGCCATTGCTCTTTGCATTTTTCTCAACAAAGGTTAAAGACAGAATTAACCTCTCAGTCTAAACTCTCTCCCTTTTTTAGATGAGGCTCTTTTGGGATGTAAAGGTTCATTTTTCCTTCTGTGTGGTCAGCACAACCAGAAGAAATTTGCTGTGTCGAGGTTGAAGTAGGGGGCACACACGTAGTCACAATGTTATCCTACCCCCAAAGCAAGTCTGTACTTAAATTATTTGAGATGCTGCCAATCACTGTATCACTATCTATATTAGAACTTAAAATGCTTTAGGGATAGCAGAAGTAACAAAAGGGGATGAACAGCAGCAGATGACATGCCAGAACACAAATTTTTTTCAAGGAAAGTTCCAGGCATGGATCATGAACCCTGTCAGTCCATCAGGCAGAGGCAATTCCTCTCTTGTCAGAATATCCATGTTTATTACATGAAACACTTGATGTGTTTGTCTTCTGTGGCAGCCACTCTGTTTGCATACTGTGTTTTAAATATTCAGAGGTAGCTGTAACCTTGCCCTTTGATATGTTAGCAAACACAACAGTTAATCTTTCTCAGCATAAAGCTTCAGGAGCAGTTACATTCCAGAGGATGTACAGGTGGGATTCTCAGCAAGTGATGATTCCAGCTTCCTTCTTGCACCTCCAGATGTGTTTTGGAAGATTCAGGTCATCCAGGAGAAATGGTGAATGGGCAACAATTCAAAACCTGTTTTCCAAACACCAGCACATCGAGAGATTAAGAAGGAAAAGACCCTTTCATTTCAGAGTGTGTGTGTTCTCTCTTTGCTCATGGGAATTCTCAGAATTGCTCCATTTCTTGTTGCAGCACCTCCCAGGAACCAGTCTGTATCATTCAAGAGTTACCAATCAACAAAACACTTCCACAGTGCTCCTTTCCCCCAAAATGGTTCAGAAAAATTATCTTTGTAACTTCCTTTTGGAAACGTTTTCCCAAGAGGGTATCAAGGACAGCAAAGGTAGAAAGGGGTTATGATGTTTTCCACAGCCAGTTTTAGCCCTCATTCTAGAAAATCAGAATGAAGATTTTACAAATCTTTTTTGCAATATGTGAAACGCCAAAGCACTTTGACTCTTTAGGGAACTTTAAGAGCAAACCCCAGCTCTTCCTCAGTCATGACACTAGATGGCCCCACGACTGAAGCAAACGTCCCAGGAAATACCGGCTGGACTGGGATACTTTCCCCCCGTTCTACCCAGTACTTTTTGCAGGCTGGCAGATTTTATTTTAAAATAAAACAGTAGCTGATGGTGCTCTCTCAAGTGTTGAAATTAGCAGTGGAATGCCATGTGATACCCAGCTCTGTGTACAGAGCAGGGGAGGTCTAACCTAGCAAAGGAATGGTGCATAAAGAGGTAAATTGGTTCTGCACCACCCAGAAAACACCTCTGGTTTTTGGAATAAATGATTCTCTACTATTAGCAGTTTGCTATGATTGCTCTCTCTTCCAAGAGACCAGAAAGAATAGAGTGATGGTCTTTATGTATGTATATTTCTTCTGCACATCTTGTGGGGTTTAAAAACATCAGCCTTGGTCAGTAGTAGCTCCTTGGCTTCTTTCTGTGCACAGGCAGAGAGCAGCCCAAGTCCTTGGCACAGATGGTGGGGCTCTGTTTGCAGTATGAAGAGGAGAGAGATCTGTGTTTTTCACCTACAGGAGCACACTTGGGCTGGGCTTTTCTTGGGGGCGGATGTGGGCGCTGCTCGGTTGGGATAGAAGGGAGGGAAACTGCAGGTGGAAGTGGGAGCCTGTGTTGCTTTACTGTGCAGTGTGATCAGGGGTGTATGTGTGCTGTGCAAGCAACAGAAATTGCTGCTCTTTCCCCCTGCATTAAGTGCCACTCCTTCATGTTCACTCTGGGTCCTCACAAATAATCACAGAATCACAGGAAAGGCAGAATACCTCAGGTTGGAGGGGATCCATGAGGATCATCGAGTCCAACTCCTAATGCCTCCCAACCTGAAAGAGAAGGGAAGTCATTCATTTGCCTTGATGATTGTTTGGCCATATCTACTTTCCCTGTGGTCGCAGTTTCAAGGCCCAGTGAGGCAGACCAAAGGCAGTGTGCTGATTTCTAGAGCTTTCATTGTAGCAACTTCTTTCATGACCTGAAAATCTCAGAAGTTTTCTGCAGACACTGAGCATAAATGGCATGTTTCATCAGAGTAAGGCTTTATTCCATTATCTTGCATGATTCTGTTTCCACTGCCCCTTTTCCTCTGTTTGATATTGTGTCTGATACTCTCTCTGATGAAGCTTCACTGAATGAAGACAGGGATGTTTTATGCTGCCTTGTTATTATTGCTGAATCATTTGTGAATTACTTTGGGTTCTCCAGTCTGTGCCAAGACATCCATGGGACTGACTCCATATTGAAATTTCTTCATGTTGAGTCCTGATTTTGGTCAGTTCCATGTTAAAATTGTGCAAGTTTCATGTTATCCCAATCCACTAATTCTTCCAGTGCCTGTGTTTCATTTGTTGTGTTTATACATCAAAGCCTATGAAATGGGAGGTGTCAGCAAGTGTTACAGCTGGTCTTTGTAGTAGAGCCATGCAGATCCCAGACCTGTTCACTAGCCCCCCTTCTCCAGACACTCAGAGAACAGGTTTTGCAAGGGAAGGACACAGCCAGGATGGAGCACAAGGTTTCCTTGCACAGTCCCTGAAGCATTGAGGTCTCCAGGAGTCCTGCCCTGAAATTCACAGCAGTCTGAACATGTTGGGAGCCATAACCATAGTAAGGGAAGTAAGTTATTTGTTCAACCCTAAAGTAATTTTCTCTTGTCTAGGAAAAGGTTTCTATCCATCCAGTAGCCCTGATAATGTGTAAGAAAAATTAGATTGAAAACCACTTTCCTTGTGTTTATTAACAGTAAGTTGTTTTACAGTTCTTACATGCTGTTGTGTTAATTTGTTTGTTTCCAGAGGCTACATTTAGATGCTGTTTACAGCAATAAAGAGAATATTACATTTGATCTAGAGTTCTGTCTTAATTCACAGGAGGAGATGCGAACAGAAGCTCGTCGGAAAAATCTCCTCATTCTAATTCTGCATTACTTAATCGAGAAAGGGTATGTTTTTAAAATAATACTGCTCTACCCTTGTGGGATTGTTATTGACCTGCTGTACTGCACCTTTCTGTCCTCTCTTGGCTGAATGGACAGCGTGGGCCTTTGGGGTGACGTGGGGAAGTGGTAAACTACTATGAGGCATCCTCACAGTTTGCTTTGCTAAATTGTTTCAGAACTGTTTTCTGAAATTTCAGAATTGTTTTCTGAAATAAAAATTCCCTATATAGTTTAAAAATACTTTAGATCAACCAACAAAGCTTATTAAAATACAGTTTTTACTTCTATAAAAATAGAGGTTAAAAATACTGTATGCTTACTAGTGCCATTGTTTGCTTCTTCTCTCAGAAATCAGAGTAAGATAATGACTCTCAGTTTTATGATCTTTGTTTGTTTTGTTTTTAAATTGCCAGATATGTTGATGCTGCAAATGCTTTGGAACAAGAGACAAAATTAGGTTTACGTGGCTTTGAAGTTTGTGACAACATTGACCTTGAGACAATTTTGATGGAATATGAAAGCTACTATTTCGTAAAATTTCAAAAGTATCCTAAAATTACCAGAAAGATCCTGGACACTGGTATGTGGCTCTGTTCCAAAAAGAAAGCTTTTGTTTCCAAAGTCTAAAATCTGTATTTCCCTGCTGTGCTCACAGCCCTTGTCATATGTGTCAGCATTTAATGTTCTAACCCTTACTGTTACGGATCTGTAGTTCTAGCACACAAGGCACCAGAATATAGAGATGTGGCTTTGAGCCCTTCTGCTATTTCTTCTTTCTTTATATAAAGGAACTAGAAGGTGACATTTTTTGTGTCTTCTGAAAGTTGCTTTGGTATTGGAAAACGTCAGCTAAGCACAAAGCATTATGGCAAAGATGTGTTTATCCACTTTCTTCTCATGGGAGAGAATAGTAAATAAATGATACAGAATAAGGCAAATGAGAATATGAGCATTCTGTCATGGCCCTGAGAGGCAGAATGGTTTCTCACTTGAGCACAAAATGTAACTTGGAGAAGCCATAAGAACAACGGTGAGAATAAGTGATGAAGAGCTTGAAGGATATAGGTTTGGATTAAACATTAGGAAAAATTTCTTCATGGAAAAAGTTGTCAAACCCTGGCATGGGCTGCTCAAGGAAGTGGTGGAGCAACATCCCTGAAAGTGTTCAAAACACATGTGGATGTGGCAGTCAGGGACATGGGTCAGTGGTGGCCACTGCAGGGGTGGGGGAGTGATTGGACTGGATGGTCTTAGGAGTGTTTTCAGCTTAAAGGGTGTAGTGATTATTTGCTTGAAAAAGGCATGTACATCTAGCACCTATAGGTTGTTGTTAATACAAAGAGGGAGAACAGCCCAGTAGGACAAAACAGAAAGGATTTGTTATGAGTAGAGAATGAAAATGTATTAAAAAGCATTTTTTCCCATCATAGTCAAACTGAGCAGTAGTCAAGACTGAATCCATAATCTGAGCAAAAAAGAATTCCCAAAATGCCACTCTTGGAGGCTTAAAAGCTCTCATTATGCATTTTTTGGTCAGTAAAGCTTCTCGGGCATGGAACAGTCTTCTATTACCCGGGCTCAGATTTGTGACTGTGCTGGCAGGCAGATATCATCCTTTTCCCCTAAAGCATAAGCAGCCTCTTCTCCTGCACATAGTTTGCACCCTGCCCTAAATTGTGCATGTGGCCAGACTTGGGTATCTAAACAAAATCCTTGGTGTGGTGCTCCTTCCTGCTGAATTCCTCCTGCTCACTCTTGGCAAGTCCTGCAGTAACAAGTTGACCATTTCCATGCAGAATTCCAGTTGGAAGTGTTGTAGATACCCCTACAAGATTACAGGTTGCTCCATAGTCTCTGTTGCCCCTAAACACGCTGTGTTCCCAAGCTCCTTCAGGGAAAGAGTTCTTTGGGAAGGATTATTTATTATTTATGTGTGAGAAGCATCAGTGGAAGAGCATTGTACAGAGAACACTGAAAGGAGATGTGTTTTAGAACAACCAGGGGCATGCTGATAGAATACAAACCCTTGGCTTTATGAGTTCACATCTAGGCTTTATAAGTTTGACATTTTGTAAAAAAAAGCTCTCTTTTGACAGAAATGGTTGCAAATTATATAAATGCAAAAGATAACATAGTTTGATAACCACTATGGCTATGTGACATTTATTCTGTCTTGTTATGTTGAACTTGATTCCTCTTCAGAGGAGTAAGGCAAATTCATATTTCCCAATTCAGCAATGAAAAAATTATTAGCATTAAATAAGCATTCTGTGTGATATATTAAATTATTGTACTTAATCTAATTTCTGGTAGTGTCCATTTTACTGTGAACATGATACTGCTTTTAATATGTAAGCTGAGAAGCCAAAGACTGAATGAGATAAAATGTATAGAGTTTGAAGCAAAACCACTCTCACCAACACCAGTTTGTTTTCAATAAGTTTTTGCAAGCTTGCAGTGCTTATACTCACACTGTTCCTGTGCATTACTATTTTCAAGGTCATTACTGTGTGCTTAAAAAATATTTTTGAAGGGGGAAAAAGGATCAAATTGCCCTCTTTTATGTCCTTAATTATTTCAATATTAATTTTGCCACAGCAGAAAGTAAACAACAGCTGAGAGGTGGAGGAAGAGCAAGAAGGTGAGAGATATGTGTGGAGTGATTTTCTAGGTAGAAAATTTTCCTAGTGAAAGCAACTATGCACAGTGATTAAGTTAATGTTGTGATACCAGAGGAGTACCAAAGCCTAGAGCCATGCTCCTGACTGTGTGGTGCATTTTTTTCTGTATGTGTTAGAGTAAACTAGAGACTTATTTCCCAAAAGGAGGCAGACGGTTTACAGAGCTTCTGCAGTGTGGATAAAGTGGGGTGGGGTGTTTGAAAAAAGTAAGCACTGAACTCTGCTGTGATTTAAATTAACGCCATAACTTCAGTGGGAGCAAAGTTAGCCTAAAACTGCTTTATTTGAAAGCTTTGGGGTTTAATCTTTTGGTATTTTGGGGGAAAAAGAAATAAGTCATGGAAGTCTTGCATTATTTTTCTTAATTCTAGCACAGCAACTTCTTCTCAGAATGTACCAAGGGTCAAACAACAGACAGTGCAACGACTAATGTCAAAAACTTCACCTGGGAATACAGCAGAACCTAAATCCTCCACCAAGGAGAGCCCCAGACAGGTTTAAACATGTTTTATCTTGGCAGCAGTACCGTTGAAATTAATGTGATTTTGTTTGGGGAGTCTGTAGGAGGCAAGAGGGTGGGAGTTACACAATTAATAATTGTGCAACTAATGGGTTTTACTGATTATGTCCCTTAAGGATTATAGGTGCAAGACTTCAAGAGAATTTCTGGCTGTGAGTTTGGGGGCAGTCACAAGCAAAAATTAGAGGAAAAGGAAGCATGTTATCTAACCTATACTGCAAGCAATCAGAGTTTTTCCATTAATACCAATATATTCATTCTTTAGTGCCAGAAAGAGAAATAAATGAAGAAGAAAGCCTGGTATCAGTTTTAAGCATCTTCACAGTGCATAAGTTTTTTGAGACTGGGGGAGTAATTTGGCTCTGTAATGTTCAGGTTTGAGAGTTTCATGTTGGTGAGATTGCTGTGAAATATACTTTATTATCATCCCTTTGCAGAGGGTGGAGCAGGAACAGCAGGTTGCTGGGCAAGCACACATATACAGCTTTTTTTTAAGGGCCTGGCTATATTTCTGCATCAAGAGGAACTCTTCTCTGACCTATTGCTACCCCTAAAAATACCCCAAAACAATGCATTTTGGATTTTACAGCAATAAGTGCTGTGAAGTGAATACATAATCCTAAAATAGCTCCGCATTTCTGAGTTGCCATGCTGTGCCTTTTACTTGGCCTGTCATTTCCAGTGTTCATAAGAGTTACTTCTTATGTAAAATGCAGTTTTCTGCTGGGTACATGGAATAACTTCACTGCTGAGCTCCAGAGCCACGGCTTCACTGCTGTCACCAGTCAGGTGAAGTCCAATTAAATGTACTGTGGTGTTTAAATGAACAGTATTTCTCTTGGAACTTCTGGGCCAGTGTGAAGAGATGGAATGATACCTATTATGTAATAACTTCAATCCATTTACTTGGCAACACATCTGTTTAGAAGGCATTTTTCTTTAGAATAGTGGTGGTGCAGATACTCTGGATCCATCTGATTTTGGCTTAAGCATCTCAGGAATCAGCAAAACTGGAGGAGACAGCTCTCACCCAAGAAAGGTTGGTAGAAACCTGGTATGTGGTTTGTCAGAGAAATGGATGTATGGGAAAAAAAGCAGAGAGGTTTTCAAAAATAACAAATGGTAGGGGTTTTGTCTATTTTTATATAAAATGTTTCTGTGTAGTCAGCTGAAGAGTCAGTTTTTTAATTTTGTATAAAAAGTCTTATAATTCTTTGCATAGGCACTTTTTTTCATTAAATACTATTTCAAATATACTCAGAGAGGAATATTTATTTTTTTAAAACCCAGTGGTAAATAACTATGATTGAAGATAACTTTTTAATTCCTGAATGAGGCAATTAATGGCTGTGCAGTTAAATTGCTGAATTGACTGAGTTGTGTGTTCTCTCCCCATTGCTACCACGGATTTTGGGGTCAGTTTTTGCCATAATTAGGGCTATATGCACAGTAAGGAAATACAGCTGCTGTAATTACCAGAAAATCAGGTCCAGTGTATTTTTAAGAGTAGTGCTACCACCGTGGTAAAACCTACAGCAACATTTTTTTCTCCTTTAGGGCCAAATAATTGACTTCCGCAAGATGATTCAGGATGTTGTCCGAGTGTCACCAGATGGAATTCCCATGAACAGCCTTAACTGTGATCCAGATCCATCAGTAAGTGTTTCTGTTCGTATTTCCATCCAGTCAATATGAACTTGAGTTTTGCACAACCCGGAACGAAATAAAATACTGCAACAATGTTGTTCTTGTTCCCGAGTTCTAAAAACGGCCGTGGATTTCTGAGAGGTGTATTTCCTCCTTGAAGGGACAGTCATACTTGATAGCGGTCTGATTTGATGGCAGTTGTGTATTCTGAACATGAAGGCAGGCAGCAAATAAGAATGAGACCTTATGATGAAAAAAAAAATAAATTGCAGACACCTGCAGAACTTCTGGGGGTGAAATCCTGGTTCTTTTCAGCTCAGTATGTCTCTAGCTTTTGCCTCAGCTAAGACAACAACAGAGTTTTGATGGCTGAGATAAATTTTCTGTAAACAGTCCAGACATAAGCCAGAACTTCTCAGATAGTACTTCCAGATTTCATGGTGGTTGTCTGCCTGGCAGCTTGCTACACTGGAAAACTATCCAAAAAGAGAATGTGACAAAACAGTGACCTACAGTTTCATTTTTCACTCATCTTAATCTATGCAGGGCATATTTAGCATTATAAATGCAATAAGAAAACTGATCATTTTTATGTTGATTCAGGTTAGATTCTCTCAGAGGAAAAGATGACTTACTGCAAATATGATTTACTTCAAAATTTTTATTATTACACATATTTCTGCAGCTTTAAAAGTTGATGTTACTACAATGTATCAGTTTTTAAAAAGTACTTAATTTGCCTAAAAATACTGCACTCTGACAAGAAATTATCTTTTTCTCTTTTAGGAACGATTATTGAAACCTCTTAGTGCTTTTAGTGGCATGACTGGTGAGATGAGGGAACTTGCAATGGTTATAAGCAAAGTAAGAGCAAATTTCCATGTCATGTGTAGAATTGTTGGTTATCTTTGTCATCTGGGAATGCTGTCTGTTTCTTTTTACTGTCACTGGTGGTGCTTATTCTTGAATGTGCAAGTTATTTCTCTCTCCACATAGCTCCCCAACAAGTCATTTCTTTACATGTAATGATGTTTCTTTCTGATGCACAGTGGGAGGAAATAATTAAGACTATTCCTTCCTAAAGGGGAACAGGTAATTTAATCATGCTGTGCAGACTGTCATAGCTTTCCTATTTGCTACAAAATAAAGTACAATACTTCATTGGAAAGAGAGATTTAAATATATTAGTTAAAACCAACTATTATCTAATGTTTTATCTAACTGTGATCAGATGGTGGGAGAAACCTTGATTCTACCCTTCAGGTGAAGTTTCCATTCCAGGCACAGGGCTGTAGTTAGTGTGGATGGTGTGCCAGTATCACAGCAGTATGTGAATTCTGAATGTATCTACTAGATAGATACATTCAGAATCTACCAAAATTATTATTAAACCCTGGTATTCCTGCATGGCTTAGAGAATAATTTAGGTTGGAAAAGCTGTTTAAGGTCATCAGGTCAAACCATTCTCCCAGCACTGCCAAGGCCACCACTAACCCATGTCCCCAAAGGCCACATCAACTTGGCTTTTAAATCCCTCCAGGGATGAGGATTCCACCAATGCCCTGGGCAGCTGTGCCAAGGCTTGATAAACCTTCCCATGAAGGAATTACTCCTGACACACCCTGAACCTCCCTTGGCACAGCTTGAGGCTGTTTCCTCTCCTCCTGTCCCAAGCAGAGCCTGGCTGTCCCCTCCTGTCAGGGAGTTGTGCAGAGCCACAAGGTCCCCCCTGAGCCTCCTTTTCTCCAGGCTGAGCTCCTTTCCCAGCTCCCTCAGCCTCTCCTGGGCTCCAGCCCCTTCCCCAGCTCCATTCCCTGCCCTGGACACGCTCCAGCCCCTCGGTGTCTCTCATGTCCTGAGGGGCCCAGAGCTGTCCCCAGCACTGGAGGTGCCTCAGCAGTGCCAGCACAGGGGACAGGCCCTGCCCTGGGGCTGTGTCACACCAGGACAGCCCAGGGGCCATTGTCCTAGTCCTTGTCCTGTGCCTTGCTTTGTGCAGCCTGCACCATCTGCGCTCGCTGCGTGTTCTCACGTGGTGCAGCTGAGAGATGCAGACTCAGCTGCAGGCTCTGCAAGCAGCACTCTCATCCCAGCACTGCCAGAGCAGCATCAATAATACACCATATCCCAGGGCAGGCCTGGGGATTTTCCCAGGGCTGGCAGTTTGAGCCCTGGAGGGAACCTCAGCATTGTCAGCAGCATTTCATTTCGCTCCTGGGTTGAGGTGTAGCTGGACAAACAGGCCCTGGTCTGCTGGGGATCCGTGGCTACAGCACACACAAATGCCTAGCATCCACCACTTTTGGATGAGTCACTCATCCAAAAGGATTCATAGCACCACAGTGCTTGCTAGTGTTGTGACTTTCTGGGTATAAACACCACGAGTGGTATCACTCTGGGTAAACCTGCCTATAACCATCTTTCTAAAAAGCCTGGAAGACTTTTGCTGACTGATTTTTATATCTATGTATGGCCCAAATTCTTGGTCCACGAGTTTTGTGTTTGACATTTAGTAGAACTTAAGAAATGTCTTAGGAAATTTCCAACCTTAAAGTAAGAAAATTCTCATTTGTTTCAATTCCTGCCTGTTTTTTTATTTATGGTAGACCTTTAAAATAATGTTGTTTTTGCTGCTACATTAACAAAAAAAGCAATAAAAAATTGCTTTCCCTTTGTTACGGTATGTTTTTTGAATTGTGCTCCATTATGGTATGTTCCTAGTTGCTATGGTAATCAACACTGTGTAAATCAATAAAAATAAATAGCATGTTATATCTATTTCATAACACAATCTAATTTAATTTGGAAACAGTTATGAAAGTCTACTTAATAGCAGAAATCTGATTCATCTTAATTCACTGTTAATAGAAAGGGAAAGTGTAATCTATTCTATATAAATAATTTTTTCTAATTGTATTAAGTCCACTTTTTCCCTTGGATACAACCACATAATTTTTCTTCAGTCTGTGTGGACTATTTTTGTTGGAGAGCAGAATTTATCCTGAGTATTTGTACTGAGGATATGATACTTTTTGCAGAACAATTAGCCCCCAGAACACAAAACCACAAAATATTATGAAGGCAAATGGAAAGATTCATAGAAGATATGGGAAGTTTGATGAATTAAATGAAATTAATTTAATGAGTGCTTCAGGGCATAGACTAATTACCGTCTATCTTTTGATAGATGCTTAGGGGAAAAATTTCTTCCTGTTGCAGAGTTTCTTACAGCTTTTCTTGCAGCATATAAAATCTTGCATAGCGTGGAGTAAATAGAAATTTTTCACTGTTACTTACAACATGAATAATAACGTAAGTAATAGGTATTAACATTTTAATAGGTAATAATATAAGTAATAGGTGCGGCCATAAAGTTACTGAGCATCAGGTTTTAAAAAATCCAACTTCCACATTGCACATGAGTGAGCTGTAGAACTTGTGACTACAAGACAAACAGGTTTAAAAAAGAGGGAAGAAAAATCCACAGAAGAATGGGTGTCCACTTGAACCAGTGTGTCACTATGATTGCTTTTCCTACTTTTTTTTATCACCCAATACTTGCAGCAATAGAGACAAATTATTAGGGTTGGTGAACCTTCACATCACAATAGCTCTTGATATGTATGTAGGTTGCTTCCTAAATTGAACTAACAGAAAACAGATCTGAGGAAGATCTGCTCAGCATCTACATTTGGTGGGAATACATTAGGGAAACAGCAGCCTGGGGGGAAGTGGAGGGGGAGTGATTGCTGTGTATGCTTCCCTCCTGGGAAGGTCCCTGGTCCCTAGGGTTAAATACAGCCTGTATCACTTAACAGCACTATTATTTTATCACTGAGTCGATCCTTTTACTTTGCCAGAGGTCATTATCTGACTGCAGAAGGAGTTTTTGCTAACAAGACGTGATGTGTGTTGCAGGACATTTATCTCCATAAGCCGAACGTGAAGTGGGGTGATATTATAGGACTGGATGCAGCTAAAAGGCTGGTCAAGGAAGCAGTTGTTTATCCCATAAAGGTAAGGGGATAAACAGTTTTGGGAAAACCAGTGTTGGGTTCGTTTGCTTGTTTCCTTGCAATCACAGTGGTGTTTCAGAGTTCTCAGTATTTCTGTGCTTTTGTAGGCCATTCCTGTTAGAACTGCTGGTGTTCCTGTTTCATGCCAGAACTATTCCTGTTCCATCTGAAATGGCACACACATTCCTCTATAGGAATATTACCTTTAAGTATTAAAATTGTAAGAGCAATTGTAATTGCAACTGTTTTGCACCTTTGGCATTGTGAGAAGTGCTGGATTTGGCCTATATGAATTCCATGAAAAATGACTTACAGAAGAGAATGTCACATCAATTGCACTTGAAAAAAACCCCACTGGAAACAGATTTCAAATAATAAATACAGCATTTTTTCTCAGTAATCAGATCGTACATGTCACACTTTTTTGGTGTGGTTTTATGCCTCTCTTAAATTTCCTATGTTTCTTGAATGTGCTAGGAGCAGTGAAGGTGGGGACTACAATCCCTTGCAGTTTTAGATGATACATTTTTAATCCCTGAATTACTTTTCTGCTTCTACAGTATCCAGAGCTTTTTACTGGCATTCTGTCTCCTTGGAAAGGATTGTTGCTATATGGACCACCAGGTATGGAGAGCTTTTCACCACATCTTTGTGTTTGTCACTGCTTCTTGTTTTTTCCCATGGATAAATCATCAATGTTAATTAGATCAGATTGTTAAAAAAGAATATGTTCTGTACATAAATTAAAAGGAGAGAATGTTTGATGGTTATGTCCGTCTATGACACTCAAATCTGGCCTTTCTTATGAGCCTTGGCTATTTTTATACCTGAATCTGCCAGAGACAGTACATACACTAAAAATTAAGGGGAATGAAAACTCACATCTCTGTTTTTACTCAGCTTGGACCATTTTAATCAAGTTTGGCATGATCCTGTGATATGTCAATAAATCTGCCATGGACTTAGCTCCGTAGTGAAAAATGTCCTCCCTTTGTTCTGCTTTTAGGGGTTGTTTTGGGAACAGGGTGCAAGCTTTGCCTTCTTTCAGCTGGGTGTTTTCCTTGTCAGTGCTCCTTCCCTGCTCCCTCTGCCCCACTTTGACACAAGGATGTGGCTGGAAGGGGGCAGAGGGCACAAGAACCACCTGAGTCAGGTTGCAAAGCCTGTCTCTGCAGTGAACTCTCTGCAATGAATCCTGTGAATGTTTAGATGTTCCTCCCACAGAAGGCATCTGACCATTTCAGCATGCCCTACTTCAGGATTTGGAGAATGCATTTGCAGTTCTGTGTTACCTGAGTTCCTCCAAACAATCCTGAAAGGGCCACAAAATATTCTGAGGGCTGGAGCCCCTCTGCTCTGGAGCCAGCCTGGCACAGCTGGGGCTGCTCAGCTGCACAAGAGAAGGCTCCAGGGAGAGCTGAGAGCCCCTGCCAGGGCCTGAAGGGGCTCCAGGAGAGCTGCACAGGGACTGGGGACAAGGCCTGCAGGGACAGGACACAGGGAATGGCTTCCCAGTGCCAGAGGGCAGGGACAGATGGGATGTTGGGCAGGAATTGTTCCCTGGGAGGGTGGGCAGGCCCTGGCACAGGGTGCCCAGAGCAGCTGTGGCTGCCCCTGGATCCCTGGCAGTGTCCCAGGCCAGGCTGGACAGGGCTTGGAGCAACTTGGGGATAGTGGAAGGTGTCTCTGGTCATTGCAGGGTTTTGGACCAATGTCATTTAAAGGTCCCTTTCAATCCAAACCATTCTATAAGTTTTTTACTGTTGTTACCTGACTGGTAGTAGAATGAGGGGAATTTATTCAAATATTTGCATTTTATTCCTTTGGAGAGTGAATTTCTCAAACACTGTTGTTTGTAGGTACTGGAAAAACTTTGCTTGCTAAGGCTGTTGCCACAGAATGCAACACAACCTTTTTCAACATATCAGCATCCACCATTGTCAGCAAATGGAGGGGTGATTCAGAAAAACTTGTCCGGGTAAGAATTACTTTCTCATTCATTATACTTCAACAAATATCCCATTCCCCCTTCAAGAACTGGGGTTCAGCACAGAACTGGAAACAAATCTTCCTCTGATACTCATAGTCTTTGCTGATTTAGATAAAACATGACTTTGATTATACCTAGTTCTGAATGCAGTAAAAACATCACTTCTGCAGAAATCTCATTATGAATTCTTGCTGTGGGCCTTCAGTTCTGTAATGTAAGATGGAGCAGACGTTCTGAAGGCAGCAGAGATCTTTCCCTGATAAGCAGTCAGACAATCAGAGTTCAAAACTAGTGTGTGCTTGGTGACCTCTTCAGAGCACTTCCCATCCATTTTACAGGGCTTGGCTCCTAGGCACCCTGCAAAATGTAATTTAGATTCCCAAATTCCTAGCTGTTCTTCGTGGCACAAAATGTGCAGAGAACTCCCATGTCACAAAGATCTTCCAGTGAAATGCAGGTGTAATGTTTCAAGGAAGGTAGTTTGGTGGCAAATGGGCGAATGCATTTTTGTGTGTAAACTAGTGAGGAGTGTGCATGGCTCAGCTGTGGTACAGAAAAATTCAGAGGTTCAGGTGTAGCAGCATCCTGGCCCATCTGAATCCCTCCATAACACCCACCAGCTCAGTGGAAATGCACAAGCCCTTAACCTGCCTTACCCTCATCTCTTGGGCTGCACTTCAGGTAAATGCAGAGCTCTTGGAAACAAACAACCACAACAAACTGTTCTCTGCAAATGGCTTTGTTACTCTCTCTTGAAATGTAGCCAATGGCTGCAGCACACTTACTTGTTCTGTTCTGCCTCCTTTGTCCTTTAAAATTGCATATTTCTCTTCTGACATTCCCCTCCTCTATTACTGATCCTCTTGACATCTGTCTCAGTATCTTCCTGGAATTTTCTTTTCTGGCAGGAGTGTGTGGGGACAGTCTGGTTTCTGCCATCATCATCCAGAAAGCTTTTGTGAACATGCTGCAGCTCATGCACTGATATTGAATTTGTGGCATTTTACCCTTAGTTAAACTTAAGGCAGAATCAAAAAGTAAAGTAAGATTGTGGATTTGGAGAGCTCTAAGAAAAGTATTGTGTGAATTTATATCCTAAAATCACAAGAGGCTGGTGAAGGGGAAGTATATATGAGGTTTGTGGTCATTTGGAGGCATATTCTCTCATCCTGTTTTGCTCAGTTCTACACCATATTTCTGTGATTTTGTATATTTTATATATTATATTTCTAGTAAAATTGTGTACTGGTCATGGTCTACTTGTTACTCTGGACAAATAACTTAAGCCTTGTGTTTCATGCCAAAATGATGAAAGCAAGATGTGTCTTTTAAAATTTGATTTTTTAAAGTGTTCAGATTTAACAATGCTGGACTAATATATATTGTTAGTGATACGTATCTAAAAACTCAAAAACACTTTTGCTTAAGAAGAACTGACAGTGTTTGCTTATTCCTAGCACAGGCCTCTCCATGTTTATGGAAAATTAGATGAAACTTCATTCTCCAAAGAGCAGATCCACATCTTTTGTTTCAGCTTAATAATCTGTTTTTTAAATCATGATTGTTCAAGCAATTTATGTTTGTTTTGATCAGGAAAAAAAATGAGTGCTTGATTCTTATCAAAAGATTCAGTGCATTTTCTTTCATTATGCTTCAGCTGACCTGCAATTTTTTTTCCCTCAAATCCTTATTTTTAAAAAAAAGTACAAATGGAGCAACAACAAAAAGCACATGTTTAATCTCAGTAACAGTTTAGGAGTTTCCCAGAATCCTCTGATGGATCATTTTCTTCTATCCCATTATTCTCAGGGTACTCTGATAGGATTTAGACAGAAAGATTTACACATAAAGACAGGATTACAAGGCTGTGTTCTTTATATCTCCTTTACAAACCTCTCAGATTTTGAGAGGATTCAGGGACCCTCAGCCTACCCAGAGCTTTTTCCCAGCAGATATCCCTTGGGATGTGAGTGCTGTTATTTATCTTCCATGCCAGTTCACTTTAGTGCCTTCTTGTGTTAGTTTCTTGTTCACATTTACTCTTCTCTCTGACAGGTGTTGTTTGAGCTCGCCCGGTACCACGCTCCTTCCACAATTTTCTTGGATGAGCTGGAGTCAGTTATGAGTCAAAGAGGCACTGTTCCTGGGTAACTGGTGGTACCACTTTGGGGATTAAAAGAGAGAGGTGCAGTGGTTGTGTCAGTCACAGCAGAGAAGCAAGACAGGTTGTGTGAGGATTAGCAAGGGGCTGCAGGGACAGCAAGAGGAGGGAGGGAGGTGCAGGGCTTTATAACCACTTGTGCTGTACTTTAAAGGGGTCTGAAATGAAAATAAAGGGCAGTGGTGAGGGAAACAGCAGGTGAATTGTTAGAGGTAAGTAAGAAGCAGCTTATTTTGTGACACTTTGAACATAGACATAGCAGAGTTAATAGGGAGTGTACACGGTGGAAAGGCATTTTCATCAGTGACAGATTTTGGTGGCATTGTCAGAACTTCCCGTTGCAGGAGTGGAGTGTGTTGTTACTTGAATCCAAGCTGTAGACAGTTAATAGTTAAAAACACATTTAAAAGGTTAGGGATGGGAAAGAAACTGGAAAAATATAAATACATTGTTACAGGGGATTTTATGTACAGTGAATTACATGATCACTTTATTTATATTATATTGCATGTCTATATTCTATGCTTACTATTTGTAAATAGAATATGCCTTATTGTAAAGATGCTACTTGTAGTCATTCCCACTTAATAGATGCAAATTATGAGCCAAATTTGTCCTTCATATGTACATTTAAAAGCTCTCATTAACATCACTGGGTTATATATTCTAATAAGGACTTTTATCTTAATTGTTGTACTTATTTTTACATGTACTTATTAAATATTGACTTGGCATTGATCTTTGAATGCCTTCGCAGAAATAAGTCATTAAACCTGAACTGCAGCCCTTACCATCTAAGGTCCTGATGTTTTCCCTGGGCTTGATCCAGGAGTTTCCCAGAGCTTCACATCTGGAACCAAGAGTTCCAGCTGGTTTTCTGCAAAACACATTACCTGTATCGGGGCCAGAATTCTTAGTACTTTGCTTAAGTTCTCCTTTTTTGAAGAGGGATCCTTTCTGTGTGGTCTCTGCCCCATTTCTAAATTCATACCAGTATGGCATATTTTTCTGTTTTCTTTTGATAGAACATTTTGCAAAATGTTGAATTCAGTAGTAGGTTTATCTTCTTGGGGCCACTTCACTTTCACTCACAGAAAGATGCTACCCTGAAAAGGTAGGTGTACCAGTTATTTAGTGGCAACTCTCACATTATAAGAATTCCCTGCCTTAGATCAGTCAATCAATCAATTGGAGCCCTAGCCATTTTGCAGTAAATGTTGGTCTTGCATGGAGATTAACATGAAGAAAAAAAAATTCTTTGGACTCAGGAATAGTGAATTCTCCTCACTTTAATGCACTGAAAAGAGTCCATTTAAGTAATCATTAGAAAGCTTGATTTTAATGCTTAGATGTTAGCTAATGGAGCTTAATCATGCTTTGAACTGGGGCAAAACTGTGACAAGGGCTCAGTTGCTGTGAATGACACTGTATAAATAAAGATGATTAATGCACTGAGCAAATAATATTTCTCTGAATCTTGGTAGTGGTGAGCATGAAGGAAGTCGGCGGATGAAAACAGAATTACTGGTGCAGATGGATGGCTTGGCCCGATCTGATGATCTTGTATTTGTTTTAGCAGCTTCCAATCTGCCATGGTAAGAGATCCAGAGAGTACATTTTGAATACATTTTCATGAGCTTCTAAGCACAGATAAAGATTTTATTTAGACTTCTGCAGAAAAAGCCTTGATATTTGGTTAAAGCATTTAAAGATTAATTTGGAGCTTTTACTTTTAAGCTCTTCAATTCTTGCTATTTGTGTCACATGAGAATAATCCATAATAAAATCAACATATGCTGGTTGTACCAGCTGCTAATATTTAAAATGGAGTATTTGACTTTATAGGCAAGTTATTTACTATGTTTAAGCTAAGAAGGGTTTTCAGCCTGGAACTGTAAGGTGCTTAAAACATCTGGTGCTTAGAAGGATACTCCATAAATAGGAATGTTGGATTTTAATGGTATCAAATGTGACTTTGTAAGGTTGAAGGACAAAATTCTTCAGTTTCTTCAACACAATTTAGTACAGAAGAAAAAAACAGTTTAAGATTGGAACTGTGGAATTTAATCATGCTGGTTCTCAAACTGGGCAGGAAGTGTATTGGGAACAAGACAAGCTGGAGAGGATGAGGAAGGGAGGTAAAATTTGTACTGTAACAACTGTGGATGCTCAGGAGGAGCTGCTGATACTCACAGCAGAGATCTTCCTGGATACCCCTGTCCCTAAAGGCACATGGACCTAAGTGGGTCTGTTCCCCTCTCACATGGAGAGGAGCACAGGGTCAGAACAGGAGAAGACAGGAGTCCTGTTTCCAGGGAACTGCAAGCCATGGTCTGGGAGTTGTTTGTTGGAGCCCAGTGTTCTCAGAATGACCTCATGTGAGCAGCAGTCCAGCAGCATTTCATGTGTCAAAACTTGAGATTTGACTTAAAGGTGCTGTGTTGAGTGAGGTGACACTTGCCCAGCTCTGCAGAGTGACAGACACAGAGCAGAGCCCCTAAAACCAGCTGGGACCAGAGAGGGCTCTGCACTCACAAAGCCACAGGCTTCATTTATGGATTGTTTTGCAAGATTAGTGATTTTTGGCTGAATCTTATAAAGTTGCCATGGGGACAAATGTTGGAAATGCCTCTTCTTGTGACTGGAGAGCTCTGGGTTGTGATCAGCAGACTGTTGGGAATGTTTTGAGTCTGTCACTGGGTGTGTAACCACAGCTGCTTCCTTTTAAGTACTTAAAAAAAAGTTCTAGAGCATATATTATTTTGAACACACAAATGCACATTTTGATTGTGCATATTGCCAAATGTTCTCTCACAAAGTCTGTGGAAATATTTTATTCCTCTTGTCAGCTGATCCTCTTTTTGTCAGGCCTGACTGAAAAGGTCAAGGGAACAGGCAGATAGAATTAAACAACAGAAGTGCAGTTTTTGCCTGAGAACTGAGGTTCAAAGGTAGTATTTTCAATCAGTCCTGTGTGGCAGGTAAGCCCAGCTTGTCTTGTCCAAGGTTTTCAGGCTCTTTAAGTGAGAGAATGGCCACGTGAACACCTAAAGGTTGTGCAGAAGTTATCTGTACCAAGTTAGGCTAGTCCCTACCCTGGCCCAAAAGTGTGACTACAGAGCCACCATGGGCTTTTTCCTTCCAGCCATAATAGCAAAGTCTGTGTGTTGGTTTTGGGGATTTATGTCTTGGACAAACTCATGAATTTAAATCAGTGCAAAATCCACCCCATTTTGTTACAGTATCTATATAAAAGGAACTAAGATGAATTCGATTTAGTTGTGTTCCAGCTGTGTAAGGAAATGCTGAAAAAAATAACTTCTCACGGTGGGGACAGTTAAGTTTGAAAGAGAATTAATACAGTGTTAATACATTTGTCTCTTTGTTAGTAATACACTATAAATGTTTACATTTTTGCAGCATTGTTGCCCTTTTAGAAGAAGCTCTGAGCAGTGCATTGCACCTTTCTGTGGCCTCTTAAATTAGCCTGTGAGATAATTACCCATGCAGAGAGATTTCTGCATGTGTTTTGTTACCCTGTATCTGCCTTACACAATCAATAAGCTTTCTGGGAAGTTGTGTAAAATACACAGAATTCAGTTTTGAGTATTTTATATATTTGATTTTTGATCATTTTATAATATGGAAGTTCTAATTTCTGCAAAATTGCTTCCTTGAAACATCCAAAATGGCAGCCTTTTTTTTTAAGGTTAAGACAAAACAAGAAGGTTTCTGTTTTGAGGGACCTGCCCTGAAAGAAAGCTGTCAGTCTGTGTTGGGACAAGAGTGGCAGCTGAGGTGTTCACTTTTAAAAGTTTTATACTTGAGAGGTAAGACCTTCCTTTTGGACTTTCTCTCTTGTCTGGCAGAAGTGTGCCTGCCACAGCGAAAATGCTTTACAAAGGGGCTGGGCAAATGCTTAGATGTTTGAGGAGGATGGAAAGCCTGCTGAAAGCCTGAGCTTTCACAGTACTGGGGTTCTCCAGCCTCGAGGAATTTGGGATTATCTGCCTCCAGATAGGTCAACAGGTTTTGAACCTCTTCTGGAATCCCAATTATACCTTTACAGATGATTTTTATGAGTATTCGGTGAAATGTAGCTTTAGTGTCAGACCCAGATTTCACCTCCACGGGCACATTTTGAAACAAAATTTCAGTATACCTACTGCCACTAAGTTGGGGCTTCATAGCTTGGCCCTGTGCTCTTGCAAACATTTGTTGTTAAGCTGGATTTCAAGAGATTTGTTTAGCATGGATATTTATTGATCAGGGAAAAAAATTAGTACCAAGCTGCTTTTAGAAGAATGAAAAGAATCCTAAACAAAGCTCTTTACACTGTCCTAAGCTGCCCTGCAGCTATTGATTTTCCCTTTCAGCCTGTGCTTGCTGCCCAGCAAGGTGTTTCTACTGACAAATTCCTTGTTGAAATGATTGAATGTAATTAAATAAAATAAAGGCCTTGTTCGTGAGGGAATAAAGAGATGTAGTGAATGTTTCTTAATGTATCAGCACATTTAATTCAGTTTTCATTGCAGTGCTGTTTTTTTCTCATCCTTACCATCAGGGTGGGTGAAGTTGTGGTGCACACGAATAGATTCTTACCTTCCAACCCAAACCATTATGTGAATCTGTGATGCCTCCTAATGTTAATTGCAAAAAGTCATCTATCTTATGGGTCTGTAGAGCTGTGTTTATCTTGTCGTGAGCATCTCTCAGTACTTCATTGGCTGTCGCTTCAGAGAATGTTTAGTTTGGCTCAGTGCTTTCTATTCAGCTCTGGTTAATGTCACTTAACCTTGCATTTGATCGCTGACAAAACAATTCCGCAACAACCTAAACACTGGAGATAACAAAAACATTGTTTCTGTATTTCCCTCTTGAGCCAACAGGTCACTGTAACCTTCTGGAGGAACAGAATCATGGTATCACAGAATTGCAGAAGGATTTGGGTTGGCAGGGACTTTAGAGCACATCTCGTTCCACACTCCTGCCACGGGCAGGGACACCTTTCACTAGACCAGCTTGTTCAAGCACCCTGTTTTTGAACACTTCAGGTGTGGGGCGACCACAGGGCAGCTGTGGCAGAGCTGCTCTGGGCAGAGCAGAGAGACTTCTCTTGGAGACTTATTTACAGAACATGGCTAAGGGGGCTCATTAAACTGTGTTCTTGGGGGGCCTAAAGCAGAAGGGGTGATGGAAAATCATTTGGAGGATTTACAGGCTATTTGCAGAGGCTGGCTGTGGTTGTCCTTCACCTGCAAAGGCTTTTTGGAATACCTGTATGGGCATCTCTAAAACCCTGAGAACTTTTGCCCTCTTTACACAGATGATGTTAATGTGGGTATTAATATGGGTAAATAACAGCAAAATGTTATCAGCCAGAGTAATTATTTCCAGCCAAGCAAGGCAATTTTAAGAAGTTGAGCTGAAAAATACATTTGGAAGGTGAAAGGAGACTAACATGGTTCTTTGTGTTGGGTGGGACCCTTTGTGAGAGGCACTGCACTTAACATTGGACAGCCTGAAATGGCCTAAAAATATCAGTCATGTCAATATAGCAACAGGTGTTGATTAACAAATTCTGGTATTTTCTTCTGAGGCCGTAATTAGAAGCACAGGGGTCTGAGTGAATTCCTCTTGTCCTCTGGGCTCCTGTTTTCTGATCTTTGTGTTCATTGTTTGGATCAGCGCGTGTGGAACAAGGTGGCCCAAACCAAGACATTTCTCGGGAGAAGGATACTTCTGTTCCTGCAGAGCTGACAGCCAGGCACGCTAAGGTCTGGCAGGCACCTGTGTGGAGATTTGGGAGCCCATTTTTGTGTTTCTTTATCATGTGCTACGCCACAGAAAGCATTTGGTATTAAAAAAAATGACAAGTCACCAAAGGTGACCAAAGTCAGCTCTGGTGTTGGGCTACAAATCAATCTTGGGCTGGCTTTGAACTACCTGTGAACTACAAGAGAGTTTCATACCAGAAACTCCATTTGTTGCTTTAATGTTGCCTTTGCTGGGAAAAATACTTCACCCAGGGAATTGGGGATAGGGGCAGGTTTATTTAAGTGCATCTGCAGTCCCAGGTTGCAGATAATAATCCTCCAGCAGTTGGTTCCTCATACTCAGCCAGAACAGGTGGAAATGATGCTTAGGGCTTCTGTCCTCCTGCCTGCACAAGAAACTCTGAAGTGGGTTTCCCCTGGATGAGATTTTCTTGCCAGGTATGAGGACTAAAGAATATTTTAAACTGGAATAAGGAGTCTAAATAAGGTGACTAAATGGGGCCAGCAGAGAAAGATTGGTACAGGACCTTTTTCTTATCTTTTTTTTTAGACAAAACATCATAACCAGTGTTGACATTGACAGAATCAGGGTTTTGGCTCCCTGACATATTTATCCAGCTTGTTCACCCTGCACGTGATATTTTTCATAAAGGATGATGTCTGTTGTGGCTAAAAATATAAACATAAACGTAAATGTAAATATAAATAATAAAAATAAATGTGTCTATAATAACAAAAACATAAACATAAATGTAAATATAAATTAACAAAATATAAATAATGACAATATTAAAAAAATTTGCAATTTGTGTTGCAGGAGTCGTCTCAGTTTGGTGTCCTGTTCTGCCACAATACACAGCCTCACATCCAAGACCTTCAGTCTGGATTTTATACCTACTGAGCATCCCTTACTAAGCAGCAATTAATTAGTCCTGAGAGTGCTCCAGACAGGCAATTTGTAGCGACTCCTTAACAGCCGAGGGGAAAGGGAGAGGCTGTTCCTGATGAGACAGGCTGCAGATGAGTACCAGGGCAAGGGATGCAAACTGCAACTTCTGACTGTAGTTGTTAGCATCAGTGTCACAAGTAGCATCTCTCTGAACAGGAATACACTGGATAATTAACCCCTTTTTGGGTTTTTTGGCAGAGCTGGAGGCGAGGATCCTGCTGTCAAAGCCACGTCTCCCCAGCGAGGCGCGCTGAGACGCTCCTCTCCTCCTCCTGTGCTGGCAGGGAGCTGGACTCCGCCATGCTGCGGCGGCTGGAGAAGAGGATCCTGGTGGACCTGCCAAGCGGAGAGGCGCGGCGGGTGATGATCCAGCACTGGCTGCCCCCTCTGAGCAACAGCGGCGGGGCGACGCTGAGGACGGATCTGGACTACGGCCTGCTGAGCCAGGTGGGCAACGCTGCAGCCGCTCCCGGGCCACAGCAGGGACCGAGGGCTGGGGCAGCACCTCGGGGTGCAGCCGCTGCCACACAGAGCCGGGCACACCTCAGCTCACCTCAGGCTCCAGCCACAGGGACACTGGGGGCACGTGGGGCTGAGCACGGCACACAGGCGTGGAAAGCACTGGCTTCACGCAGCTCTGCTGCAAAATGCAGTGTCCTGGTCCTCTTTTCAGTCTAAATACAGGGAGACTTCCAGCAACAGCACATTTTACCACTGTTCTCAGCCAGCTGGGAGCACTTCCAATTCATCAGGGTAATGAGCAGTTAATTGTGTAGGGAAGGTTTGTCACAGCTCCACTGCTGTGGCAGAAACGAGCATTTGACAGCAAAGAAATTCACTAGATACCACAGCTTCCTTCATTTAGCCCTTTGTCATATCCTGGATTCTTTGGAAGCAGAATCCTAGAGTGGTTGGGGTTGCAAGGGACTTCAAATATCATCTTGTTCTAACCTCCAGCTGTAAACAGGAACACCTTCATTTAGCCCAGGTTGCTCAAGGTCCCAGCCCTTAAATATTTTAGTTTACCCAGCTGAGATTCTTACATCTGTTTACAGAGACAGTACTGCTCAGTTCTGGGTTCATAAGGAAATACATTAACAGGAAAGCTGAGGATGGACTCAGAAAGGTGGGTTTTATTTGACATACAGAAAACTGGCATTTAGTAAGAAAATGCCCATTCTTTTCCTTGGTCCTATGAGGTATTGTAGGCATTCAAAGAACAGCAAGCTACATAATATTGAGGGGACAGCAGGAAAAAAATAGATTTGTGTGTGTTTCTCCGTGTATATAAACGTATATTTCAGATACCAATAGGCTTAATGAATATTTATATAAATACATACACAATATATGTACCTGTAAATTCTATTTCTGTCTGATTTGTGAGCTGAAATGTGTAATTCTGATCCCATCACAGGAAACAAGTGGATACTCTGGCTCAGACATAAAACTTGTGTGTAAGGAGGCAGCCATGAGACCAGTGAGGAAAATTTTCGATGCTCTTGAAAATCATCAGCCAGGTACCTCAGCTCTGAGCAGAGAATCCAGCCTGGGATAACTCTTGGAATGAACATTCTAACTCCAGCAGGTGGAGCTCTGATATCTGCCTGGAAAAGTTTTAAACTCTACAGTTCCAAACCCTCTAAATTTCTAAAAATCGGGGCTTCTTTTGAAGATGTCATCACCTGTGCTCTCAGGATAAACACAATTTTTAATTTATCTCACTACATTTAGTCTGTTGTTTTCCTACATTAAGTGCTGAACTAGGCATGGACGGAAAAAGTGTCTTTTGGTAATAGTAACAGGATTTATTCAATTCTCTTCAGGTAACAGTAACTTGGCCATGATCCAACTGGACACAATCACAACAGCCGATTTCCTGGATGTGATCAGCCACACCAAGCCATCAGCAAAGAATCTAAGCCAGAAGTACACGGCTTGGCAGAGAGAATTTGAGTCAGTCTGACAGAAAAATACCAAACCAACCCCAAAATCAAAAGCCTCCAAGCCATTTGCCATCCAAAGTGGCCTCCAAAGGATCAAATGGTGATGGGGAAGAAAGTGCTGTTGTTTCAAAGAACAATATGCAGTGACAAGTGTCACAGGGAAATATTTACTTTCAAAATGAAAGGGTGGGTGAAGGGGTGGTGGTTACTCTTTATTCAGAAAAGTTCTTCTTGGAATTAATGTGATGGCAGCTCCTATCCAACAAAACCTCCAGCCTTAATTCTATGTATAAAGAGTTTAAAGATGGATTGATTCTCAGTCTTTATTCATGACAGATTTTGGGTGGAACTGGAGCAAAGTCTAAAAGCAGATAGACAATTAGTGTAATTCTCCATTTCGGACACTCAGGAGAGCATCACAGTCCGTGTAGCTTTCCCAGCAGAGACCTGCACCCTTCCTAATGAAACTCCAAATATAGGAGTTTTCAGTGAAATTCTGGACCTTAGCAGGGCATGTAAATTTGGCTAGTTTGTCATTATTTGCAGCTGAGTTCAAAGCCTTGAAGTGTGTTACTTTCCTGTTGGTTTTGGGTATTTCCAAGGTGAAAAAGGCAAGGAATTACAGAAAAACTGTAGAAAATCAGTGAATTTAGGATCATTAACTAGAAACCATATTGGTGGCTGCAACCCACCAGTCATGAAACAGAATCTCAGAATCCCAGGATGGGTCAGATTGGAAAGGACCAGAAGGGGTCACATCTGGTGCCACCTCCGTGCTCCAGCAGGGCCATCCCAGAGCACAGGGCTCAGGACTGTGTCCAGAGGGCTCTGGAATATCCTAGTGAGGGAAACTCCATCCCTCCCTGGTCTCTGTTCGGGACAGAAGTTGTGTCTCCTGTGCAGGGGGAATTCCTGGGCTCTGTCCCTGCCCGTTCCTCTGGTGCCATTGCTGGGCCTGGAGCAGAGCCTGGCCCTGCTCTGCCCCTCCCTGCTCAGAGGGACACCCAGGGACACCCAGGGACACTCAGGGACACCCAGGGACATTCAGGGCCCCTCTCACTCCCCTGCACAGCCCCAGCTCCCTCAGCCTGTCCTGGGGGAGCTGCTCCAGCCCCTTCCTCGGGTGTGTCACCCTCCCCTGCCCCGTGGGTGCTGCAGGGCAGGGCAGTGCCAAACGTCCCCCACGCTGCCCAGGTGGGCAGCCAGCACTGCCACCTGTCCTGCACACATCAGAAATTCCAACACATCATTTTTTCCGGCTCCAGATCCCAACACTGCCTTCTCCCATCCTCCTCCTTGCTCAGCAAGACACTTCTCCTCCATGCAGTTCTCCCTCTGTTTCCCTTGGGCTGCTGTGTGTCTGCATGCCAAGCACCAGGGTTGTGCCTGCTTTCCAGCACATTCCAGGACCTCTGAGGCACTGACAGGCCTTGAATTCCTGCATCACTCACACATTATTGGAAGTCTCCAAGGGAAATGTCTTCACAGAATTTTGCTGATACATCTCCCACCTCCTGCACCTGACTCTAACCCCGGGCCACAGACCTCCCTTACATCCTTCCAAGCAGGGATTCAGAATTGCTGGCACAAAACCCAGATGTCTGAATTTATGCAAAACTGGCAGTACAAGGGCCTACAGACACTATGTAAAAATGGCTTCTGCTCCTCAGAGGTATCTTCTCCTGGCACAAAGTGACATGATGAGACAACCTCAAGCTGCACCAGGGGAGGTTCAGGTTGAATATTTGGAATTATTTCTGCCTGGGAAACACTGTCCAGCCCTGGCAGAGCTGCCTAGGGCAGTGATGCAGTCCCCATCCCTTGAAAGGGGTTTAAAAGCTGTGTGGATGTGGCACTAGGGGACAGGGGTCAGAGGTGGCCTGGGCAGTGCTGGGGAATGGTTGGACTCACTGATCTTACACTTTTCCAGCCTAAATGATTCTGTGATTTGTTCTTGTGCTTCTACTGCAAAATCTCCTCCATCCACCCGTTCTGTTCCTGGCAGAGACTGAATCTGAATGTAGCAACTACCCACCAAGGGAGGCTGCAGAGAGACACTGTCACATGTGAGGAATTCATTCATCACCATGGTTTTGTTTAACAAGAACGAGCATGGCTCATTAACACAAAACTGTATTTTCAATAAGGTTAATACTCCAGTAATGCATAATTACAATATAATAATTTAACACACAGGAGCACTGTAAAACAACTGTAAAGGACTTTGATTATTACAGTTTGCAAATGGACCAGAAAAGCCATTTACCATCATTACAAAGTTGGTTCTTATTGGGGGATGTAGTGCATAGGAAAAGCATTGCATGCTACAGAATTAAATTTCATTTTACAGCTCTGCTAACCAACTGTAAAAACTGGAATCTGTCCCCATGGCTTGTGAACGGTTTTTTCCATAACATTAAAAAAAAAACAAAAAAATCCCCAACAACAGTGAAATTTTGCAACTGTAGCATTAATAGGACCCTGCTGAAGCCTAATTTTAAAAAGTCACAGTCTCTAAGGCATTTAATACCAGAGTTTTGTTTGTGTATCATTCTTTTTAATAACAGCATCTAATTAAAACATCTGTAAAATGCTGACAGTTTTTAATTTTATGTAAAATTTGAAAAGCAAATTACAGGATCTGCTCTAATGAACGACAGCCACAGTAGTTATTATTAAGCAATGGTGATATTTTCATTTAAGAGTCACTTCTAAACGTGCATAATCTCTACCTTTAAGTCAGAACAGAGCAGACACGTCAGTGAAATCATTACAGGCCCACTGAGGCTCTGCTGGTGTTTGAGCTTTATTTACTTGAGTGTTTTCAGTTTAACTTATTCTGCAGAAGGTGACACTTTCCAGACGGGGCTTTTCATCAGGTATTCTTTGAAAAGTGAAGATAAGAAAGCAGTGCCACACAACCCTGTATGTGTGACTGTGCTGGGCCCACGTGGATCCCCTGCCCCTCACAGCCCAGGGTGGCTCCTGATGGATGCCACGCATGCACTACTGATCTTGGGACCTTCATTTTTGAAGCAAGAATGAGGGAAATGGTGTGAAACAGATGTTTCTTCAAGATACCTGTTCCCTTTCTCACAGCATCTGCTTCAGGATATGTTCCACTGCCTCTGGGAAACTCTCACAGGTTAAGTAGGGAGCTGGGTTGATTTTGTTTTCATCTGCTGGACGGTATTTACCTGTAACAGATTAACACAAAGATCCCTTTACCAAACTCCTCAGTACCCCTTTTTTTTTCCCCTCCTCAAAATTACAGCCTTGTCATAGCAGTACCAACCAGGAAAATGGGGAAATCATCCCACAAGGCTTCCCTGAACAAATGCTGAGGCCTGCTGGAGGTTCCTCCATGGGCAGTTCTAGACCAAAGCCAGTGTTAATTTCACTGCTTCACTCTGCTGTACTGGCAGATGTCCACACTGTAGTTTCTTGAATAAGTCACAGAATTCCAGAATGGTTTGGGCTGGAAGGGACCTCAAAGCTCATCTCATTCCACCCCCTGCCATGGGCAGGGACACCTTCCACCATCCCAAGCTGTTCCAAGCCCTCTCCATCCTGGCCCTGGACACTTCCAGGGATGCAGGGGCAGCCACAGCTGCTCTGGGCACCCTGTGCCAGGGCCTCATCACCCTCACAGGGAAGAACTCCTTCCTGAAATCTCTAACCTAAATTTCATCTTTCATTTTGAAGCCAATACTCCCTGTTGTATCACTGCAGTTCCTGATGAAAGTGCCTCTCTGAAGACTTCTGAAGAAAAACAGGATTACTTCCCTTAATTTTCAACATATCACACTATGTGGCATGAGCAGCTGCCCCCTCAAAGAGACCTTACACAGTCCATGGGTCCATCAACAACACAAACAATACCTGAAAATCCCTCCAGGTTCCACTTCTACACAAAGCAAAATTACATTTATAATGACCTGTGTAATTATTGAGGAATGTCACCAGAGCTCCTGCATGATCAGAGGTTACATTGCTGTGACTGATTTTGGCACTGTAAGATGTGACAGTAACAGTTCCCTCTGTTCTGTGACTGCTGCTCTGGATTTTTGAGTCAGAGCAAAAATTCACACCTACAAGAGCAGCTGTCCCCATGCATGACTTTGGTCACCCTGCCATCAGCTGGGGCTCTGTGCTGAGCTCTAGCCCTGTTGTCACCATGTTCTGCTCGACAGGCTGCCTCTGTCCCTGCACCACCCCAGCAGGGACGTGGAGGGTGGGCTGTCACACAGCAGCAGGGATGGCCCCAGGGCTCAGGTGAGATCACTGAAGGCACCACTGTCTCCTGAAATTATTGATCCGTCGAGTACTTACCTGTCCTTACCAAAATCCCACGCATGCCTGCCTGCTGGGCACCACCAACATCATCCCTGCAGTCCTGGGACACAGCAGGAGAGCACTGGGTTAGTGGGCACAGACACTTCCATAACCTTTTCTGCTTTGCACATCACTTAAAAGCAGCGACACAGAGTCAGATCTTTCAGCTACCCCACTGGTCACACTGTCACGTGAGTGGTTTTCTGTGTGCTGTCTGCCTGATCAAATAGTGACTGAAATAAGATACAAAACCCCATGGATTATACACTAAATCCTGTGAACTTTTATGGAATTATTTAGGCTGGAAAGCATCTCTGAGATGATTGAGTCCAGCCATTCCCCCAGCACTGCCCACATCTCCAAGTGCCACATCCACACAGCTTTTAAACCTCTCCAGGAATGGGGACTCCACCAGTGCTCTAGGCAGCTGTGCCAGGACTCAAAATCCTATTTCATGAAGAATTTTTCCCTAATATCCAAATTAAAGCTTCCCTGGCCCAGCCTGAGGCCGTTCCCTCTCCTCCTGTCCCTGTTCCCTGGGAGCAGAGCCCGACCCCCCAGGCTGTCCCCTCCTGTCAGGGAGTTGTGCAGAGCCACAAGGTCCCCCCTGA
>VYXD01015102.1:47483-74340 GCA_013397195.1 Hylia prasina | reverse complement strand
GTGGTGCAGGAGCTGCAGAGGGAGTCACTCATCCCCTCTCACACCTCACTGCAGCTTCCAAGTTACTCTGGATGGCACCTGCAGGGTCACACACATGGGGATCCAGCAGCACTCCATACTGTCGGAGTGTTGCTAATTGTTAGCCAAATCCTCCTTGTTACATGATGGTGGGGAAAGGAATAAAGTTGTAAATATATAAAATATAATGTAACTGTCCATATTTTAAACTCTGCTAAGAATAACTAAGTCATATATGGCTACTAGAAGTCTTCCTGTTAAAACTAGGAAGACAGGATGATTTAAGAGCAGTTAATTCTTCTTTGACCTGCACTGCATAGTTCATAGGCCATGCTTAACTTGTTTACTGAGTAAACAGAAATGTAATCCATTTTTTCCCTCAAATTACCTGGATATCTTGATTGACATCCTTTGATAAACTTGTGCATTGGCTGCAAATAAACTAAAATATGAGCAGTTCTGTAAATGAAGCCAGAACTCCATATTTGAGGAAGGAATGAATAAAAGCACGACCACCGTTGAGTGTACCTAATTATAAGTAAATAAATAACTTACCATATATAGTTTAGCACTTCTCCTGTTTGTGAGATCAGCCTGCTCATCGTCATCACCACCACACTCAGGAAGGTCTGGCTTGTTCCCTAAAACCTGTATAAGAGAATAACAAATTCAATCCAGAGAGAGAGTAGGTGCTGTGGTATAAATATCTGTACATTAACATACTGTAACAGTAATCGAACAATTGGGATCATCTTTATATAGAAAACAATTGAAAACTGAACTCACAGCTGATACAAACATAGAGATAATTTTTAAAAACTATGTCAGATCTCCAGCAACTTTATTCCTACATGATGTCTTTTCCACAGGTCAATTTGCTGGTTGTCTATAAGCTACAAAATATGCATAGAAAGGTGTATGTGATCCTATTCTATGTGTGTGTTTACCTGTCTGTCTTCCTTTTGTCTTCCCCATAACTTCTGAACTGTTGTCAAGCACATCTTACAATTTTTGGAATTACATTATTCTTAAAACGTTTAACAACAGTAAAATTAAAACTGTCAGAATTAAATATATTAGTTGAAATGATATATTAATATAAAATATCAGATTATGAGTTCATTAATCTTAAAAGTTGCAGATTCTTAATCCCATTCTAAGAGGAAAATTGAGCTAGGGTCTTGAAAGTAATTTACGGTGTGAGAAAAACATTTTCTCACTCCACCACTAGAACATCAATTTTAACACTGTGGTAGTTTTAAACCATGGACAATATTATAACAGCTATCACTACAAGAAATTTACTGAGGTTCATCAAGAATATGTTAGGTCAGGTAGTCATTCTTAAGTCCTAGTTATCCTCTCTTGATGATCTTTCCTTAATGATTCATACGTGTGGACGGATCCAAAGGCTACACACAGAATATTATGGATTCCTATGAAATTATGTCCTAGAATGAGGGTAGCAATTGATATGTTTGAGAGAATAAATATTAACATAAAGTACAAGGGCAGTCACAGCCTTCCTGTGAACTTGTGCATTATCTGTATAACATGCTGTGCAGTATAACATGGAGTCACAGGCAAAAGCCTTGTAAATATTTGGTAAGAGGGAAGCCCAACAAAATATACAGCTGCAAACAATTTGGAAAGAAAAACAATATAGAGTAAATATTTAATAGAAATCTGCCATCTGTGGAGTTTTCTTACCTGGTAAAGTCAGTGAAACAGTAAAATAAAATAAAATGAAAATAGCCTTTTCAAGTGTGATGCAGTTTAAGCAAGAAAATTTTATCTGCAACTCATTGAAGACAATGCCCTGTTTAAGAAAGATGTTACCCATAGCTCTTCAGTAGCTACAGTCAGCATTTCCTGAATTTACACTAGATGGCTACAGATTTACTACTCTCTAGGCCAAGTAGGGCTCCAAGCCCACAACAGAGTGCCACCCTGCTGGTGAACAGCTAGAACAGTGGCCATATGCAGTTTATTGGCACCAGGTTTCTAAAACTGTTTCCCTTCCTACCTGTCTTTGTAATGCCAGGGTCACAAAATTGCCAGATAACAGGCATACCTCTTTACCTGAACAGACACTGAACAAATTTGAGGGTTTTATAACATTTGACTTTCAGTAACCAATAAGATGGTAAAGGAGTCCTGTTAATAAAACTCTCAGAAGAGTTTGTACTCACTAGTGCTCTGCTTAATTAGGCATTTACAGTAAAAGAAAAAAAAAAAAAAAAAAAAACAAAAAAACAAAAATCCCCAACCAACCAACCTCTAAAAAAAAACAATCAATCCACAAAAAATTTGACTTCTGACACAGCTAAAGTCAGTGTTTTCCCTTGCTGTGCATACAGAATACCTGTGGCACCACAATTATTTTGCAGCATCTTTGTAAGTCATGCATGTTGATATAAAATCCCTTTTTTTCTTTTAACTCTGCAAGTGTCATTCTGAATATTTCAAATCAAATAGTGCCTGTTGGTGTTTGTGAAAGCACCTTGACAGAAGCAGCCTCTCTATTTACACCGAGGTCTAGGTGCTGCAGTCTGGCAGCAATTAAAGTAAGCAGCCCCTATAATTTGAAAACTGGGCTTTAAATTTGGGCCCAGCAGAGGTTAGATTGCTGGCCTAAAACCAATTGCAGAAATGTTTTTCTGAAGTAGACATTGAATTATTGTCAGACTCACAAAGACAGTCTTAGGAAATCTCAGTTCATGGGTACTAACACAGGGAGAGGGGTTAGAACCCCCTTTGTGCAAGTGCAGTTAGATATGAGACATTCTGATTCCAGGGAAACAGCTCCACAACTCATTAAACAGCAGCTTCCACAGTAGCTTGTCTGACCAAAGACAGCTCCTCTGCCTAGCTTCTCTAGCCCTGTGCACAGGCAAATAGAAAATACAAATTATTAATTTCTGTAATTCTTTTTCTCAGTAGAACCCAAAAACAAATGGAGAAGGACCTTGAGAGTTTCTCCTTCTCCTGCATTTTAAGTCACAGCTGCTTGTAGACGATGACATTGTGGTGACCCTTGTTAAGAAGGACACAGCAATGTTTCTCCTCCCACCAGGTAAGAAAACCCAGGACTTGTGAGAAAGGCTGTGCAGCCAGCACAGCTGTCAGAAAATGCCTTGAGCTGAATCACTAGTGGTACCTGCATGTGTTGGTATCAAAATTAGATATATACTCAATATATGAAGTAATATTGTATGAAATACATATAGTCAGTACACATCTGTATTGCTAGGAACAGTTTGTGCAGCTTCCAATATGCATTTGTTGCCAGTTTGTCTTATAGACTGGAGGATGAGACAGATCATGGGAAAAAAAATTCCTTGTTTAAACACAAAGGGTGAAAAAATGCTGAAATAATGTTCTTTCCCATACAAGTGCCTTCCAGTGAAGTTGTCTTTACTCCTCCTAAGGCAGTCTCCCATGCTATGTGTGCATGTTATGACAATTAATAGTTTTATCAGTAAGATTTAAACAACAGCTAACTGCTATGCTGAAATTAGGTTGTATAATTACATAAGCACCTGCTGGCTGAACTGTAGCTCTCTGGGGCACCTCCCTTTTTACAGATAATTCTCATGTGAGGGATCAAAAAGAAAACAAATCACTCCATCTGAGACTGCAGTCACAGGCTCCCCAAAGCTTTGCAGCAAGGTACCCCAATATAATCATTTATACCAACAGATCATTTGAAGGACACTGGGTGTTCTGACACCTACATACACTCTAGTTTCACACAAATCCCGCGGTAGCTATATACACAAGACTGTGCTCATATAATCCTCTCTGTACAGTCAGGCTGCTCCTCTGGGTCTTGACACCACATGGCCCAGTGTGCTGACAGCCCTAGGCTGCCTCTGAAGTGTGAGACCCTAACTTACAAACATGCCAAGAAGTCAGACCCAAAAATCCACCCTACACACCTGGAAACAGCAATGCACTCTAGGGGACACAAGGCAAGCTAGCCACACTTTTCCTCAGATGTCCAACCATACTGGCAAACTTCCCACCTTACATCTCATAAATACACAGGTGCACACAACAGGCCCTGAAACCGCTCTTTAAATCATCATCATCATTATTATCATGTTTATCATATTATCATTATTCACTACTACAGCAACAGCAACATAAAGAGTAATTAGGGGCCCTGAAAGCACATCCATGCCCCACCTTCTTCATTCTTTGGGCTTAGCATTGTTTTAGCAGAAGTACTCATTGACTCCATACCTTTAGATCTTGCCTGAGGGCATATAACAGGAAGTCAGTTTGTATTAATCTTAAAATTTGGGGGGTTTTAAGTTCTGTTAGACTTTTGTGTTGACAGGTTAGTACAAGAATACCATTATGCAAACCAACAGAATATCAGTTCCTCTGCAATTGCCCAAGTTCACTCTTGTGGTAAATGCAATGTAGCTTATCCTGCCTGCAAAACCTGTTTCACTATTTGCATGTGCACAAGCTCTTCTCTGTAAATATCTGCACTCCCTCAGATAAGTGCAAACTACTGAGCAAATGCTTTTACTCAGAAGTGAAACCCCACCCTTAAAAAAGAACGGAAGAAATCTCAGACAAAAAGTTTTTAATCTAAAGGAATGTGACAAGGTAAATAATTTAAAATAAAGTCATTAAAAGAAATATGGCAAATATTTTCTTCATAACTGGAGAAGCCAGCTCTGCTTCGTAAAACAGTTGATATTGATTTAATGGGAGCAAGAAGTTTAATGAGTTCAGTGAGGCTGAAAATCCACCTAGGAAAACAATACCTGAATAGCATGTCAAGTGAAGATTAATTAAGAGAAAAAAACAGTTTTATACAGTTTAACTTGTGTGCACTAGCATTGTGTTTGATTTTCTTCTTCATATACACACTTTGAGTTAGGTTTCTGGGTCTGAAACAGAACTGTTTGTTGCGCCTGTGATTCCAAATACCAGAACTCAAAACCACTCAAACTACCATCTTCATATGCTAGGAGCAATAGAAAGAAAAGCAAGAATTTTACATGGCTTAAAGCTGTCTAAATGACCTGTCATTTTATTACTTAATACTTTTGGAAAACAGTCAGGGTAGTAGCTCATCATTTGCTTTCCTGTATGTTTTGACACAAGCAAGTATATCCTGCTCCACAAATTCAAGGCACACATATAGATTGTGACAGCGAATAAAGCCACTGTGCAGGACTACAGGTCTGAACAAACACAATATGAACTCATTGGTAGGTGAAGGCTTAGATTTTTATTAACCTTCAAAGCAGAGAAGAATATTACGAGGAACACCTCTCTGAAATAAGTATTCTCTCAAATATGTACTTGAGCAGGAGAAAAATCCATCAGAGAAAGGAAGGGATGAACATGATGCAGGCTGGTAATCACCTGGCTGACCCTGAGTACCAGCAGAGAGGATCATCAGGCAAAGGTGGCTTTAGGGCTTCGCTGCTAAAGTAACTAGCCACAGTTTAACTTCTAATTAAAGTTTGGGGGTACTGGCTCCTCTGACAAGTACAACCATTGCTGAGGATATTCTGGGCCAGACAAAAATGACTTTTGACATTTCTCAGATTATGAATAACCAAATACGTTTATTTTACTGGTTATTGTAACCTGGAACTCTTCCCATCAATTTGAACATTCATTGTCTTACGAAAAATTACTCCCAACAGGAAAAACTTATCCTTTCACTGAACTGCTCATAGGGTTTCTGCCTGAGATAGCCTCTCACTAGCAATTCCAGCAACAACAGATCTCATTACATGTTCACCTTGAGCAGATGACCTCCTACCCTCCTGAACACAGATTGAAAATAAGATGGAAACAGCCATAAAGCACTGAGAAGTGGGCAAAAGGATGGTTTATGTTAACAAATAGTTCTGGCATGCTGTTAATTTCTGAGCGTTTACCATGTAATTTGTCAAAAGCACTTTCTGGCATGAAGGTCTAAACCTGAGCTGTATGAATTCAGATTGCTACAAAACAACAAAACACATCAGCTGCTCTTGGCACTTTTGATGCATAAATTATGGCCTACATTTTTAGCCAGTTTCTGTTGTCTCAGGAATTTCAAATGTAAGTCATAATTTTTTCAAAGGTCTGTGCTTAACTGCCTAAAAATAGGGCATTAGGCTTTGGCAGCTTTTAATAAAATATTCGCAATTTTACATGTCTGTCTGGGAAAATTTGAATATAAAGCCATTACTCACATGATAACAATATTCTGACATTGTCTGTTCTGTGAAACTGGCCATGGATAATATGTTCACAAAAAGGTGTCTAGATCAGTGTTGAGAGCACAGATTTCATTTTTTTGATAGTTTGGCTCCAAGGTAAAACAGTCCTGCTGGGACTGCACAGGTGGCAGTATCTCAGCTAGTTATTTACTTGGAGACTGGGTGTGCATGAAATGAGGAAATCCCCAGCCTACATTACCTTCAAATATCTGGCTTTTAGGATGCCTCCAAGATGAACAGTGATCCCATGCTAAAGAAACCAGGAGGAGGGTTAATGGCAGCTATCAAATGCAGCAGTCTTTTTCTAACAGTTTCTGCTGCTTAATGAACATGGGAGAATTGAGCTGTTCAGCAACCTGTCTACCTGCAGCATAATTAAAAACGAACTAATCAAGCACTTCCACAACTTTTTTGCATTTAAATAATTCTTTCTACCTGAATTTTTAATCTCACTCCTTTGTTAATATTGTCCTCTGATACCAGTAGTATTAAATATGGGACCCAAAGCCTGCAGAGACTTGCACACATACTTGAGATGCCCATTTTTTCTGCTTTATTGGAACGTAAATTGAGGTACACACTGAAGCCTTTGCAGCTTTGCAGATCTCTGTTTGAAGGCCTTGTGGATAAAATACCTTATGTGCTGCGTGACAATGCATGCTTATGTGATGGATAATAAAGAAATAAATCAGTAACTAATGCCAACAGGGAGCCTCAGACATAAAGAATATTTATCTGATAAAATCCACAACACTCTCAGCTTTTCATTCTTTAAGTGCCTCCAGTTTTGCAGCTGGTCCCAAGGCTGTGGCTGGACCACACCAATATGGGAGTGAAAAGAGGAGTGTGGCAAACACTCCATAAAGCTGGAGCTGGAGGCAGCAGCCCATGATTGGCAGCCAGAGACCCTGCTAGAAAATCACTGTTTCCAGGGGATGCACAGCAGCTGAAAGAGCAGCAGGCAGCTGTGATACACAGCAGCAGCAGGGTGAGCAGAGGAGCTGCAGCAAGGTGTTTCAGCACTTAGACCATGAGAGGGGAAAGTGGAAAAAGCTACTCAAGGCATTGGAATATTTTTGCAGTGCAATGCTGACTGTATTCACAAGCTCAGCATTTCCAGTCCCATACAGCAAACAGAGACCAGATATGCCAGGGATCCTCTCTGGTATGACACCAAACTCTGCAATCAAAGACAGAGCATAGATTGGACTCTAATGTTTAAGAAAGCAATTCAGAGAGTATTTTGACAGATATTCTCTAATGACTCCTGCTGATACTTGAAATAAATATTTATTAGCACAGAGCAAGAATGTTCCTTTCACCTGGTTGTCTAGGAGATATATCCTGCTTAGCTCTTTGAAAATAATTTCCTCCTGCTAGTTTAGGTGCCCTTCACTAACTGATCTATGTCTTTAAGTTCCTACATGTGCTAAAATTTTGTGTAAAGGAGCCAAAATGTTCAGCTATGATTTACAGTTCTTCTGAGTTAGAAGCTGCAGCACTCATTACTGCAGTATTTAAATCCATCTTAATTTACCTACATTTATTTTTAAAGGTAAAGCCAGATGGTGTCAAAGTCATAGGCCGTTGTGTAAGCAGAAGACCTGGCCCTAACAGCCTGCTCTGCAGTACCTTCAGTAATTATATTTATAGATTTCTTCAGCATCACACACTGTGGTGGTGAAGATACTGAACAATCTGATCCCTCAACACATGGGATTCTTTATTCCATACAACTGTGCTTCACTCTGGCCCAAACGTGAGAGGACTCTTATTCCAGTTTTACATGGGCTGGACAGGGAACAACAATCTGTGCACATGCAGAGTTCTTTTAAAAAACCCCAACAAAACAATCGACGAAGTTTTTCCTCCCTGAGCCCTTCCTGCACTACAGAACTTATCACTAAGGAAAATTCAAAGGCAACTTTGCACACAGATGCCAGTTGCTCTGTAAGGGGCCCAGCAGAAAAAAAAAAAAAAAAAGGAAAAAAATGTCCATTCAAGATGCATTTTTGTTAGGGAGATGCAGGATTCCAAGAAGAGACTATCTCAGAGCTTTTTATATAGCAAAGAAAATCTACCCTTTCAGGTCTTTTCCGTGAAATTCCCCAGTTGCAAAAAAGTACCTTAAAATAAGACCTTAAAACCCCATGTGGAGATAAGGGCTAACATTTCTTGTCTTTGGCCTTCTCTTAATTATGCTCATTTAAAAACTGAAAATTATAGTACTTTTTCACCAACAGATTTCTTGACAGTGTAGCACAGAAAGGAAAAAAAGCTATCACAAACTCTATTCATGTTCTAACATGTAATTATAAGATTATAATTGACTTATGTGGTAGCCCTGCAAGCACTACAGCCGCCAAAGAAGGAAACATAACAAAGATGAGTGGTTTCCTCACTCACAAAAATGCAAATGAGATGTTATTATTTGATCAAAAGCACTTCCAAAAAATCAGAAAAAAATTAGAAATTCATTAGAATACCTAGTTTAGAAGCAACTTTCTTAGCATAAGAATTTAGGTTCTCAACCACCTGCTAGTAGAGCTGCTCATAAAGAATTTAGCTCATGCCATGCAGTATGATACACCTGAACATTTTCTTTTCTGAAATTTAATTTCTAATGCAGGCATTGAAATTCTTATTTAGAGACTGAATTAGAAGCCTGGCTTTCAGATGTGTTTGCCACCTGCAGCTCCTATTCAGTTCCCTGTCATTTAAGTACTTGGCTTCAGGCAGACAAGACTGAAAACTGCAGCTTGAAGAATATTATGGGCCAACTCCCAACATTTACAAAGATTCCTCCTTATCAGCCTCCGCCATTCTCTGGCCAAACCCCTCTTGATCTTCTATATGGGTCTGGGGAAACTCTGGGCCAAATGCTCAGCTGGTGCAAAACAGCTAAGCTGTACTGGAATCCAGGCCATGCAAGTTTTGTCTGAGTATGAGTTGTGTAATTTAGTAATTTAAATGTATATTTGCATCAAGAAAAGGGACTTTCCTCAATGAAGGAGATAAGCTCCAGCACTGTAAAAAAAAACAGGACTCCTGGTTGTGACAGCTTGAAACTGGCACCCTGAAGGGCAAGGGTTTGCACTTTGTACCCACATTCACAGCCCATCATAAAGCCCATCATAAATGTTTAATTAAACATTGGAATGTTTAGTAAACTGCCACTCCTCAGACTGAGCAGGTGTTGCTGTGAAAGGTGCACAGTCGTGTAAGATTTTCACCTCTGTAGGTTTATTCCCCTGGACTATTTTGAGTTGTATCCAACAAACTCTTGCTGCCCAAAATGACAGGACCCAAATTCATGGGCACCTGCATATACCCAAAATCACTCCAGTGAAGAAGCATTTTCATCTTCCTGGCGGGTAAATTTGACACATAGTTTCAAAGCAGCCTGAGAAAGCTGTCTGTTCATTTGAGTAGCCAATGCAACTACTAATAGAAACTACAGCTAGTAGTTCTGCTGTTTTCTGTGCATTAGCTTTCTTAAGTCTTTGCATTCTCATGAAAATGTAATTGACTTCTCTGTGTGCCTGTTACTGAGTCTTTGCACTGGTAGAACTTCCATTGTCCTCACTCCTCTCTCAATATATTTCCTTTCCTTTCCTTATTTTCATGACTGTTCAATACTGCCTCTGGGACTGAAATTCATTTCTAGTATTCATTTCACAAAATTCTTTGGAATAATGTCTATTATTTCTAGCTGTCTCAATTTTGATAATAAAAGACGTTACTTTGGTTTACACATTTCCAAAGCCATAGATAGGACTTCATTACTTTTCATATTAGGCATTTTTTTGGTCGTGAACAGGTCAGGCTGGACCCTGACAGTTACATGCAATTCAGAGCTTATGAACAATGTAGCATTTGAGCAAAACTGTGTACAAGCCACAAGACTGAACAATTGTTTGATCCCTAACAAATGCCTGGAGTTTGTAGTCCACAAAAAGTTAGAATAGAATATTATTCTAAGAAGTTACCCCTCTCCTCCTCTTGCATCACCCTCGCTCCCACTGTTCCTCCACTCCTCTGTATACAAAACAAACAAACCTCCCTTTAGCATGACTGGAGTTCATAATACAACCAAAAGCAAGGGAACAAGAAGAAAGGCAAATGTTGAGAGTAGCAAGGGCAGTTTTTGCTTTTGCAGTGTTGTGATGACAGATCCTGCTCTCACTGGCTCTGGGAAAGGTACCAAACCTGTCCCTTCGCCAGTGGGGAACGTGCTGCTCTTTCTGCCTTATGTAATGATCCATGTGACAGGGCCAGGGACTGCAGGAACCTGCACAGCTCCTTCAGAGCAACATGTCCTTGACTTACATGTCATGGCAAGCCTCACTTTTCCCCAGCTACCTCCCTATGCTCCATGCTGCCCTTGGAAACTGTCCTTGGTTTGTAAAAAATAAATTTTAAGGGCTTGAATTTAATAAGAAAGAAAGGAGTAATCCTGCTCTTCTATCCATATGGGCAGACATCTATCCAATTAGTTTAAGGATTACTGGAGCTTCATGTTTTCAACATGTTTGCATTATTTGGGTCTCTAGAGCCTCTGTAACTTGCATTTGCAGTAGAATCTCTTTATTGTCTGTGCTCTTGGGATTTTATCCACAGGGCTGAGTTAGCACTGCATAGTGCTGCCAGTCCCTTTCAAGCTACAAAGGTAGAAAGGTGTGACTGGCTGTAATACGATCAGACCATTCACGTGTAGTATTTATTCACACCACAGACAAAAACAATTGTCACTGAAGACAATGGCGTTCAGGAATTCTCATGATTAAGCATTGCTTAGTGGCTTTAAAGAAAAAGCAGGGAGAAGAAAGGCTGCTTTACCACCAAGGAGGAAGAGGTACCCCCTGTTGCTTGATATTTACACTAGCTGAATCTTTACACAAGTGTTTTATGAGATGTTTGGACTCACCTGTTGCAAGGGCTCTATAATGCTCACAAAAACAGGCACGTGACAACCGCAAATGCTGAGTAAAAAAAGTGTCAGAGATTTATGTTTAAATGCAGAGGGGTGATTCCAAAGATGTGTACTAAAAAGATGATTAATTTTCTTGTGGTTTTGGACCTCGGCTGTCACATTTCTCAGGTTTCATTGTTTTCAGTCATGAAAATCAAAAACCTTTACAAAACCACAACAAGAAGTTTCAGCAGTAAAACTCACAGCAATCATGTAGTACCAAGAGTTGCAGTTTTAAGGGAGTAATTTGTAGGGGAACAATAAAGCAGTTCTATGAATCAGACAGGGTCAGAGAAAACAGAAGCATCTTCAAAAAGTGTTAGTTGAACAATGACATGTTTAAGTAGAGGGGGCAGACACAGGCTTAACAGTTTAGGTAAAACTCAGTCTATCCTACTTTTTCATTGGCTCTCTCATACCCTACAGATTGACAGAGCTGCTGAAATACTTGAAATGTATCACAGGGAGATGAGTCTATGAAGGCACAGAAATCTTGCTTGGTAGGGAGTCACAACTCTGTGCTTGTGGAGCAGGAATAAGATTGGCTCTTTCTGCTGGTACTCACGGGGGGTATGCCAGCTCCTCCCCAAAGCTCCTCCTGGCACTGCATAAGCAAATTTGGCCTCTGATAGCAAATTTCTAGTTCACAGGAAGGGGAATTATTCCTGGCATTCATCAGAGGAGATAATTTTAGGAAAGCTCTTTCTGATTTCAGTGGTATACTGTATGACAAAATGAATATTTAAAGTATGTAACTCTTTCCCTAGAAAATAAATCAACCTTTTTTTAAGAAAGCTGGAGATGCCAAAAATCCACCCTTCCTGATGTGGAGGGAAGAAACAGACACTATGTTAGCTCAATAGCAGTTAGCCTGGGAAAGTGTAACAGCAAGTTAAGAGACAATTTTATGGAAGCAAGGAGAAATCCAAACTAAGAGTACCGGGAATTGGAAACAATTTGAGTGGGAATAATGGTTAATAGATTTTATATGTTTGTGAGGTTAACTATCCTAATGATTTATTAGTAGCACATTTCAGAGCAGACTGGGACAGCCATGGCTGAGCTGCAGACCCTGTTATGGAAGCAGCACTTACACAAGCAAGGCTAGCACGATGCAGACCAGAAGATAAGCCCTGACTGCAGACACACTCACTCAAACTGAGCTCATCACAGTAACAGCAATAAAAGCAATTAATCTGATTGCACTGAACCACCCATTTCTGTTCCCTCTATATTCAGAGTCCTCAAAGAAAAGCAGAAACTTCTTCATGCGCTGCTGTGCAAGTGAAGAAAAAGTTTATTCCCTGATACAATAACAATGCACTACAGGATCAAAATGCAACCTTGGTGTTTTCCTGCTCTTAATCATGTGTCAAGGTTGCTACAAAACAACATTTGCACACACATGAAAGTCTGGGAAAGAGATGCAGGAGCAAGGGCAGCACATCCCTTCCCCTCAGAGCCCATGGAGGGGGATAGCAGGGAAGCAGCCTGCAGCTGGCCCACGTCCTCACTGGGGTAGAACATAAGGCCAACTTACCTGCACCTTAGTCAGATTAAGAGGAGCAAAGGGAGCTGCTCTGATCACTGCTCCCAAGTCACACATGAGTGTATCAGAAGCTCTGTTCAGAGCTTCCAGAGGTAACCCCAGGATGGGCTTGGCAGCAGCAGCTGTGGCCAGGGGCAGGAACTCAGGGCTCCCAGCCACAGCGGCAGCAGGATGCAACCCAATGCTGTGATTCAAATCAGGAGCAGGTTGCTCTCTAATGATCAGTCTGTGCTCTTTTCAGAAGAGTTATACATGTAAAATATGTGCCACATCAGAGCCAGTGTGGAAAGTCCGTACAAGGAAGTAAAAAACCACATAGAGAATTGTCTGCTTGGGTTTCTTCCCTCTTCAAAAATCTCCCATACAGTGGGTGCCACCTCCCCTGCTTCTGAACACAGCCACATCTATATTCACACCCACAGGACAAAAGGTCTTTGCAGGCATATGGACGTGCCATCCAAAGTGTCCCCACAGCCAGCATAGCCCCAGGCTGGTGGCTCAGCACCTGCTTTTCTGCTCAGGCAGTGACTAGTTATGCTGCATATCACCACACTGAATGAAAGCACCACAGAAAATAATGGCACTCCTGCATGCACCATTAGCTTTACTTCCTGAACTTAATCTGGAGTACAAGACAATATCCTAGCTGTACATACTCCATTTTACTGAAGGACTGCTTTGTGACCCTGCTTCCCTCTTCCTTCTTTTTAGAGAATGAATGGAAGAAGCTTTATTTAGGACACAAATGCCAAGTGCCAATGATTTTTTTAGTATGTGGCCTGCAACAACATGAGTGTTTATTAATTTTTTGAGATCTGAAAAATCCATAAATTGGGGTGTTTTTTTTCCACTCTACTTTGATCAGTTCAGTTATGATATCTGAAATCTGGGGATTTTAAGTAAATGGTTAAACTTTCTAAACACGAGGAAGGGGCTCACTGGGGTTACTAGAGGGTTAAAGGCATATGATCTTGAAATAGAAGCAGAAGCATGCAAAGCAGTACCCTTGGCCCCCTGCCTCAGTATGCAATTTGCTACATTCTTTTACTTTCTACACACGCTAATTCTGTGTCTTTTTTTGGTGTCTTTCTTTCCAGATGGATGCTCCTTCCTCACAGAGCTGACAGTGTGCTTTGGTGTGAGCCATGCTGTTAATTCAGTCACTGTACAGCTAGCTCAATAAAGCAAACATTTGTTCTTGTAAAAGTATTCTGATGATTAATTATCTCAGACTGTAATGACCAATTAACTTAACACTACCTGAATAAGGAAGGAAGGAAAAGGTATAAACTGCCCTATATCTGTCTTCCTAGCATCAGCCCAATCTGATTTAGTTCCTGAGGTGCAAAAACTTTCATTCACAGCTCTGTCAGCAACAAGTTAGCACATTACAATACCTCTATGAGCCGGTCTGGCTCACTCCCTTCTTCCACAGTAATTAATTTAGACCTTCCATTTCGTTCATTGTCCCGAATGCCAACAGCAACCTGCGTAGCCTTCAGCCGCTCGTATTTATTGCATGAGGAGCCACACCACTGATAGATTTCCTGAAATAATGAGAAGAACACACACATTAGCAGTAGGATTCAACACAGCAAAATTATGGAATTTTATTAATAATTACCCTACTGAATCTAAACCACCAGAAGAACATCAGTGAATCTCCATCTTTCAGAAGTACCTTCTAGAAGAGAGTTGCTCACTCATGTAGATATTTGCAGTATCTACAACAGTCTCAAACTACACCAGGAGAGATTTAGGTTGGATATTAGGAGAAACTTCTTCACAGGAAGGGTGAATCAACATTGGAATGGGCTGCCCAGGGAGGTGATGGAGTCACACCCCTGGAGGTGTTTAAGAAAACAGCGGATGTGGCACTCAGTGCTGTGGTCTGGTTGACAAGGTGGTATTCAGTCAAAGGGTGGACTCGGTGATCTCAGAGGTCTGCTCCAACCTATTTCATTCTGTATCATGTGATGCTATAATATGCAAGATATTTACATAATGTAATTTAGCTTCCACATATTAGGAGATCACTTGAGCTCAGAATAGTCAGGGTTTTGGTTTGACTGAGTTTTATCCCAATTACATATAGCGTTTCAGTTAATTAAAGAACCAGAAACTCCTAAATTTGCTCCTGCAAATTTTATATATGTCAGCTCCTCATGTATGGTATTTCAGCAGTGCTGGTACTCACCTGTGCCAAGAAACAAATTCATTTCAACATCTCAAGGAAGATCATGACTATATGTGTTACTAAAGTACAATGAGATCTTTCAATCCAGTTTTTATTAACCGACCTTTTGCAGAATGCAGCATGTTCCCAGGGCACATCTCAGGAAAGGGAGATGCCAGAACCAGCCTAAGACAGGTCACCTGATTAGACACAGACCAAGGAGCCCCAGTTTTGGCAACTCCCATTATTCATCCAGAACTTGAAGCATTTCAGAATAAAGAATTTGGATTTCAGTCTTGATGAAAATTACTAAAAAAAGGCATGCTGCAGAGATGCTAGAGGCTGGGCTGGAAGGAGCCAGTCCAAGGACATTACTCATCCTGGCTGGTTGCTTTCCCCACCTTCTCCTGGAAGAAGGTAATTTGATTCTTCACATGATTCTGTCAAATAGCTCAAATAGTACAGCAATACAGGTGCACAGTCATTTTCAGCTTTAAAAAGGTTCAACTGGTTTGTATTCATCTGCAATGCAAATGGTAATGACAGGCTTCAGTGAATAAATTACTTTGGCTTAGTTTTATGTTGTATATACAACTGTATTAAACTTAGATTTAAGATGAAAGTCTGTTTCATAAAAAAAAACAATTTATTTCTGCTGACCACTGTTGGTCTTTAACATTACTTGAAAGGGTGGTTTAAGACAAGTGAGGGGCGAAGCACAGTTTCTCAGTACTAGCAGATGCAAATTTTTAGAAGACAGCTAATATTGATGGCACCTGCATGCAAAACAGTGCTAGTAACTTCCAACAGTTACTTTTCACCAGTTTGGACACAAAAAAAAACCCCACAGAGAGATCTCAGTGATCCCACTGTTCCCTTCCAACCTCCCTTCCCCCCTTCAAAAGCATCTCTTCAAAGACAAAGTTTTAAGCTTTGTCAGAATTATACCACAGATTCACAGAACTGTATCTCTTTCAACTTGCAGATGTTATGCAAATAAAGCTGTGAGGTTTTCAGCTTGCCTTTTACAACTTGACTGTAGGCTTAAATAAAAAAATTGCTTCTAAGTTCTGGTTTAAATACTGTCAGTTGCCAAGTATCCAGAATCTGGAGACAACTGGTGTCAGGGCTGAACCTTACCTTAAATCCAACTTTCTACACTTCTCCAGGAAAACAAAATAAACGTCTGTTCATACCTAGGGAAATAATTTTCTAAAGAACTGAATGTGTAGAAAGTAAAACATTCCAATCTGAGCAGACTTTTTAATAGATTTGCTATTGCCAGGCACTGCTTCAGCCCTTTTCTGCCAACTTCATGGAGACTTTCCACAACACAGACTCCTTAGCATGATTCTCATCTTGGCCTACATCCTACTGATTGAGCTCATTTGCAATTACGTGAGAAACCAGGAGTCACTAGAGATACTGCAGCAATAAACAGGAATTCTTTATTTCCCATAGTCTGTAGAAGCAATAAGGGAGAGTAAGAAGTCATATCATAGAAAACTAGGTAAAGAGGTAAGGCAACTATTGCCTTATCTCACTGTTGATGTAGCAATTGGTGGAGATTATCCTTCAGAAAGGTTAGAAGTGCAGCCTCAGTTGTACCCATTGGCCTTCTCTTGGTTTTTTGTTAACTGGTGACGGAACCTCAAACAAGTAGTTGCACCTACAAAGTGAATATTTTTGCTGTACTGACCACAAAGGATATTGTGAGACTTAAACTGCCACTGCAAATTACAAAGACCTTTACTTCTTGGACAATAAATTCACATTTTCTTTTCTTAGCATCTCCTAACAGCCCCACTGCACCCAAGTTACTTCACATCCACAGTTTATTCTCCCTGTCTGCCTCCAGTCAGCAAGTGACTGAAGAAACTGAGCTCTTCTACAGTCCACAGGCTCTGGGCTCCAAATGAGCCTGAAGAAGGAGAAGGACCTTTAAAGATCTATGATAATGGATTTCAGATTTTTAAATTTGCAGGTTTCATTATTTTCCTTATGGTGTCCATGTTCCAGGTTTTCTTCTACTGCATAAACCACTGCTTGAATCAACAAGCAGTGTCTGAAAACGTTCTTGATCTGGAGATTCACAAGCTCCACCTTACATAATAATATTAATACATTAATATTGTAATGTATTTACTATGATCACTAAAATATCTTAAGCATTCAGTGCTAGAAGCTTTCAGGAGCTTGGATATAATTAATTTTCTCTTCTGAACTAAAACCATCTCATTTTCAATGTATTTAATTTTGAGGCCTCAGAGTAGAGAAGCTGCGTATCTACAAGTTTGCCTTCCGGATAAAACTTTTTCATATCAACCTCTAGGCAGATTCAGTTTTTCAACAATTTAAAACCAGAAAAAGAGGTTTAGAAGTTAAAGCCAATTCTTGAGAAGGCTAATGTTTAGATCTGAATTTACCTGAAATACAGTCAATTGGTTATCTAACCATATCAAACAAAACATTGAGGTTTTGGGTCATATTTCATTATTCATGTATTTATTTTTTAGACATATAAAATGCTCAACTATGGGGAAAATATGACATTTAGCTTTAGATCACTCACTACTTTCACAATTTCCTAGCTGTACTACACCTTCACTATTTTTAGGTTTGTTTTGCTAACTTTATTTGGAATTGGCAGGTTGACAAGAAATGTTTCCATTAAAATGAAAACAGACTTCAAGTGTTCACTCCCCTCAAAATAAAAGAGCTTCATTCATCAGTAATTCCTGTGCCAAGCCCAGTTTATTTTCAGAAGTTTGCACGAGCAGTATTTATTTTTTTAAACCTCTTAAACAGAATTCTGAGAGAGATACTCCATATTAATGTCTGTTGATATCAATAGTTGTCAGATTATGGTGGGACAATTAACAGCTGAGGGCAAGAAAAGGTTATAATGAATAACTTTATAATGAAATGTTATTTCATCATGAATAACAGTGACCACCCTAGAGCTCCTGAGAAAGGTTGGGAAGGCAACCTGGGTCTGTGTCATGCACACTGGGGTCAGAATGAGCTCTCCCCTCAACTGCACATTTTGAGGACACAGTTTGATCTTCCACCCAGAGAGCATCAGAATTCACTGCTCTTACTCCCAATAGCTTCTGGCTTGCAGAGTGACCTTGTGCAAGTCACATGAGATTTCTACAGCACATTAAAAATGACCCAACATTTAGATTCTATACAGAAGTTGTGCATCAGGATGATTATGCATGGCTCATGTGTAACCCTGAGGAAGAGCACCTTGGCACATTCCCCTGTATGGAGGGGGACTCTGAAAGTACACCTCCTGCTTCCTGCTCCAGCCCCAAATGGCATCCAGAGCAAGAGAAGGAAAAACAAACAACCCCCCCCACTTATTTCAGAAGTGACATAAAAACCAGTTTATTCCCTTCCAACACATAGCCACCTCTGTATTCAACTGGCAGCCTCCTCAGTCTAGAGGCAAATGAAAATATCTTTTCTGGATATTTTGTGGTAATTTCTGTGGATCTTAGCCAGGACAATGACAGGAAAAGCCAAGCTTAAATCCATGAAGTTGTTTTTCTCTAGTTAAACATGCCCTAAACATGCAAGTGTTTCAAACGTATATGTCTGTTGAAATATCTACTAATTTCCAGGCCTCTACTATAATGACTGATTTGCATTCTCTCACATGAAGCGATATTAAAAAGCTAAACAAATTAAATAGGTTTCAAAACTCTAATTTAAAACAAGTTTGTGGTGAAACTTCCATTTAGGTAGAAAATAACAGTGGAACGTTTAGGTCTCATTAACCTTAAGATATTGAAATAAACTTTAAATTTTCATTAAGGAAAGAATTTAAGCCAAGCATCACATGGTATGCCTCTATTCTTCGTTTGGAGGCCCTGATACACCCTAAACCTGTCCCCCTTTGCACACATATACCCTATAACATGCTCTCAGAATGTAATAGTGCCTCCATTTAAAAAAAAAAAACCACCACTCTTAGCTGAGACAGCTAAAATCTGTGGTGTGGACCTTTTCATGTTGTCATGATGCAACTTATGCTAACGCAATGTCTGTCAGTCAGGATGTTGTCTTTCATTCCTCTAAACCACAACATTTGGTGCAGCAGAGGTACAGCTCCAATGCAGAAGGACTCAACACGTGACAACTCTTCAGCTAATCTGCTCACTCCTGTGAAACACCATACTACATTCTCTTTACCCCCACAACTCAGACTAAAGGGCTAAAAGGAAGGAAAAAAAAAATTGTAAAATTATAATTGTCTTAATTCCTCTCTTCCCTTTGATTCAGCTGCTGCTGTTCAGCAGCAGATCAGACCTGGAAAAATAAGCACATCCCAGAAGGTCACTGTAGTGATTTTACAGCAGGCAGAAGAAAGGCTGATGAGGCTTTGTAAGGATGGGCATGTCAGGAGGAGAAGGCCTCTGATGCAGGAGTCCCCAAAAGAGCCAACACTCCTAGTACTCACCTCCTGAAGGAAGCTGGAAAAGAAGCCCAGCAATGCTAGAGGCAGATGGAACATACACAAATGCTGGCAAAGCTTTATAGACATCTTATCATGCTACCATCAAAATAATGGGCAAGCACTCAGCTGAGACTCTTCACGGTCTTTAGTGAACAGCTGCTCTGATAAGGCACCAGTTCCTTTTAGCTCCTTAAAAGTCTAGTCCTGTAATTAAACTTAATATGCTTAACAAATAAAGGCCAATACAGAACAGAAATAAATTTGGAAAAAAGTTTATATATGAGCTGCAAACAATAGAAATACTTCTAATGGCTCCAGTTCTAAGTATTTGTAAAACAATGGCATATTACACTGGTATTTCTGGTATTTGTATTTCAAACACCAAGCTTTTGGAAATAAAACAGAGAGCCCTAAAACATGGAGTTTTTTATGGGGTTTTTTTGTTTGTTTGTTTTGGTTTGGGTTTTTTTAAGTACAGAAAAGTGCTAATTCAAGAAAACAAAATCCACATGGTGGGGAAAAAACTCGAACTGAACAAAAGTAACTGGAATGCAGTGCTTTTTGTCAGCTCACTGACATCCAAGATTTTTAAAGGAACTGACAATATGTATTAAGAAGAATGTTTGTATTCAACCAGATTAATATAGATTTCTGAAGACATTTTTCTCCTTACATTATTCACTTTTTTCCTTTCTTGACTGTTGAATTCTTGAAAAAGGCAGGGAAAAAGCCCTCTCATTTCACATATCCATAAAATCTAACTTTGTTGAAACTGTAATACAGTGAACCATTGAAAGTTGTGGTGTTTTGATAATCCAAAACAAACTCCAAATTCATTCAGCCAGAATACTTCTGAGGCCACCATGAGCCTGGCCCTAGTAAAATTACAATAGTGTCTCTGTGACCAGTTTTTAGAGTCTCCCATTTGACTCATCCAGAACAGATTTTCAGAATAAAAATAAATCAGATACAGCAGAGTCATGGACTTAGTACATTCATTTTTCCTCTCACTACTGTTTTCCTACTATGCACTGGGACTAGTTCTTGCTATACCACAGTGGATTAAGGGGTCAATAGCAGGATAATCCTAACTCTAAGCAACGGCAGCTCAAGCAGCAAAACATCTGGATTTCCTACAACATCAGGAAGAAAACTAATTTAACTGAATCCTTGTGGATACATGTGTCCAGTCCACCTGAAGCTTAAACAACGATCTCTGGTTCAGCTACTTTTCTGTGTACATGCAGGGGCAAGGGGAAAGTTTCCAGTCCATAGAGTATGAATGAAAATCCATACTCTGAATACTTTAACAGAAGTGGGGGGCAAAAGGACTTAATTTTTTTTTCTCCATCCGATGATTTTGGGACTATAACAACTTCCAGAATACTGGCATTTATACTGCTGGACTAACTGGTTCACAGAATTACAGAAAAATTAAGACGCCTGCTTATCAAGATACACATTGTATAGACAGAACAACATTTTAATGCTGTTAATAAGTCTATAAAGTTAATAAAGAACCTAAGCATTTTAGTTCCTCAAGCTCAGCTACTTGTTTGGCAGCTCCCCACTGCAGCATGAGCAATAGTTTAACTCTCAGCTGGGGGAAACTGGGGAAGAGGTTAGTTGTAGGAGAAACATGTGGATGGAAAAACAACATGAGTCAGTTGTTAGAGCCAGGGAAAGCAACTAGAAATGTGGAGCGATGAGCTGCAAAATGCACAAATCTGCTCTTCCAGCCCCTTAACAGTGACTTTATTAAAGCAATTAATCCACCTGTTGTGAACTGCTTTATCCAGTGGAAGAGAAGCAAAGCCACCTAAAAGAAATAGTGAGGGAAGAAGATTACAGAAGTCACCAAGACAACTGTGCTTAAGGTTGCAATGTGACACTGAATCATACCCCGTGGTCATAATCATAAAGCAAGTATCTGTTATCTTGCTCTTTAAAAGAAGTAACTTTTCTTTTTGTAAACATAATTTAATCTATACTAAGTTAGCAGTTGTTATGGAAAGCAGCTGTCATAAAAAGCCAGCCTTTTTGCCCGATGTATTTCTTCTATGGTTTTTGCTGCAAGGCAGCAATTTTTCTTCTTCTGACCTGCTTTCTATGGCAGGTGTTCTCATAGGAACATGCTGACAGATACATGATGACAACAACTCTGTTCAGTCTCATACTTTTGAGTTCTAACTTCATAATTTTCATTTGGATTCAGGAAGCCCTTGAGAAATACATACATTAATTGCTGGATAGCACAAGTTGTTTCTAAGAATATTGTAGGCTCTTACCTTTCAAACCAGCAACCTTTTGGCTGTTTATAAATCAGTTTATAAGCACCACTATAGGAATAGGCAGAATCGACAACTGAGTACCGTTTACCTTCAATCTTCATTTAGCTTGAGCTCTAGTTATCACTTCACCCATCTACACTCTTCCTTTGGGAGAAGGGTGATGCTCTGCCTGCAGAACTTTTATTGTACTGACAAAACTTTCCAGGTGCAATCAGGCAAAAGCTCAAACCTCAGTGGTAGGTAGATATCACACATCGTCCTTCGCCCACTTATTTTAACAACTGTCTCTTAATTTCTTCAAGAGGGCTGAGCAGTGCACAGCTCTCTGCCTGCCATTTGCACTCACCTAGCTCATGGCACCGCTGCTGTCTCCCATCAAGAGATTAATCAGACAGAGAGAATCAAGTCTTACATTTCCCAAAGCTCTATCCAAGCACATATACAGGGAATATTTTTGCTGTCACTAAGGATACAACTTCAGACAGCCTTCATATAGCAGGGTTTCCCAAACTGAGTTGGGAAGCATTCAATAAAATCAGATGATTAATTAATGTTACTTTATTTCATTGTTACTCCCATTATTTCTGCTCCATGTTTTGATAACTACCCAAATTATTGACACATCTCAACATTCCAATTTCACAAATAACCAGCATACACCAATATACACAGGGTTAATTTCACAATACTGACAAGTTTCCTTCCCACTTTAAACCAGGAAAATTGACAAAAGATGTGAAAGTCTTTAGCACATCAGAAATACCCACATATACAGTATAATTACATATGCATCCAGGTAAACACTAAAATAGCCTCAAAAATTGTATGTATGTTATTCACTAAATGGCACAGTGATTCATCTTTTCCCTCGCCTTCTGTGATCATTTTCCATGTCCTCCTCCTCCTCCTTGCTGTTTTGAGAATTGTCTTGGTGATGAAGGAAGAAAAAGGATTGTGTGCAAGGGGAGGTGGCTGGAGGGTGAAACAGAGAGCGCTGCATCTGGAGGTAAAGGGGAGCACACAGCAAGGCCAGGCAGTTTAAGGCCACCAAGGTCAAGCCCATCCTGGTTGGTGCCTCTCAGGTGGAATACCAGCAATGGTTCAGGACAGGATTTGGAAGGGCCTTGAGGGGAAGCTGTGTGAGGATCAGCTGAGGTCACTTGGCTTGTTCAGCCTGGAGAAAAGGAGAATGAGGGAAGACCTCATTGCAGTCTACAATTTCCTCCTGAGGGGAAGAAGGGCAAACACTGATCTCTTCTCTCTGGTGTCCAGTGACAGGACCTGAGGGAATGGCCTGAAGTTGTATCAGAGAGTTTAGGCTGGATATTAGAAAGAGATTCTTCATCCAGGCAGTGGCTGGGCACTGGAACAGGCTCCCCAGGGACATGGTCACAGCATCAACCTGACAGAGTTCAAGAGGAATTTGGACAATGCTCTCAGGCACATAGTGTGACTCTTGGGGCTGTCCTGTGTGGGGCTAAGATTTGACCTTCCGGTCCTTGTGGGTCCCTTCCAACTTAGCATATTCTGTGCTTGTGTGGCAGAAAATAACAGCTGCTGGGAGGCCTTGAGCAGAGCTACACCTGGACAAGATGCAATAAGCAGCACTGACAAAGTAAGGTGTGCTCCATTCCAGCCTTCTCAGCAACTGCCCTGCACTGGTCTTGCCTGCTGAAAGGCTCCCTTACAGAGAGATTCCCAGGTTCATCAAAGAGCTGTCATGGAAATCCCACATAGAAAAAATACCCCAATTTAAATTAGGGTCTGGCATCCCAGAACTATCCTGGATCACTCAGTCTACAGGAAGATCAGTACAGTCACAGCTCTCAGTTCATGGTGTTACAGAAGACTGCTCGACTAAAAGGTCTTGACACATTTCACACAGATAACAACTCCCCTCATACCACAGACAGTGCTTTCTCTGCCTTCTGCAGCAATCTTCTCATCCAGCCGAGAGAGTTCAAAGGAGGCAAGATGAGACCTTGGCAGGGTATTTGAAGTGCTGTAAATGTGGTTTAGTAACAAATCAGCCAAGGTGCTCTGTGGGTTGTGCACATGGGACACAGCCCCATGGGATCCTAACCACTTTTAAGTCAGGGGTCAGGAGACAGGCAGTTACAACACTTTTTCGATCTTATTTCCAGCCAAGGTTTGACTCCAATAACTTAGAAGGCCGGATCAAGATAGAATCACCTTCATTCAAGGTGAGGTTGAACAGGGCTCAGAGCAACCTCAGTTTGTGGAAGATGTCCCTGCTCATTGGAGGGGGAGTTTAATCTAGATGACCTTTAAAGGTCCCTTCCAACCTAAACTGTTCTATGATCTAGGTATGAGATAAACATCAGAACTTGAACTGTAAATATGTGAACCTAGCTTAAAATGCCCACACAAACTTTTTGCTTAAAGCATTATTGCTGTAAAGAAAATACTAGTAATAAGTAATGATTTTATTCCTACTCTTTATCATGCATAATTTTCCCTTATCTGTTCAAACCATGACTTTAAAATACTGCAGTAATTGAGCTCAATGGGAAAACTGAAACAATTTTTTATTATATTAGATAAGTGGCTTGATAAAATACAACAGGGAATGGACAGCACAAGCAATTTTTCAGTGCCATACAGACCATCCTTCTGGTTAGCTAAGAGACTGGGGAAAGTAAATCTTGGAAATTCATCTTATTTGACATACTACAATAATTTGATATTAAAAGCACTGACCATAAGCTCATTATTTTATGCAATTACTGCCCATTATTCTTAGACAACGAGTCTGCGGTGGTCTGCAATAAATATCAAGACTCAAAAGCAACCCTATACAAGGTTAATTTTATTTCAATTGTTAAGGAATCCACTTTAGCCAAAATACTTTTCTTTTTTCAAAGGAACCTTAAATTCAATTAACAGCTCCTGTAGAGACTCATAGAGCCTTGCCCATTTACAGTGGGCCTTTCATCATGGAAAATTTCAATCTGAAGTACAATTATTTCAGCTTGAAATATAGTTCTTATAAAACTTGAGCAAGGTTTCTCCTGTGACATTGTACTTTCTATCATGCCCCTGTATTTAGAGGTACTTCACTAGACTTGTACATCTTCATCCTGAACTATGTCACATATTTTCACTTCCCACAAGCATGGTTTGGTTTATGCAATAACCTATGAATATCTAGATGCTAAAACACTTTTTTCTTTAACTTGTCAGTACATCCAGATAAACTCATCTCCCTTACACAACGGACATGACAAGACCAAGAACTGTTTTAGTCATGTGATTTGACTGACATTTCCCATACAAATGTCAAAAAAAGGCAAAAAAAAGATACATATTTTTTCACATCTAATCTTTCTTCCTGCAAAGGCACAGCATTGCACTGTTGCTTGACCTCAGTCTTGTCAAACAGTGAATCAGAAACTGGTTACACTACACTAAAAACAGCAAAAGGCTCTCAGTGTACATTCAGTATCAGATAAAGACTCTAAAGCCATATTACATTTAAATTGCTAAATTGCTGTCACCAAAAGAGATGGGCCCCCATGTAAGGGATGGGCTATACATGTAACACTGCAATACACCCATAGTGCAATTCATCAGTGTCACTGCCATGCCTGCAAGTGTGGCCTGAGTAATTACTCAAGGTCATCTGGGTCAGTGCAGCACAATCAGGGTCAGAACAAGTTGAAAGAGATGGGCACACCCAGTTCCACAGCATGTCCATGGGAGGTTAACTCCAGAAAACTCAAGCCCAATTACAGCCTTACTGCAAAAGCAGCATTTTCGAGCAATGTTTAGTTCCAAACTTTCCATCTCCCAAGGGTTAACTCTGGAAGGGAACACATGATTTGGGTCTTCTTTGCAAAGTGACACAGAGATTACTTTGGATATTGATCACCAGGATGTTCCAGATGATTAAACCACACTGACATAAGAGGAATGGGATCATATTCAAAAAACACTATTTGGTGTTCCATCTGAAGGCTGTGAAGCATGATAAAAATCAAAGCCATATTGGTATCAAGAAGCCATATTGATTATCTTCAACTGTCACACTAGGGGACACTTTCAGAGAAAAAGCCAAATGCACACCATGAATTCAGAAGAGCCCATTTTTCAGTAGGTATGGGGAACTCTGAGATCTTGAAGCTGCTACCCACTTCCTTGTGAAACACTATAGTTAAAATCAACCGTAGATAAACTATTTCCTTTCACATGCTTTCCATTTTATACACGTGAGCATATCAGGCATGGGAATAATTTCAAATTGGTAACTAGCATCTAATTAGTAGTGTGGACTACATCCCAGCTGCTACTCTTAGTATCAGAAAGTCTTAGCTTGTATTCTGAGGTGACAGCACTACACTTTAAGCCATTTGAAGCAAGCAGAATTATTTTCTCTGATGTGTCAATATTCTTCTGTGCTGTGCCTACTTGTTTTCAGCAGAAAGCCTTGAAGCACAAGATTGCTTCTCAAGTGATCTTTTTAAATATTCAAGTAGTTTTATAATCACTTTTGCAGCTATTTCTTTAGGGTCAACAGTCACTATCAAAGTTTGATGACTATGAAGAAACGCTCTTAAGAGAATGGTTGAATCTGTGCTCTGCTCTGAACACTGGCACTGATCCCATTCATCTGGTAGAGAGAACTGAAGTCAAACTGGATTTAGAGTGAACTGTTTAAGCTGTTCCAACACCAGTAGTAAAAAAACCCAATACCTTGAATAGGAAAGAAGTGTTTCTTGAAGGATAATCTGTGCATACTTTAGGAAATACTTAGGGCAGTTTGAAACCTTTCAAGTGGTGTGACTCTAAAACTAATTTTCTAAGGCAGATTCTTTCTGCTGGTTCACATGAGTGACAAAATCAGTTTTGCATTTTAGGAGATGACTCAAACATTGGAAGGGATGTAGCTCTTACTTTTCAGTGGTTTGCTCTAAAAATACTTACATTTCCAAGGTCAATAATGAAACAATCTCCTTTGTTGAAGCTGGTCCAAGCCAGGGGGACTTCTGTGGCTCTTACAACTCTCCGGCCCTTGATATGCAGCAGCCTCTGAGCACTCAGATCATTAGTAACAACATGATTAAATCCAGAGGCAACACCACCTGCCTGAAAAAAACCAAAACAAAGCATCAAGCTTTATTTCT
>VYXD01015102.1:0-41820 GCA_013397195.1 Hylia prasina | reverse complement strand
GCACTCCGAGGGATGTGCCCGTCCCACCCCTTCCAGCGGCGCCCGGGGCCGGCTGAGCTGTCCTTTAGTTATTCGTTTTTAACTCGCCTGTAAAGCAAACTCGCCCGGAATCCCTTTTGCTTCTGTGCCCAGCGCCGTAGCAGAGGTGTTATAAAAAAAATCAGCCATCCTCACAGCAAACAGAGAACGTTTCTCTATTCTAAACTAATAGGAGAAAACCCCAGAAAGGACAGGAAAGAAAATGGGCTAATCCAGTGTCTGCGGATGTTGTAGCATTGTGCTGTTTGCTTCTATAATTATCATATCTGCCTTGTGTGAACTGCTCATACCAGAACACAAAGAGTTTCTATAGCTTGCATTTGGTGGTGGAGCGCTTTTTCATCGCCGGCTAGAATGGCAGAGCACAGCTCTCATTCACCTAGTAATCTCATTTCTTTTGTTCAATACTGATAGGAATCCTTCTGGGGGGGTGGGGGGAATATTTCATCTGGAATTCCCAATGAAGCCCAGAATTTATATAAATTTCCCTTTCTCAGAAAATTTGAAGAGTTCTGCTGGTGTTTTTCCAAAACTGTGCAACAGCCCAAAAGGTTTTAAACCCACTTACGACTTGTCCACCTCCTTTATAAATGTTTGGTACATCAACATGACAATTGCAGTTTTCATTGCAATATGAAAATTATAGCAAATCACTGTTTTCCATCTAATATTGACTGGCAGATCAGTACAGGTACAATACAAGCAGATGCAGCGGAAGCTGTCAGTATATCAAAAGATACATTTCATAAAAGGATTTTGTTTAGCTTCATCATCTTATCCACCTGGATGAGGTTTGAAGCTCATGATTTCCCCACTGGGTTGCTTTATCAAGTTAATACAAGAAGTACCCACCCGCAGGCAGATCAGGGCTCCCTCAGCAAGTGGGAGAGGCACTGCTAAATTCAACAAAGCAGCTGGAGAGCATCTTAGCTGGCAAAAAAAAAAAAGCACACCACAACTAAGAAATTTGTGTAACTATCTTCCCATCTTCTCTTTATACTGTCTTGAGGCAAAAGAGGACCTTACACTGTGTGTACCCACTGTCATCTCCCATTTTTGGTGGACACTGTCATCGGTTTGCCAAACAGGTGCACAGGCGCCCTCAGCTTTATCCTCACTGTTTAAAAAGCAACTCTGTGTGCACTGTTTTGTCTAAGGTCCAGCTGAACACGGTGTAGCTCACCTTCATAAGTTCATGGCCAAGCATTTTATCCCTCATTCTGCCAGGGCTGGTGTAACAGCCTATCAAGCAAGTAACTGCTTGATAAACAGTGTGATTCCCAAATAAAATACCTTTCTCAAGATGTTCATCATGTGAAGAAAAAAAATATAAGGAAGAGTAGCCAAAAAATTCCAGTAGTTCCAGTTTCAATATGGTACCAGACATATTTTGAAATATTCAAAAGTGATTTCTCAAATCTGTCCTCACATTTATGCCAATCCATCTTCTGTTCACTTTTACTCCCTTAATTACTCTAAGCACTATTTCTAACTGCATGCCTTTTTGCATTGTTGTGCGTTAGGTTGCTTCAGTCAGTGAGGGCAGAACTTACCACATACTCTGTAATTGTATGGGTTTACTATTTCTTCTGAAGTTGTCCAGGTGAACTCGCTTTGCAATTGTGCTGTTTTGCCCATACAGGAGCTCAAACTAGCCCCGTGTCATGCAGCTTCACATCTCCTACATGTTCTGCTTGTCTTGCTAGGATAAAATTGTTCATGCACAGATTGCACAGAATAGGTTGGTTAAATTTATATCTCCTTATTACAGCTTTGAATTTTAAATCTACAGACTAAATACTGCTCTAAGCAGAATGCCTCTTCCTGGCATGGGATGCATGGTGTTTGTTTAGCATTGGCCATTCCCAACATCACACACCAATAGACAAAGGTTAAAGACATAAGAAGAGTTTAATTGTTTTGTCTCAGTGTCTGTGGCACTACTCAGACACAAAGGATGTTAGTACTGACTGCAGGGTTTTCTCATGCCTGAGTTTGTTTTACTAGGATTATGTAATCACTTACTTGCTGCTGGCAAAGAAAAACTCGGATTGAAGTTTGTATCCTAAGTGCCAGGATACTTGTTTGTACTTTTCAGTGTTAATTTTTGACTGTTTGCAAATCTTCCTTTTGCAATCTCACTTCTAATGAAAGTTGTACTGTCTTGATCCATCCTTTTTTGTAGCAAAAGTAAAAACTAACATTATTAACATAACAGAATTTCATAAAATTTTAAATAATCAAGAACTTTCTAACATGGTTAATCAAAAGTGAAATTTTGGAGAAATTTTGGAGTATCTGAAAATTTGCACATTCAGAAAGAATACATATAATTAGTTTTTATGTGCTTTTGCATGTCCTTTGACATAGTAATTGGAGAGGACTAAAAATAACATTGTTTTTGTGACTCAGAAGTCCTTGGTCAAATAGTAATTACTACACTCATTAGAAATTGCACTGTAAAGGAATTTTAGACTACCTTAAGACTTAAAAGATTTTTTTTCCAATTTATTAAAGATTATGTCTTGCTGATAAACAATGGCTTTCTCAGAAGGATGGCAAAGGCCTAGCGCTGTTTTAGCTTTGTAGTAGCAAGTAGAAATAATTTTGCATCATACCTTTTCCTCAGGGGAAAGCCTGATGTAGTAGTTGGCTGCTGTCACAGCCCAAGAACACAGTTATGGGGTAAAGATGCAGCTTTCTGCCTGTTCAGCTGCACTGTTTGAGGTATCTTTAAATGCCTGTCTTTTTCCCAGCTCCTGATAGATCACACAGGAGTATTAGAAGATGTTCGTGCTCCTCATCTAGTCCATGAAAAAGCAGATTCAAATGTATTGAATTTAAAGCTTTGGTATGACTCAGAGAATTCAAGGATTTATGAAAAACCTGGCCATTTAATTTTGCTCACTTATTTCCTAAGTATTTTGTGATATTGAATAAGGGATCTGTTTCCTTCAAAGTGTTGTTGTCACATACTGCATATATGCAGAGCGTGTGTGCATACACCAGAATACCAGAATGCAATGTCCCAAATTCCGATTTTTGCCCAAGTCAGGGAAAGGTTCACAAAAAAACAAGGTGGTGTTTCCAGGTGACACACACAAGGGACCTAAAAGGGCTCACAGAAATTAAGCCCCAGCATCTTTCCCAGCAGGAATAACTTTCAGCTAGTACAAAATCTAGGGTCTGAGTCCTTCTACAAAGCCTGACTTACAGTTCCAGGAGCTAACAATGGAAGGAACGAAAGGAGAGAGAATATTTTCAAATGTCTCATGTGTTTCCTTCGACAAAGCTTATTTCTTCTTCACCACAATTGGCAAATGCCCTCCTGAGCTCTATAATCTTTCCTAAACAAGGGGATTACAGAGGTTTAGTTTTGCCTCTAGTTTCACAGAACAAAGTTTCCTGTACATAGAGTATGTGTGTCAAAAGCACACTCTTGTCCAGACACAGAAGTCAACTTCTGTTCTCATCTGTTCTGTTGCTGAATTACAGATCAATAGTTATTTCAGATTTAGACTAAATACAGTGTCAGTTCAAAATCTGAGCTAAATTCTTATTCCAATATTCATCTAAAAATAACAATTTCTGATAACGTAAGAGCTGAAGGAGAATTTGACCATACACCTTTAAAAGCCAAGTTATCAAAACAAGCTGTAGAATTGTTACCACTTGTTAATTGTCTCCATTCTCTCATCATCCTTCCATCCTGTGTGGTAACTCAGCTTCAGCTGGAGAGAACATGATGAAGAAAGACTGAAACCTAACTTTCCTCCTTATTGGCAAGGTTTGAGTTATGAGACTGCTAGATGAGAGACATGAAAAACCTGGCATGAAGGTATGAAGTCCTCTTTTACTTTCCAGACAGGAATCTGGTTTTAATCCTTCAAGTTCAGAGCAAATAAAGGGCCTTAGTGTGTAGCTTTGGGGCAGGTGTCTAAGGCATAGAGAGGGAAGGATCACAGCGCCACTTGGCAAGTGGCTGGCTGCTCCCTGCTTAGTGAGCGCTGTCACTCCCTGTGGCAGTCCTAGTGCTGCCTGGACAGGCCATGAGGGATTCTTCAGTGGCACCCACCACTCTCACCTGTGCAGGCAAGGACACTACGTGCCCAGCAGCTGAGAAGCTCTGACTCTCCAAATTCATCCTTCAGCAATGGGACAAAGTAGGGCATGTAGAGAAAGCAACCTGAATGTTGGCTTCAGTCAGAGAATCTAGGCAAGCATTTTTGACACTGGGATAGTGAGAAGTGAAGTGTTAATTATGTAGTATGTTATAGCTCCCTGAATTTTTCTTATGTTCTTCCCTTGAAATATTCAATGAGCAGCATGAATGTTTAATAAAGAAATTCTGATTTTATGTTCATCTCAAGCCACAGTATTATAGCATTATATATTATATTTCAAGAAGTCAGAAAGGGAATTGAAACAGTCCTTCAAAAATTACCTATCTTCCAAAAGATAGAAGGTCTCCTTTATGTTCCTGTGACATGACATTTCATGTGATGATCATGAGATTAGATAAGATTTACAAAAATATATTCTCAGGCTCATCATTTTACCCATCTTGACTATCTAGATTCCCATCAGTGATTAATCATCCTATCCACATTATGTGCTCATTTTGTCTACCAAAGGAATAAATCATTCTGTTCTCTGTGTGGCCAAGTAAGTTTCACCAAGACCATCCCACTGATCCTTAATTTTGCTTTCATATATTTAGATATAGTGGTCTCAACTTTCATGGGGAAAATATCCAGCCCTTTTCAAAAAGTTCAAATTTTAGTGAATCAGTGTATGTTTACTTAAAGTAGAAAAATGGAAAGGCTATTCTTTATTGAGAAATATTCAGAAGTACTGACCAGACTGTATTAGTCAAAAAGTTTAATTAAAACAAGACTATTTTCTATCAGGTGATCCCTTCGATTATTGCTACATAGCCTCTTTCATACGCTTTTATCAATTTCCACAGTATTGCTGGGACTCAGGTGCACATTGCTTTGTGAAGAAAATATTGCAAAGGAAGTATAGGAATTAAACCCTGATTTCTGTATTTCTGTATTTAATTATTTAGAACAGTTCAAATACATAGCCTAAAGAGGGCTACTATAAGGTAGTTACAGAATTTGTCTGCATAGACTGATATTCTGTAAGTGTCAAAGGGTATGATTATCCATTTTGAATTTGAAAATACTGTAAATTTGTTCTGACTATAATTTCCTAATGACATTTTATGTGATAAAAAGTGATAATGGAAGTTTCTTATTTCTATATTGCAGCTACAGGTTCTGATGATCACTTAAGTTATTTCTGAATACTTGGAAAAGAGGGACACTTTCATTTACCATCAGTGGAGTAATTAAAGTTAAAAGCATCTGAGTAAAACTGAGGAAGAGAGAAGAGGAAGAGAGCTTTACTCAGAAACAAGAACTCAAGAACAATTTGAAGAAAGCACAGTCATCTTCTGGACCATTTATTAAATATGCAACATCCACTGAGGTCAAGTTTAATGGACTTCTTCAACAAGAGGTCCTTAAGTCTGTTGAAGGAGTGCTGAAATATTGGATATGGTCGTATGGAGAGTGCAGAGAGCACATGGAAAACAATCTTCTCCACCTGCATAAACCAGTGGCTCTTCTAGATGTCTACTCACAAAGAAGGGGTAACAATCAAATTGATAGAAAAGTGGTAATAAGCAAAACGGCTGGTAGTTATCTAAACTGAGGGAATATTTCAGTTTAATTTATTTCATTGCATTCTTAAATAGTAGATGTTTCCCTCATTATTCCCTTGATACTAACTTGTCTGAGAAAGTTACTGAAATTAATATAGAAAGGAACAATCATTGTGCAGTGTTAAACTAAGATCCTCAGGAAAGGATTTTTTTTAAGTTTCTAATTGCAGGTGTGTTTTGAAATAAAGTTTATCCTCACATTTATTTTTTTAAGGACAAGAGTATTGTTATACTTTCATTAATGAAAGTGGTTTTAAACTCTCCAGGAATAACACATTTGAGAATTATGAACTTTGTAACTGTGTGTCAGCATTTATATATTATCCAAGGTGCCAACACAGCACTCAGATCACTTACAAAAGTCCTGTCACAGCATTTTAGAATTAATAGTCTCAGCGCTGCTTCAGTTCTAACAGGGCAGCAAAGCTTCCTGATCAGCCTTCCCCAATTAAATGAGTAGTTTCTAAGATCACAGATACTTATTGGGGATCAGTCCATTGAATTTAACAGATCTGAAAGCTAAAATCTCTGAAGAACAGAGGCATCCATACATTGTTTCTACATCAGGGGCACCAGATGTATAAAATTAACTGCTTCCTTTTCTCTGAGGTATTGAAAGTATACTAATTTGCCAAAAAGCTGCTGACATTTGCAAGCCTGCTGAAAGCAGCTTCTAAAATAATTCTCTCTTGGTAACCCATATTCAAGATGGGATCTTGATATTGCTCAAGAGGTCTACAGAAAGATCTATTTTAAATCAAATTCCTGTTTCAAGAGTCTGAGACATACTTACTGGGAAAGGACCCAACTTCTTTGTTTTCTGATTAGCACTATACCAAGAAAGCATGGAGGTGCCTTGACACTAAATGTTGACCTGCCAACACAACATTTATTTTGAAGTTGCTTTCATAAGTTTAAGTGACAAGGGAACCATGGAGGAATATATTGTTAGGCTTTTTTGCCACTCATCAGGAAAACGAAAGTCTGAAGAATACATATTTCCTATCAACTGAAGTCTGATTAGTAAATCATACATGTCCCTCAGCCTTAGATGCCAATGCAAAAGTTCATCTTATAGGAATCAATACACCTTCTTAGTGCCTTGTTTGAAGGAGCCTGTTATCTTAGAGAAGGCATGTCCTCGGGGACACAGTGCATTATCTTTGCAAACCCTGTTCTCCTGATTCCTCTTCCTATCTGATTGTCCACTGACAAAGGGCAGATAACAAATAAAATAAAACATAGTGTAAAATGTGTAACTGATTTGAAACAGTGAAATGTTCAGTTATTTACACACTCTCAATCCTAGCTAGCATTAGACATAACTCCCAGAATAAATTAATTTTCTCACTAAAAAAAGACTTAAAACCTAATGTCTCTGATATTTGCCATCCCCTTATTTCCTTCATGTTAATAATACATGAGAGACCAGAATGTTAATGGCAATGACTCAAAACAATCAGCCATTTGCAAAAGCCACAGTGTGCTCTGCTGACCTTGGGCAAAGTAACCACCCATGTGCAGAGGGGGTGCACATCCACCATGGAGGCTACAATCTGGGATTTGAGCCAGTTAAAGGAAGAGGCCTATAACAAGCAGATCCTGCAAGGTGAGATAGTGCTTTTTATCATGCCAATGTTCTCTCTTAGACAATTGGCTCAGACTTGAAAACTCCTCTCTGGGGAAGTACAGGGACATTCACACATAGGCCATAATTCACTCAGCTATGCTGAGAGCCAGCTGAAATGTCTTAGAAGGGGCCATAAACCATCAAAGACCCCCAAAGTGCTCCATGATCCACAGTGTTACATCATTCAGTGTAAAACTCCTCACCCCAAGAGGAGGTACTTGAGAGTACTGAGAGTATGTTAACCCATTCAACTTCGTGTCTTGCGGGCTTTTCCCATCCCCAGTGCATCAGGACTGCAACTATCACTCATCAAAATTGCAATCAAGTCTTGCTGCTGGACCCACAGATGGTAACTATATAGCTTTCTACTCTTATTCTTTCTTTCTTTTCCCTTGCGCATTTTCTTAAATGTTACTTTTATGCTTTTTTATTGTTATAGATAATAACCCAAATGTCTACATAGTGCTTTCCATTGCAACCAAATGGTTTTAAAATAAACCATACAGATAGATATATTTATAAACATTGGTCATTCAGTGTTGTTTCACTCTAACACACCCCAAGGGATCTATTATCAAGTACCTGGCTACCTTCCCCTTCTGGGATAGGTTGTAACAAATACTGTATATACATGTGCTCCCAAACAGATCTACAGCATTCCCTACTTCCAGAATAAAACTGCTGAACAGATACCAAGCAGCCTTTAGACTTTCTTCCAGATCAGTAACTTAGGTCTCTTCCCTGGGTCTTCAGTTTATCCTGCTAACTGAAACCCCACCCCACTCCCTCTGTGCAATGCTCTGAGGTCTCTGACATTTTCCTGTCCCATGTTTCCAAGCCTTTTTTACTAGACCTGCTAGAAACCAAACATAAATGTTATCTGTATCCCAACCATTCTCCCTTCCTATATGACTTTCAAGAGTGCATTTCTCAAATTTTTGTTTCTAAAAATAAAATCCTAAACAGTACCACAAAAGAATGGGCGATGCCCAGTCTTACAAGACCTACAGTGCTGTGAAACTGTGATATACCTTGTGATGATAGGAAAAAAACCCAAACAAACCAAAACAAACAAAATAAACAAACAACCCCCCCCAAACACCATAATAATAAAGACAATAAATAAATTTATAAATTTGAGGCTCTTTTTTATTCAGTGATGACACAACAGAAAACTATGTGCATGGAGAGAGTGCTTGAAATTGCAGATATGGAAGGCACTTAAGGCTTTGTCCTTCCTGGATTCCAGAGAAGTATTTTCCTTGCTCAATCCAAGGTAGCCAACATGATGCACATACACAGCTCCTGCATGGTTGGGTTCAGGTTTTGCACAGGCCATGCCAGACAGCTTTTAAAGACATAATCAGAGGGACGTAATCAGAAGGACCAGTGCATATTGTAACATTTGTTCCAGTACAGGCCATTACAACCCCTTTCCTTCCTTGCCTTTTCCACAAGGTCAGAAAATTTCCTTTGTTGGGAACAGAAAAATCCCTTTGCTATCCTTTGACTTTCTCTGTTTTTAGTTATTTTCACTAGTAACATTTTGTTATTTACTTTCAAAAGTACATAACCATCAACAAGAACAATTACACTCACAGGAAAAACACACAGGAACACAGCTTTTTATGGCTCCATGTTTTGACATTCCACTGGCTGTCAGGTGATTGCTGTTTTCCTATCCATCTCTTGAGACGAACATTCAAGAAATAATCATCACTCCTTGACTACCATCTTCTTCAAATAAGCAAATAAGAAGCAATACTTATTTCTCTTTATTAAGTAAAAAATGATAGGCAAAGAGTCAGTTGAAGAATACGTTTTTACAGATTAATTTATTTTCCAAAGCATAATTTTGGTACAAACTGCATGACAGACACTTCCTTGATTTACTTTTTCCAGCTAAGAAAAGGCCTCTGTGGAGGAAATGTAGCACTTCAATGTTATAAAGCTTGATGTTTTAAACAGCTACAGAATAGAGTTTCTGTGTTTCACACACTGTCTGTTGGTTTTTAACTTGAGGAAATCCCAGGGTACTAAAACTAAACTGACTCTTTATGAAAAGAACCATGTACAGGCAGCCTGCAGCCATAGCTGCCTTTCCAGCCATGCACATCCCGCTGCCTCTTCCAAAGCCCTCTCCTCACGACTCTACAGCGCCCTCTTCTTTTCCCAGTCTCATCCCTGCTTGTCCTTCACCATGGTGCGTACAAAATTCAGCCAGAACAGTCCCAGCACTTCCCGAGCTGTTGCAGTGGTTGGTGTCAAAGGAAAAGCGGGTGTTATTCTCATCTAAGTGAAAGGAGGAATCCCACAACATTTTTCATTTGGCTTCACTCCTTTATTTAGCATTGCACCGGTCTCTATGTGTCTTTTGGGACGCAGTTAGTGCCTTATTAAAGACAGTCCCTAATTTAAAACAAATTAATATTTTTTCATCCTTATATGAACTAAATAGTGCAGGGTTAGCTAACTGCCATTGTGTTATTAAGGTAATAAAATTACCCCACTGCTATCAGCACAACATGATAAGGTATAATGCAGTGCTCAAAACAATATTCAATGGAGCAGAGAAGTATCCAGCAGAAAATTATTTTTTCTGTTTTTTCCAGTATATTAATTTTCATTGCGGTCAATAAAAGATTTTTTTTTTTTCAAATTGCAAACCAACCTGCTGTCTTTACCATCTTTTGTAAATCAGGACTCAGAAAGATTTTAATAAATAATTCTTTAAATGTTAAAATTTTTAGTACGTTGTTGATTATTTCATGTATTTTTATTATTTTCTTCCACAGGAAAGGCATAAAATTTGGTCTTCCAAAAGCTCACAGTGACAAAGATCTTAACAGTTTCAACAGCACTTAAAATTTGATGACTACCTGAATACTCCGGGTGTGCTAACATTTCCAAATGTATGGGTTTGTCATGGAGGAAAGATATAGAAAAGTGTCTTTTAGTTGAACTTGGGCATAAATTCATGGCAAGGAATGTGATCAAAGTTATAGAAGGATTGACAGATCTTAGATTAGAATTAGGAATCACAGGACCACAGAATCAACTAGGCTGGAAAATAACTTAGAGATCATCAAGTCCTACATATGACCTAACACCACCTTGTAAACTAGTCCATGGCTCTAAGTGCCACATACAGTCTTTTCTTAAAGTCCTGTGTGTAATTCAAACACTGACTTTAACCTGCATGATAATCATTCATGAGTTCCAGGAATCACAGTGGACATGGCTAAATCTCACCCGAAGTACAACAGTTGTAGAGATAACATTGAATTTGAAATATATAGGGGATGGCAGAGGACGTCCTGAGCAGAGACCATGAAATTTGTTTTATTATAGTTTGCTTTATAATAAAGATATATAGGGAAGGTTCTATATATATGCAAAAAACTAGCATCAATAACTTACAGAATCTCCTGATTTGTCTTTATAGAGTCAGTATGTATGGGTGACAGATCTGAACTTCTGTGCAACATTTGCTGCTTTCTGGTCATTTATGAAATCACAGTATTTACAGTTAACCTGTAAATCCGCTTCTTCCTTTTTGGATTTCAGAAAGTATCCACATTCTCTCTGCATTGATATAAGCTGTAGAGGTTTTCATAAAGGAGTTTCTAAAGGAACAATCTCATAGTGCTGCCTAAAACAAAAGAGTTCACCTCCATTAAGCCTGTTTAAAAGTACACTGAAGTTAATGGAAAAATACTGACTGACTGGAGCAAATTCTAGATCAGTGACATTTTTGGTAATGGCTACTGTGCATTACTCCTATGAGGTGTTCACACTGAAGTTGACTGTGTGCCCAAAGGCTGACATAGCTGTCAGCAGCATTTACAGTACATTTTCACCCCCACAATGAGCATGCAAAAGTAAAAAGAATGAAGAGATTTGGTCTGTATCCCTAACTGCTGAGGCATGAGAACATCACTTTAGCCAGCCCTTGATACAAAAACCACACTCTGCCTCCTCTGAAGTTTAAGAGCTTTGCAAAGTGTGGCAGAGGAGATGGAGATCAGCCTGAACAGCAAACATCTCTGCAGGGCAGTCTCAGGCCCCTCTGGATTCTGAATTTGAGTGTCACAGGGGCACAAGCTGATGCTAATCTGAGGCAAAGAGGAAGAGTTGTCAGAGCATTCTGCTCGGGTGCTGCACTTCTTCCATGTGTACCTATAAAACAGTGCAATGGACAATGATGCAGAGACACAGCAGAATGCCAGTGACACTGCATTCCTGCTGGGCTCTGATGGATGTGGCTGCCATGCACCAAGCCAACACTGCAGTGCAAGCACAGCTGCTCTCTGGAGAGCCTCTCAATCTCCCATGTTGTAAAGCAGCACCAGCAGCATTTTCAGATCAAACCACTGCACTGTATTGGTAAGCCTGGGGGGGTAATGGGGGCTTCTGTCTGCACAGCTGGACAACAGCACTGCAGCTGCCTTTCACAACAGCTGAAGCTGAGTGTCACACCCCTGTAGGAATTTGGAAACATGATATCTGTCCTGCCAGTAGCAGTAACGCTCTTAAAGCTGCTTTTTTGCAAGGATGTGCTGTTGGAAGAAAAGAAAACTTTATACTTTTTCATGGTCTTCTTAACAGAAATAGTTGGGGTTTTCATATTTTTTTTTATATATATATATCACATATGGTAAAGGTATTTAGCATAAACAAAACAGGTAAACAAAACAAGTCACTATTTTCAAAAAACTCTCAGTTTATATTCTTAGGATATTTCTTATTGTATATTTGGGAGTAAAGAGGATTATCCACAAGCAGATTTACTCTAGGTACCTTTGTTCCCTTAATAACCTTTGTACCCTAAGGTCTCCAGCAATTGCACTTCCCTCACTGCTGAGCAGATCTGTGGGGTTTTTTTCCTGACTCTTCTAAGTGAAAGAGTAAAGTTGCCTAAGCCAGGAAATGAATGTCTGTAACAGGTCCATGTGTCTCACTCTCCACTGCAGACTAGCACAAGGGACTACCTCCATCTTGTTGGTCATAAATAAGACACCCACATTTTTAAAGGTGAGGCGTCAGGCACAGAGGTTAAAGACAAGTTCATTCCTCTGTTCATCAGGAGCACTAGAAATGCCTTCACATGTGTTACAAGAGATCAAATTTATTTGCAAGAGTTTGTCTGAAATTGACTCTTCCCTCAGGCTTTTGGGGCAATTAATTTACCTGCTTTGTGCCTCCTTTTCTCCATCTGTCAAAAGACCAGGTCAGTATCTTTCATTTGAAGGACTTCCACATGTGACACTTGATTATACTGTCACTCCTATCACTATGAGGAGGTCCAGCTAAAACCTTATCATAATCCATGATTAGTATAATACAATGCTATTATCTTATGATTATGTCTACCAAGCTCTAACAAGAGCTCCAGATCCTAACATCTAATTTGTCCCGAGCCTTTCATTTGCCATGCACAGAGAAATCACCTTGTACTGGGCTGGGTTTGTGTGGCATTCAGGAAATGACTAATTTACAAGCAGACTGGGGACTTTATCCTTTCCAAACTGAAATTTGGGGAACTGCAAATTTCAAACAATGTCTGGAGATTTGTTGCAATTGACAGGAAACTCTCTTGAACAAATATATGCACTTTTTTATTGTCAACATCTTGCACAATTTTTATTTTCAAGCGCTGCATCTGGGAAAACCTGGAGAAATGCCAACCTCCACAACAGTGCACACAGAGACAGATGATCCTCACATAAAGGATTCTTACTAGTGTCCCTAGCTTTCCACAGTGGTATATAGCTCACTGTCTTTGGAAAAGGCAAAATGATTGAATATGCAATTTTCTATGCTAAATGACTTCCTGGGATGCATTTACCATGCAGCTTACACACAGTTTAAGTCTAGAGATTTGTGTCCAAATATGGCTCTGGATACACCTCCAAAGCCCTCAGCAATGCAGACTATGAGTAAAACATGCTTCCCCCGTTGCACTCAACAACCACGCACACTGCTTAGAAAAGGAATTGAAACTACCTGACTGTGTGGAGCTTTCATCAGTCCATTCCTAGTAATCAGAGTCAAGAGCAAAGCAGATGTGTCTATTGAAGGAAGAGGGAATTTATGAGGGTTTATTCTGGCACAGTCTGCTGGTCCCCGGCTCCTGGGTGCAGAGACCAGGCAGTTTCCAAAGTAAACTCATGATGGCACTCAGCATCTGTAGTTACCCAGGAGCTTGATGGGCTGTGCCCTTTCTTTTCTCTCCAGATAATTCAGGGGCTGGTTAGTGATTTGGAAGTGTTGGTAAATAATTTTTAGCAATAGTGAGGCAATTGGAGGGAAGTTTGTTAAGTAGAAAGATATAATGATATTGATTTCCATGGTATTTCAGAAATTGGGGCCTAAGGGAAAGAGGTCAAATATTCACTAATATACCAAAGGGCATTTAATATGTTTAATTTAATATGTTTCTGCTCTATGCTGGTATTTACAGTCATACATATGTTATTTTCCCCTCAATGCTTTATTTGTTAACCTTCAGTAATGTAAATGGGAGCTGTTTTGTAAGCAAAGGCTTTCTAGTTTGGAGATCTCTACATCTAAGAGTTTGGTGTGTATATACAAACCATAAAAACATCCATCCAGCATCTGCTTATTCTGAAATAGTTTTTGACCAGTCTAATATGGAGATCTTGATTCTTAAAAATGAAATGCCACATGCAATACTGTGTAATTTTCTGCTAAAGGCTGAAATAAGAAAATGCTCTACAACAGACTATCTTTCCAACTCCATCAAAGCTCTCAACAAGAGCTAGAGAAAGAATCAAACTCTTGAAAAGCTAAAGGAAATGAATGGTCCATGTCCCTAGATTTCCAGTACAGTGACATTTCCCTTAGGATATGCCAGATATCCTCTCACGACTGGGTGATTCAAAATATTCTGAAATTAATATAACTATTATTGTTGTTATTATTGTTGTTGTTCAAAATATTTTGATGCAGAGAAAAGCAGGAAGTTGTCTTTTTATTTGACTAACTTGTAATAAAGCAGATTTAGGTGGCCAGGGACTCTTTGGCAGTAGCAGCTGTGGATCCCACTTGCCTTCATGAGGCTTGTATGTAAGAAATCTCCTGTCAGAGTCCTTTTGCTTTCCTTTCAGTGGTTCAAGTTCAGGATCCGAAAATATTAAGCAAACAGTACGTATAAGCTGTAGGAAAAACTGCCTGGATTCTAGGATTTGAAAAGCTGTGCTTATTGTTAATCAGCTAGGATACAGAAAAAGGAGCACCAGACACATATAGTAAAGATTATAAGCAAAAAATATTCTGTCCACGGCCTTGCTGTGAACAAAGCCTTGCCTTTGCCTTTGCCTACAAAGAAAGTAGTGTTTTATGCTACATGGTATGTATGAGTGTGTACTTTAGTTTATGTGTAGTTAATTATTTTCAAAGAAGATGTCCTTATAGGAGGTGAAGCTATAGAAACACTTGAGGCCAGACACCCCTTCCTGGACCATCCACCACAGTAGGAATGCAGATATGGACTACTGCATCTACAATGAGTACAGCAGGCATTGGACTCAGTTGCCTGGGAATAACCCCTCTTGAAAGGCTGAAATTGCAGTCTTATCAGAAAAATCAACATTAACAAGCAGTTTTCAGCTAGTAGTCCTGCTTGTATCAGGTGTCCTTAAATCTAAGTGTGCTTGCATGAGTGAACTAGTGTATTTTCTGTGATCTGAGTCTGTTATTTAGAGCTTGGAAGTGGAATTTCTCTTGAAACTTAGGGGAAAACTAGTCATTGGTCTTCAACTTTCACCTAAGGCCACTTAAGACAGGTTTGAGGGTTCTGCGCTCTTATTCCTTCTCCCTACTGTGAAGTAATATTCCTCAATTCTCTAACACAATAAATGTGCATGTTGTGAAGGACTCAGCCATGTTTAAATGCTGTGGTTTTAACTTCAGGTTGAAAGAATCTCTGGGATAATCTGTCACAGAATTTGACAAATTAGCTTCATACTGCATTTGGAAAGGACAATACATTTTAACATCAAAAAATACATTTTATTTTTACATAAAATACATGCCTAGAACCAAGACTATTGAAAAAGAAATTGAAAAAATGAAATGCCATTTTAAAAAATTTGAAACAAAGTGAAAACCATAAAATGGAAAGGGATGACATGAAGTATAGGGAAATGGACCAAACCTTGTCGAATTTATACTCATTGAAATAGCAAGGTTTCATTTCCTTTCATGAAATGAAACAAAATTAAATCTTGAAATCAGAGAAGAAAGTGTAACAAACACTCTGGAACAGAGATACAATAAAATCAAATGCAATTAAAACAAAGGAAATTTGGAAGTGGAGCGAATACAATGAAATGGATTGGGATAACATGAAGTGAAGGGAGATGGACCAAGCCTTGCCAAATTGATCCTCACTGAAATCACAAGATTGAAATTCTTCATTTCATCAAAGGAAATAAAGTCTTCAAATTAGAGAACAAAGTGTAACCAGCATTCAGTAAAGGAGATATGAAAAAAAGCAAATTTGGAAATGACGTGAATATGAGGAAGTGGACTGAGATGACATCAGGTCCAGTTCCAAGGCCTGAAACTTGCCAAAATTATACTCACTGAAATCTCGAAATCAGGAAACCAAGTGAAACGAAGGGACAGGAGAAGAAATTGAAGAAATGAAATGCCATTGAAAAAAAAATCGAATGAGTGAAACCAATGAAACTCATGAAATGGAATGGGCTGACATGAGGTGAACAAAGTTTATTGATAAAGACACATGTTCCTACTTTAGGCGTATAAAGCAAGGCACAGAGAAGGAAAATGAGAGACGAAGAGAGAAGACAAGGACAGCATTACCGCTGCACCTCGGGGTGTCCCATGGGTGTCTGTTTGGCAGATGGATCGTGTGTGCAGCCAGCAGCCAGCTGGGCACGACTGCCGAGCAGCAGCCAGCAGCCTGGCCCTGGTGTTCCTCAGCATGGGCTGGCTGCTGAGGGCTGCTGAGGGCTGACGCTGTTTAAGATCACAACGACACGGACTTTGACTCAGAAGGTTGACAATGACTCCTTTATTTTTAGTTATTTCTTCCTTTTTATGTTATTCTACAAAGAACAACCCAGTGGGTGGAAAAAAGATAAACTTCTTCACCTACATTNCTGAGGGCTGGCTGCTGAGGGCTGGTTCTGGGCAGCGCCGGACACACCGCGGTGGCGGGCTCCATGCAGGCCTCGGTTGCCTGAACTGGGAAATAGCGGAGCACAGCGATGTTGCGGCGAGCAGCTACCTCAGGGATGCGGTGAAGCAGGAGAGGACAGGACAGACAGCCAGGGAGAAGCAGCACCGCAGGGAGAAAATGGCGAGGAGGGGGCAGAGCTGACACTCCAGGCGAGCCTCCGCTTCGTCCAAGAAAACCAGAAAATGGCAGCCCCAGGAGTGTGGCGCTGCTAATGGCTTTTATGTACTAAGGCTCCTCAAAAAAGCCCAATTTACCTGGAGTTTTTTCCTGGGAAGCCAGTGTTCTACCCCACCTTCAAGGGGGAGGCCCTTGAATCCAAGTCATTGAAGTTTTTCTCCCCTCATTGTCTGTCAAACAAAGTCGCTCAAGGACTGGGCTTCCTATCATGTCAGTACAGCACCTAGGGAAAGTTTTCACATATGCATAACAATATGTTGAGACATAAATAGAAATCAGGTTAGTCCCTCCATACATGGGTGGTGCCAAGGAGCGAGGTGTGGAGGGAGCAATGCTGGGGCAGTGGCATGCATGCCTTGGCATGCCTTCTATAGTGTCAGGGTCCCTGGAGCTCTGGGCTTTGTGCTTTTCTGAACCTTTACCCTCTGTAGAGCAGTAAAAGCTACATATGGCTGAGGCTAAGAAGCCAAATACATGGGTGTTGCCAAGGGAAAAGGTGTGAAGGGAGTGATGTTGGGGCACTGCTGTGCCCTCCTTGGCATACCTTTTGTATAGTCATTGTCCCTGAAACCCTTGGGTTTGTCTCAACCATAACCCTGAGTGTAACCCCAACGCTAAGTGTAGCTCTGGCATGGATGTGGCCTCAGAAATCCTTTTTGGCTTCAGTTCCCCTTTTTCCTTTCTTGTGGCTTCTGAGGAAGGTTGGATGACTTCTAGAACTGGTATCTAAAATCAGGAGGTTGTTTCAGCCATAAATCTGTGTTGGCTTTGGATTGCTGCACTTCAGTTTGTTGTTGTGAGAAAGGTTAGTCAAGGCTTGCAGAAAATTTTCCTTTAGTTTCAAATAAAAATTTTCTCTCTTCTTGGTGGAGGATGAATATAATGGCCTGATGATTAATTTTTTCTTCTCAAATATTGTAATCCCTGACAAAAAGAAAAAGAAAAACCCAACACAAACACATATACACCAGTACATTTATTACTGATAGCTGCTTTCACTCTGACTGTACTTGTCTGCACAACCCAGCACATTCACGGAAGATAAATATGTGGTTGTACTTTAATATTATTTTGTACCTGTGCTTAGAAGAAGTACTGCTTTTTGGTTCTGTCTTTCACTTCTGCAAAGTAACCTGATGAAGAAAACTCCTGAGCCTAGAGAAAGCCCATCTGAAGTCAAAAGCATGGATGTTAGGAATTTACACATTCATACCAGCCTGTAGGAACAGGAGCTCTAGGAATTTACACATTCATACCAGCCTGTAGGAACAGGAGCTCTGAATTTTACTTTAACTGAAATACTCATCACTATGTAACAACACAAATACACCTTTTTCATAATTTATTTCTTGTCTCATTAAGCAATACATCCCTGACAGGAGACTAAACCTGTGCACGTGCAGGGCAGCACAGCAGGGGCTTGGGTTTACAGTGCGGCACAACTGGCTGCACACTTGTCTCACTTTGTAGAAGCAGAACTGACAAAAAGAACCTCAAAAGAAGGAAATGTTGAAGCTCTGCTCTCTATTCATCCTGATGCATTTTCATCTTTCTCTGCAGTCCTGGGCACACCCAGGACACAATGTTGATTAGAGCTACCCCATTAGCTATCCTAATATGTGCCCAGGTGTTATGTCCTGCCATGGGCTATCTCATCAGCCAGTGCCATGAGCTTCATCTTTTTGCCCAGAAGTGGAGGAAGGCCCTTGCCTACACCCAAGGATGCTACTGGGCAGGATGAAAGACCATTGGAGCAGCATTAACACCCTAAATAGGCAGTAAAGTATTTAGCTCTGTGCATGAACTGGACACAGATACCATCTTATCCATGTTTTCTGTTTTGTCTCTGTGATCTAAAAGCCACTCCTGGACTGTTACCTTTCTTACACAAGAGCTCCTTTCATGCCCTGAAAATCTGGAAGAAAGATATATATCATAAGGGTATTGCAGCAGGCCCAAACACAAGACAAACTTTTTTTGTATTCTAATACTCAATGCTCAGGAAACCTGAAGGAAAGCTCTAACATTACAACTTTCTCTCCTTTGTACTTGTTTGTTCTGAGAACAGAATGGGTTTTTTTTCTAAAAGAAGGTCATGGTCCATTGAAGGATAAGGGCATATGGAAGTATGTCCTTACCAACAAAACCGTGTTTCTGAACAAGGATTTGGGTGGGCAGCTTACTGGAGATAAATCAAGTGCCCACAAATTACTTCTGGAAGGTCACATTTCTGTGCTCTTTTTTTCAGGTGATTTTGGTTCCCAGGCCATGCTCAGCTGTGCTGTGCTGCCAAGGCAGGTTCCTTCCAGCCCCGGACCACATGGCTGCAACACTTCCAGATGCAGCAGATCCCTGCTCCAGGACAGCCTTTGGGAAGGGGCCAAAACTCAGTCTGTACTTCACAGACTATCCAAACACTGAAGCACAACCTGGCCCTGTTTCTGCTTAGGAGGAGGTGAGTGGGCTTGAGTGGGCACTTTGCTTCTGTGTTCTAAGGTGGCCCAGGCTTTCCATCAAGTGTGTGTGGGTAGTCTACAGTCAAACCAGCTGTCCCACCATAGCCAGCTGCTGTGTTTACTTATTATTTAATAATTTTTGGGGAAAAAAATTGACAGTTGATAATTTATACATGTAAAGCAGCCTTTTCTTGTTTTATAATAAATTGAGATACTGGCAGACTGACTATGCCAGCTTTAGGTCCAGGTAAAACAGGTACATGCCAAGGTCAGTGGGATGAATAGCACAAAGGTTTTTGTTCTTCTACTCTACCAAAATTGTACAATCTGAGATTTTGCATTGTTGCTGTTGCCATCATGAAAAGGTGATGCATGCACCTGTCCCTCCACAGGCATCAGGAGCAGAAATGTTCAGCTCTGCAGAGCTATGTGTCCTTCTCTGCCCCCTTTCCTCTCCCTTGTACTCCTCCCTCTCCATGGCAATGTTAGTCCCACAGTCTGGAGGCAGCAAAATTCGGAATTTGCCTATATTTCCAAAAAGACTCAAAAGTGCCTAGCACTTTGCAGAGATTGTGTTAAAAGGGTATCTTTTCTCCACTTCAATGCAGGTAACAGACCACTAACATGTTAGTTGCAAGAATACATGTTTCCTCCTTACCTCTCAATCCTCTACCTATTTCCTTCAGCCCTAGTTTCCTTCCTAAAATCAAGGGTTTGCACCCAGAGTTTCTAAAGCTATACATTCTATGACTCTCCATTAATTTCACCAGAGCAAAAAGCCTGTACTTTCACACATCTCACCTCTGCCAGCTTTGTTACCATTGATCTTTGGTGCCTATATTTGTATCTTAAAAACTGAAACTCACTGATCCAAAGTACCTACAAATCCGTATGCACAGTGGTGAATAAAGACCCCAGAGAGATGCGGAGAACAGAAAAAATAGAGATATGACTCACCACTCTGCAAAGACAGGGACTTCCAGACAAACTTCATCTGCTGTACCTTTCCTCTCTTCTCTGGGAAATTAAGTGAAGCAATGGACTTGCAGCATACACTTAGGGAATTGTTTATTCTTCCATTGTACAAAAGAGCTGGAATATACAGTCTACCCATCTGTGTTGCTAAGAAACAGGGCACTGTTGCCTTGGGACTTGATTCAGAATTCAAAAATGAGAAGAATGTCTCAGTAGACTGCATAAATGCAGCTTGAAACCTAGCAACAAGGCCACAAGTTCAATATGCTTCTCTTATATGCTAGAAAACAAGGGTATTAGAAGGCAAATATATGACTGAGGAAAAGAAATTGTAATTTGAAAGCAAAACAGTTGTGTTCTATCACCAATTATCCTAATGGGTGCAACTATGTTTTACTAAACATACTTTTATGACCTGTAAGATCTGATGCTGCCCTGTGCTTGGAGCAGGCTCATATTTACTAAAACAACGGAATAGAAAGGAGCAACAGCATTTACCCAGTATTTCCTAAATATTCATCTTGTTCAGTATGTGACAACACAAGAGTCAGCATAGCAGAATTAATTTCCATTTGTATTTCAGTTTTCAAGCATTCTGCCAACAAAACAGTTTAATATTTGCTACACAGACCTTGAAATGGTCACTTGAAATGCTCTGGATTATATAATTGGATGTGATTCCTTAGCCACACAGACACAGACTGTTTCCTCTATTTGCTTATGTGCAAGTGAAGTATAAATTATAAATCAAAAATACATTATACACCCTTTCACCTTAACAAATGGTCATTATGTGCTATTGGAAATTACACTGGTTCAACCAGATATTTCATATTTCAGATATTTCTATCTGGTGGCAGAACATCACTACACCACTGAAACTTTGGCCAGCACTCCAGCAGGGAAGACCAAGTTTGAGCTGAATTATGGTTCTCAGCTGATTAAACAGAGCTCACTTAGATTTCTTTTCCTTTCTAATGTTCCATCATAAAATTATAAAGAGATATTCTTCAGATGATATGACTGTGTACATAATGGATTTAACTGGAGATGAAGAAGGAAGCAAAATTCAGAAGTATGAATCACCTAGAGCCAACCAACAGTCGTCACATTTGTTCCCTTGTTTTTCATCTTATAAAATATACTACTTCAAAAACAAAGAAAAAAAAACAAAAGCTTTCATCCTTAAATGTTTCTAAGTTTACAGCACTTCCATGCAGGTCCTTCAACATTTATATTTTTAAATTTTTCAGTCAGGACCAAAAGACTATCTGAGAAAATACATTTTTGTTTGGTTGGTTTTAAAGAACATTCAGAATCCTTTGAGAGGGTACACCTTTTTCTCTGTCTTTAAGGAAATTTACATTCTTTCAGGCTTTTAGCTGGAAAGGAATTTGGAGGTTGTAGTTGAGTTTTGTGATAGGACTTTGTATCGGTTCAAGTAAGAAGGATTTCATGGGGATCCTGAAGTAAACTATAAGATACCATTGAATGGTCTGATACCAGATATAATGCTCAGATACCTGCAGTTTTAATGAAGAGAAAATAGCATCAAACAAACTTTCTTAAGATTTTGAAGATTTGTGTTCCTTAAATCCCTTGAAGAAACAAAATAATTTCTCATTGCCAACAGATGGCAGCATGTTACTTACTTTGCAAAATAAAAGCGTTTAAAACCCGGGAAAACCAGAGTAAGCCTTTTTGCTCTACCATATAATAGCAAAAGGGCTTGACATTTTCCTACACAAAACCACCTCATCTTTTCAGCTAAATATAAGCTGTTTGTAGATTTAAATAACATTAAGGCAATATTAAGAGTTCAAGATGGAAAAAACAGTAAAGCTAGTCAGGATCCTTGTCTGAGCTGCAGAATGGTCTTAGGGACAAGCAAGCACAGATGGAATATCATACCCAGATTTAACGTTGAAAACTGGAGCTATAGACAACAAGATCTATACTTTTTACATTGAGAGAAGGTATTTCAGGGGGAAAAAAGAGATAAAAAATCCAGAAAGAAAGAGAAAAAAAGAGTAAAATCTTCCCATTCATTATTTCAAAATGGTGAAAGAAAAAGGGATGATTTTTTTTTTTCCCAATCATTTTATCAGTCAAACCACGACTATAAGAAAAACACATCCCTTGACCATAAGCATGACCTTTGGAGCATGTTGTGTTCTTTGATTTTTTGGGGGTTTTTTAAACTTTAATTTTTCTATGCTGTATGGCTTCCAAAGAAAGAAATAACAAAGGAAGTTTAGTTTTGATTCTGAAAATAGATAATTCTTATCACCACTTTCCAGCCTGTGTTAGAAATTGAAGTTTTTCTTTCCTTTAGGCTCTCAGCTTTCTTGGGATAGTGACCCACTTTTTTCCTGTATTTCTGCGTCAGCTAAGACAAAATATTTCAGGGCACTTGTTTGGAATATATCCTAGCAATGCTCAAAAAATCAGATAGAAGACACTAGGTGCTTCTGATTAAGTCCTTGCACTCATGCAGAATCTTGAGATAGGTCCACTGAAGTCAATGTAAAGGGTGAATGTGAATCAGAATTAATTATTGAAAACCACTGCTGGGGCAACAGGAAGAAAGATTACATTACAACAGTTTGCATTCTGTATAAAATGCTGATCAGTATGTGATAACAGGATAGTATTTCATTGTTCCTTTACTAGGATGGACAGTGGTGTTTGAGGGTAAATGGGGACTTAGCATTCCCTTGCTATAACTCATTTAAGTAAGGAACAAGCCTACAGATTCATAAATCCACTTCTTACTTCTCAAATCTTATTAGAGACTGAGTAGAATAAATCCTGGTTTACACGAAAGTAACTGTTTCATTTCCCTCACTCTGAGTACTTGTTCATCAAACCAGGGAATGCAACTTTGAAATATCCCACTAACTCCAGGATCAATGCCTACAGGTCCAGGCCAAGGTGACACATCCATTGTTGCTAATTAGTCTTCATATTTGGTGTCATGCAAACATAGCTCTTTTGCATTTCAGTGATGGAGTTCAGAAATGCAAGCCAGCTCAGAGGTATTTTAGGTTCTTCTGCACTGCAAGGAGTTGTGAAGATAATTCTTTATCATCATTGCTTTCACAGAGATGAAGGAAAAATAGAACAGTCTCATAGTCTTGGCAGGAGCAATTCCTGTTTCTTGAAAATGTAATAAACATGAAAAACAGCTAAGATACCTAGAATAACAAACTAAACAATAACAAAACCTGAAACCTTAAAACTGGCAGCAACACATGTCTAATTTGAGTCCTTATAAATTTCTCCTTTTATCTGGGTGTGCCTTCAAACATCTTCATTAATTACACAAAAATAAAAGTGCCATCAGGTTTGACTGTGAGAATTAGCACAAAATTATTTTTAATGGCTCATTTAAATCATAAGAAAAAATATTTTGTTTTTCTAATGCATTCTGATAGCAGTCTCTCATTCTGCTGTTTCCAAATAAACCAGAACTGAAAAAAATAAACACACAATAAGTCAGCAGTAGAAACAGCAAAAATTAGCAGAAAAGTATCTTATTAGTTGTAATGTCCTTCAACAGGAAGGACAGCAATTAAACTGGATTAATTAAATTAAACTGGACAGCAATTTTCTCCCCCTTATACTTCTCCTCTCCCGTAAGAGGCACAAATATAAGTGTGTATACATGTATAAAATCAGGTTGTATATATTTGGTATTTATGCACCTTAAAATACCTATTACCTGAATATATTTAGTGTTCTTACACCTCAAAACAATTATCACCCCATAATCTCAGTCTAAGACAAGTTATGGCCTTTATCACAAAACTCTAAATCCCTCAGAAATAGGATTTAATTTAAAATTGCTGACAAAACCAAAACAGGGAATCTGCATTGCTGTGGATTTGAGTCATTGCATTAGTTGCTGATGAAATGTTCTCTTTTTTGAGTTGGAGTTCAGTGGGATTGGATTCTCTGAATTTTGAATTAATAAAAAGGTATGTACCATAACAGATAGGCACAGTGATTCAGAATATATAGATTATATTCACTTGGTTAAATAGTTTGACAGATGGACATCCACAACTACTCTGGGCTGCCTGTTCAAGTGCCTCACATTCATACACAACAGAGAGTTTAATGAGTATAAGCACAACATATGAACCATGTATAAAATATAATAAATGTTCTGAAAACTACTAATCAGTGAGGGTTTTGTTGTAGTCAAAATGACAATGTCACTCCCACCTGCCAAAATAAGTAGGGGAGGGGTGGGGAAACAAGGGTTTAACCTCTCTTTCCAGACCTTGTCTTCTTTAAACCTCACAGAAGTGCCTATCTGTATCAGGTATTTATGACTCAGAGCAACTTCTACAAATTAAGAGCAATGCGTAACAAAAGAATCTCATGGAACTATAGCCAAGAAAGACATTTCTTTTTAAAACAAGAACCAGGACAGCAGAAGAAATCCTATTTCTTGATTTAGCTGCTCCTACAGCCCGCTGTATTGTTGCAAATTGAATCCTGGGAATCCAACTGTCCCTATTCAATATGGTCAGTCTCAGTTGCATGAATCACTTCTATAGCCAGGCTCCTAACCTGAAGGCATTACAGCAGAATGCAGTATAGCTCCTAAAATATTCTGTTGGATACTTCCTGGCGATTCTTCACACACCACTATCTTTAACAGGCTGTAAACTGGACAGAGGAGAGAGTGAGTTGCAAGAAAAGCAAGAGGGAGTAGCCAAGTCCCAGAGAGCATCACAGGCATAGACATGATGTGGGAGGAGGAACTGAGACCAGTCTTGATTAGCTCTACCTTCAGACTTGCAGACAGTGAACAAGAGAATACCTACTGGTTCTGTCCTCTGTGAATAAGTAGGGGCCTAGTAGATGTTCTATGCAATTGTCTTTGAAAGACAGTTTCAGTCATTATTTTGTTGTCATTTGCTAAATACAAATAAATTTTGCAGGATGTTTTTACTAGTGGGAAACTCATTTCTTAAACAGCAGACAAAATTTTCTTTTACTAGAGTTCAATAATTTCTTAATGAAGTTAATTCTTTATTATATGTCATTTCCTCTTACAAATTATTTTTCCAGAAATATCCGTATTTCTCTAACAGATGAAAAGAATTATGTAGACTCTTCTGAATAACTTTAAGTCATCAAAGTCCTTTAGCTAAGCATAGTTTTATTAAACAGCCAAATGAACACTGTCTTTGTAATGAAGATCTGAAATCTCAAATGCTTTATAGTACAAACACAAAATTCTACCATTAGAAGTTAGATATAACAGCCAGGACTCTTTCAGGTAAATTGACTAATAATTTTCCAACACACTCAATTGTAAACTGCACAATAAGGAGTTAAAAGTTCTGAATTCACACGAGTCTTTGTTCAGTGTTTCAGAAGCCAAATCAAGTATAATTTGCATTACTACAAAGGTGTTAATACATATACACTGCTTCCAAAGGCTGAATATAAACTTAAATACATTGTGTATATGCACAGTTCTAAATCAGATTAATTTATAAATGGAAATAATGAATTCAACGACTATATTATGTTAATATGTCACACTGTCAAACCTGCTATATATTCACATCAAGGTGGATGGAGTTTGTTTTTATTGTTCAATATGCTTAGCCTCCAAAAATAAATGGAAAACAATAATGAGTCAGATTGATGTGAGTAGATCAGTGCATAAAAAATCCAGGCTTTTATTTATTTAGCAGTAAAATAAATTTCAAAAGAAAATACTTATCTAACAACACCCAGATGTTATTTTTATTCTTTTAAAATATCTCTCTGCCAAGCTTTTCTGTTTGTGAAACGTGTTGGTGAAAGCACTCTCTCACTTATGGACTAAACCTTTGTATTAAGAGTTCCCTTGTGACAGAACCATGAAAATACATAGCCTTTACCACCCTTTGCTGAAATGCCAACTTTAACATATTCCTCTATTAATTCTTTACAGTGTTTTATTTCTCCTGTCTCTGTTTTAGTCCCTTGGTTTTTGTCTTCTTTTAGTTCACTCCCTCCCACTACAGGGGTTGGTAGGATGGTAGGTAGGTAGCATTTGTTGGTGGTTCTGCAGAAGCTGGACACCTTTTCTCTTGACTAAGCTGAATATTGAGATATTAGATGTACAGCATTTTTTAATGAACTGCTCCAGACTTCATGTCTATGGCCCATTATACAGAGACTGTTGCAGATGCAGGAAGGGAAAGCAAGAAGCTGTTCTTTATCACACATTTGTACTTTGTCCTATCATATGTATGTTTTTTCAGAGGAAATACCAGATTCTACAAATCTTCCAAGTGAGTAGGTTTTCTGTCTGAAACTGTTCAATTTCAATATTTCCCTGTATCATCTCAAGGATGTTGATGTCATGTGGACCTGGTACACACTACAGTATGCATAAAACTGCATCTGCTACAGCTTCACCTTGCATCTTCCTGACTTTTCTCTATCAAATATCTCACATTAGCTGCATGGTCCTCACTGAAAGGAGGTACCACTTGTTAGAGTGATCTGCAATTTGATTATAACAGCAACACACTCAAAAAATTTTGTTATTATCTACTGTTTTATCTTACAGCTCGTTCAGCAATTAGCCACTAATTTGAGAATGTCAACCCCTTTTGTTGGTGAAATGCAACCATTTAAATCTGTATTTATTTAGATTCTCTAAATAAATACAGATTTAAACACAGAGAAGGGTCTTACTGACTTGAGATGTTTAGTCTAAAACATGAGCTTGTGTGACAGGATTTATTTACCTGCCAATGCCCAATATTTGCCCAGTATTTGCTGTGCCAAATCTGATAACAGCATTCTGTACCTGGTATCTGTACATGCTCTGGTTCCAAACAGAATAATATTAATGCAAGTGCAACAATATATACTATGGTTGGACTCTCAGTTGTCTTGACAAAAAGATAATGAAAAATTCAGAAGGAAGAGCTGTCCACTGAGCATCTATATATACTTGACTTTAGGAATCTATCTGTGTAAAAATAAAACAGAAAATAAAACAGGGCAGCATCTTTGGCTCTCACAATACTGCATATTTACAGTCAAAAAAGTAAAGTTAAAATTTTCCACTTCAAACCACATGATGGCAAATGCTCACGTTAATAGAGATCAAATAAAAAACAAGGTATAGATCTTTTATGGTTGGCTGACAGACAAACTCCCTTTAGTAAGGACTGATGCAGATGGCTAGACAGTAAAAGCCAGGGCAGTGAAGCAAAGTTCAGTGGAAGCTTATGAATGAAACCATAAGAGAGTAACCCCTAAATCCAGACTGGGATGTGTCATCTGTCAGGCAAGGCTTATCCAGGTGCATATCCCTCACTAGACACAATTTGAGCTGCTGTTCTTTAAGCAAGAGATCAGCTCCAAATATCATTCACTTTTAAAAGACAAGCAATTCGTGCTCTGGGAGGCTTCAAATGATGTCCTCTGGATAGAGATATTCTGGAATATTTCTCCAGTGCTGCATCTTGAAAAAATAGGTGGCACCAATGAATGCTAGCAATGAATGTTAGCAATGAGTGAAATTACTAGCAATGAGTGAAGTTACTACATATCAGTAATCATCTGGAAATTCATAATAGGCTTTAGATAGAGCTTCCGTAACAGTGATTGGTATGGCAGAAAACCAAAAGCCTCTCTGAGCTCAAATTGCTTGGATCAGGACAGTTGAAGATAGAGATGAATAAGCTGTTAACAGAGCTCTGAAGAAAAACAGCTAGACACGTCCACCTTGAAATGGAGTGGAAAAACAATCATTGTCATAAAGTAAAAGGGAAAATGGAAGTTAGCAAAGGTGAAAGTGCTCTCTTATGTGCTTCTGTGCTGAGGTTTCTTCACGGCTAAAAAGAGCAGTGAGTATAGCCATGTACGTAAGTGTTTTGCTGGAATGAATATTAGTACCTGAAAACCTCATTTTTATTGTTAATTCACTTTCCCAGGAATAATGGTATTTGGTTTCTGGGAGGAAAAATGCATTGCATAATCGAGAGGAATTGACACAGAAGTAGAGACAGCAGAGACTTAGAAATTAGCAGTATTTATGGAAGACAGTACATGGGTAGGTTATGTATCACAAGTCTGAAGGATGCAGAGATGTCCAAAATTCCTTTGGATTATAAATTTGGAGAGCACAGATATAATATAAACATTCATAAGAAATATTCTGCCTAAATACTCTGCCATGATGAGGTAATGGTGGAAAAATTCCAATACATCAGGAAAGCCAGGATAAAGTTACAGGAAAATCTTTTTTGCCTCCTAATCCCACTCATAATGACAATCATAACTCATAATGACAATAAATTAATCTGCTGACAGACTGATATTGACTTAATTTAAGGATATTGAGATAGATAGATTATATTTCCACCTCAGAAAATTCCTTTTATTTTTTAGTCAATGTAGTATTCCTGAGCATCTACTTCAGACTGAGAGAGACTTTGATCTGAATGGTACCACTCTGCCTCAAGCTGCCACCGAGGTTTACTGCTGGCCTTACAGGGAACAACAGAGATTTTTTGTCCTAATCAGTAAATACTGAAAAACACACTGGAGATGGATTGAGTTTCTAAATCAGCTGTTACCATTTCAAAAGAGATGCAAGAAAAGTCTTGTAGTGACTTCTCATTTCAGTCTGTGTGTTGATAATAAAACACCTGCTTTCTGTCCAATTTCCATCTTTGGTGTCTAGGTCTCAGAACGTAATTCTGACCTCTAACAAAACGAAAAAAAGTCAACAGATTCAAACAAGATATACTTCCCTTTGGGGTAGGAGTATTCTCTCACTTCCCCACCTCCTGTTTAATGTATATTGCAGGATGCTCAGGTCTGGAGGCATATTTTATTGATATGATGAGATATGTGAAGAAGATTATAACACCGTGGTTAAGCTCTGGAAAGGTCAGAAACTTTACCTTGCTTAATTCTTCTCACTCACACCTGGCTCTGTGCCAGGTTCAGCTTACAACACAAGTGCAGTTGCAGATGTGGTACTGACTTAGATATACACAGCAGAGGCCAAGAACTTATTGTGCATCCTCATCCTGTGGAAGGGAGGAGAGAATGGCAGAGCTGAAGCCGTAGTTCCTAATTCTTAGAGAAGTGCTGCAAAGAAAGGCAGCAGAAGAGCTCTTTGTTACTTCTGTGAAGCACAACCACCAAGAAATCATCCTTCCTGGAAGAACCAGGAATAAGAGAATGAAAAACTAATGGGCTGACTCCATCACTCAGCAAAGGTCATTGTTCTTGAAGATGGAATTTTGTGTCCTCTTGCAGAGGCTGTGTCTCCATATGAGTCATTGCAGTGATCTGTTTCCTGTGCCCCTTACCCTTATTAGAGGCCACAACTTCCCTTGTGTCCTTCCTGTCATTTCTGCTCCAACCAGGTGTGCAAGTGCAGTAAAAAGAACATGGTTAGGTCTGAAGACTGAAAGGTCTTTATAGATTTGAGCTCATGCAAAATCAATTTATTCCCAGTCCATGTCATCAGAATTTGTGTTATATCTAAGTCAAATATGCTTTCCAAGTGTTTACTCAGTGATTGACAGGAATCAAACCAAGATAGTCTTCCAGATCCCATAAACAGGTGTCTTGACACAACTGAATAGACAAGAGCTTCTTAAGCCAGCCTATCATGAAATTTTGGTTTACCATGTCAGGAATTAATAGGCTTACTCAAAAAAAGAGCACAACTTGTTTCCTCTCACACAGGTCTTCCAGCTTCCTTTCTATCGACTAGTAAGTCCAGAATTTCACACAATGTATTTCAGTTGAATACTCTTAAGGACAAGTTGTATACATAGAGCTGGTAGGATTATGTTTTTTTATGCGGCAAAACACAGGTCTTGAAAGAGGTATCTGGAAATCACAATAGAAGCTTTATGTTCCTTTAAAATGCACCATAAGCTTTACATTATATGAACTGCATAGTTTTGGAATAGATAACTGTCCATTCCTTTCAAAGTTAGAAAGTTTTCTTGTATGATGATCACTGGAATAATCAAACCTTCCCTATGTCAAAGATCTTAAAATCAATTAATTTTGTTAAAAGATTTATGACAGGTCACTGGTTCAAAACTAAATTCAGTTCACAGCTGAATAATTCCTGTTCTTGTCTATCCATGTGTACAGCTGAAACCCACATAAGTAAGCCTTGTGAACATCAGAAAAGGCTTTTTACTGCTTCATGGCAAAGGGCACTTCAGAAATTAGTCCTAAGTAACCCACAGCAATGCCTGGTCTGATGTCAGACACCTGTTAAAAGAGAACTTAATTTGTGACAATAATGATTTTTCTGAGATTTGCATTTTCAACTTCCTGAGGCCACTTCTTGACTTTTTAGCAAAGTTACAGACATATAGTATGCCAAGAAAAATACAGTTCAGTATATAAACCAGCAATATTTAGTTTTGTATAAAATAATTTGTGATATACTGAAAGATAGTCTTTGATGTATCCCTATTGCTAGTCTAATTATGTAGTGTAACAATATAGTTTGCTTTTTCTAATGACTATTTTTCCAACTTGGTTTACAAAATCCAACCATGCATGTATTTTAATGCAAGGAAAAGCCATTCTGATTTGACCTCTTACATAAATAGGTCTCAAGAAACTTCTTTTTTCTTGCTACCTATTCAAGCTAAAGGTAAATCAAATTATTTTATACTACTTGTAATTTTCTGTTAGAGAATTTTTGAGTTTGCTATATGGTGAGCTGTCTTAAGAAAAAGAAGTATCCTCCTTTACAAATGGAGTAAAAAAATAAATAAAATACAGGATTAAAACAATACTGTATCACAAGTCTGAGACAAAAATGAGAATGTTAAATTTCATTTCCAAATTGAAAGCAGCTGTTTGCTTTTATGAGGAAATATAGATGGAGCACACGTTGACATATAGCACAAATAATTTAGATTGAGCAGAGCATCATACTAATGCCACTGCAGGGTTTCCAGAACTAGACTCATTGGTTTTCAGTTGTCTCTAATATTTCAACACATGGATATTTCTAATGTCTCAGTAAGACATCTACTATCAAATGTCACTGAGATTAAAATCTGCACTTTTTCACCAAAGCTCATCTCAGTCAAAGTCTGGATCCCTGTTAGCATAAAATTGTAACAGCAGCCTTGTGGGGTTGCTCATTCACTTTGGTGTCTCCTCCTGTAGTGTCTGACTGTGTTACATCTTATTGGAGTTAGGCACCCCAAAGTCAGGCGGTAGCTGCCTGCATTTTAGTTAAAGGTTTTGTGACACAGAATGTCTTGGTTAGGTAATGTAATTGCAAGCATACATTTAGGTGAGGTCTAAAGCTTTCAGGGAAAACAGGAATATATGCAGAAAAAGTCTTGTTTCTAGCAGGAGTAATAAGTTGCATTAAAAAAAAAAATTAGTTTAAACTGACACTTTCCTTGGTATATCCTCCTAGTTTTGTCAGTCCTAACACTGAGTGTAGCAAATGGCTTTCAAATCTCTCTCTCTAAGGGTGCTCAGATGGCTTTCTTTGACAAATTTCTAGAATTCATTTTTGAACTATTTAAAAGTCTGGTAGGCCACATATTTGTTTTAATTATACAGCTTGGAAAAAATATGGGTTTTGGGTGGGGGTTTTTTTGGTTTTTTTTTTTTTTTTTTAAACTGGAAACTTGATATTTTTGAGCAAATGCCCTAGTCCTTGTTTTCTGAGAATTTTTTCCTATTTGGTTTCTTCACCCCACTCAATTTTGATAAATCCCTACAATGTTCCTCACCTGAGTCACTTTGCTTTCAAGCAGTAGAGTCCTGCCATGGGACAAAAAGCCAAGCAAAGTCCAGGACAAGGGCCTGGTGCTTTCAAGTGAGCGCTCGCATAAGTACCAGCTGGAAACCCAGGCTTGCACCTAATCCCTCAAACCATAGGTTTTTCTGGACAAGTCTTGTTTTCAGCATTTCTCAGTATCTCTAAGCTCAATGCATGTCTCCTCTGCAGAAGACTCTACATGTGTTTTTTGCTTTTATACGTCAGGCACAGTGCCACAGCCAGCACTGTAACAGCATCCAGCAGCACTCCAGGGTTACCTTCCAGTTACCCGGTTAATTTCCAGCAGTTAAGCCTACACCTTCTACCTGTATTCCATTAAGAATGGGAAATGTTTTTGATGGAAGCAGAGATATGTCTGTTCTCCCACTGGCATCATACTAAATGAAAACATGAAACCAATACCGAAGTGATGGGGAATAGAGATTGTCAGAGTTTCAAGGGGCTGGTTTTTGTTATTTTTATTATGTTACCAAAAATATTTTAAAAATCTAATTTCTATTTCAAATGTTTATATTTTGCATTTGATGAGCCTAATTCAGTGGAACAAACACTATTTGTCTGACAGAATGTAGACTCTTGCAAAGTGTTCTGGTAAAACAAATCCATTATCTGGAAACCATGGGGTCCACCTACTTTGTTAATCCCTCATTCTTTCATCTTCAACCAAAGACAACGACTGTCCCAGCAAACACTTGTTCAATGAGTCTTTTCTTTGGGAAAGAGGTTATACAAAAGGAAAAATCCACCTTAATCCAAATATTCTTGCTCTATCAAGTTCCTTCCTGCCATCAGTATCAATGTCTGTTTTCACTAAATAAAGCTTAGATATTATTTATACAGGGTAAATGCAGAATTGCAGAAACATTTTCAATAAAGCCAGTATATTTGGCATCTCAGGAAAGAAACTTTTTCTGCATCCCAGTTCAGTACAACTCTTCCAACTAAATTGGTGGAGTTGGGGAGCCAAGATACCTGAGGCACTATCAAAACTTTTCAACTTGTGCATAGCATATACAATTTGTGGGTCAACTTTTCTTATATATGAGAAAAATGACAAATATGCCAGATGCTCTAGAGAATTTAGTGATCAGTACCAAAACAACAAAGATTTAAAGATTAAGTGCTGTGAGTCCAGGAGGAAACCAATGTATCTCTTTTGTCTTCTGTCTTGCTCTCAGGACACCTACCAAGACTTTGAGTCCCAGCAAGAGGAAATGAATTCCACGCAGTAGCTCACTGTTTGTAAAGATGGTGCATAAATGCCATTGTAGCTTCTCTGTATTAATAATTTGTGATGGCCTGGGATTATGATGTACTTCAGAAACTGTGTATTAGCAAATATAGAAAAATACTTTCTATTGGAAAAGAAATGTGGTCAATTGCAGTTACAGAGACCCAGCCACAAATGAAATTATTCTAGCTTAGGTGTTCCTGACTCAGACATAAAATGATTGTGTAACAGGCCAGAATCAGCTGCTATTCTGGAGTCAGAAAATTGAACAGATCAGCATTGCTCTGATGCACTACTCTGCTGGGGTTTCTTTGCCATGTCTCTAGTCACCATCCTTACTGCAGTATGAGCTGCCCCCTTGTCCCCTACTGTTTTTTTAAACAAAATACAACAGCCCTTCCCTTCCCTGCAGCAGCAGCCTGGCTGCCCCTTTCCCCTTCATCCACAGAGGTCACTTGGCTCTGAAGGCTGCCTGTCATGCAGCATGCAGGGACAGAGCTGTGGCTGCCTCTCGGCTGTGCCTGAACATCAGTGCATTCCCTTGCCAGCCATTCCTGCCTGTATTATCTGCTGAGAGTGGTAAGGGAGAGAAAATGCTCAGCAGGAGACATGAGGACCATCTGCCATGTACCCTATAGATATATTCTAAAGGAATGTGTAAAAACTGCAAACTATGCATACAAACAAGAAGACTCCCTCCTCAGCAGTTCTCCATAGTTCTAAAATCGCTGTGATTTTGGGGGGTTTGTTTGTATTTTTTTACCCTGTCTCTTTGCAAGACAAAACCTGTAAAAGTGTAAGGACTTCAGAAATAGACTAACGTGCCCAGATGCCCAGAAAACTTTGAAAGCATTTTGTCAGTGGTAACTGTGAAGCTGAGGAGTCTTCTTCATAATTTCTTGTTTATACTGTAAATGAAATATAGTATCTTAGGTTTTATACTCCATATACAAACAGAAGTGTTTTCATAGTTTAAACACTAGAATAGGACATTTAAATAAGATCTACTTGGAAAAATGTAAAGCCTGTCATTCTGTTTCTGTTTATAAATAGTGCCAATATATTGGCATATTTCTTCATTTTCACATACCCTCCCATACCTTTTTTGAATTAATCTTGTATTTTCTGATTCTTTGTAAAGAGGAAGAAAATTAAGAAGACATTGCACATATCCAGCAGTACAGAGCCATGCTCCAACACTTCTAATTAGATTAAGATTTTATTTTGGAAGCATCTCCATTAAAAAATAGTAGAAATTGTTTCTTCATGTCTGGCAATCACACAGAAGCATCATTTACAATTACAGTTGTAAAGAAGTATGTGGAAAAGCTTGGAAGAAAATGGACAACAAAACATTCCCCAGGAAAAGTAATAAAGTCCTTGAGCATCTCCAAAAATAAAATTTCTCTCTTTATTAAAAGATGATGACATGAAGCATAGGCCTTTCACATTACTTTCCTTAAGAATGATAGAATTAGAGAATCATAGAATGCTTTTGACCATTCTGTGGTCCTTGGGGATTACCATAGGGAATCTCGAAGGTTCCAAGCCCCCTGCCATGGGCATAGGCATCTTCCATTAGATCAGGTTGCTCAAGGTTTGCAATCCACGTGAGATATAATCCAGAAGGCTTGCATGCTCTATATGCATGATAAATACCACTTCCCCAGCAGCTACATACTGTGCACACCTGCTATGTAACCAACAAAAGACACAACCACCTCCAAGTTCACCAGGAAGGCACCAGCCTCTCTTATGGCACAGAGCCATTCTTCATCCCCAATCCAAATGACATTTTACTGTTTCTCAATTTTTCAGTTCCACACAGACAGTCACCATCTTGCATAATCCAACGCACTCCAGTACTTGTAGGTCTGTGCCAATGCCAGACCTACCATCCATCCAGAACTTTTCCGGTTTTTTACCTCTGAAATGTTCATCTCAGCTAATTAAGGACTTCATCAGTCTTTTAGTAGGGATCTGTGAAGAAAATTTTGCAAAAGGCAAAATCTTAAGAATTTTTAAAAGCATTCCATCCTGACACTCACTCTGGTCTCTACTGCAGTCTGTGGTAAAATTTGCTTGAATGTTAATGTGTCCAAATTTCTCTTGGAGAGAATTTAAGAGACGTAAAAGAAAATAGCAGGAAAGGTTTGAAGTGATCCACTGTTTCAGAAAACTGAAAAGTCCTACAGAGTGGCTGAGATAATGGATAGTGGAACTGATGTTCTCCCTAAATATGAGCCTGTCACTGCCAGCAAATGAGAATAACTAAATAGTAACTTCTCCCATTAATTTTAGAAAAGCCTTGCACTGTTTTTACTTCTGTGAGAAACTGCCTAGTCAACAAAAGAGATTGTGCCAGAAATCTCATGCTTAAAGAGATAATAGATGAGGTATTTAACATGCACAGCACTTGGGATCCAGTTAAATGAAGAATGTAGGCTGCAAATGCTCAAGGGGATCTATTAGCAACAATGTCCTGCAGTGAGAGTACCCAGCAAGGTAACAAAATCATTTGTAATAAGGGTATTCCTCAGGAAAAAATAAATCATTAATGTGTTCCTGCTGTGCTAGGAGTATTCATGACTTACGGAGAGACAGAAGTGATAACTGGGCTGGAGGAGTCAAACAAGGAGTCCTTTTTACAAGATTGATGGTGTTATTTTATACCAACCAGGTATAGCAGGGAGTAAAACCAATATGTCTAATGACAACTCACTAGAGAGGTTATTTATGCTGTGCCAGAAGATTTCAGATGCTGAACTTAAGCAGCCACCCACCAAGGAAGCATGGAGAAAGAGCAGTAAGACTTGAGACTCAGTTCAGTATCCAGGCTAAAAAGACATTTATTGATTTTATTTAAACAGTGAGATTTGATGGGTGTTTGATTTTTGAATTTCTCTTTATCAATGCCTAATCATACTGTAAAGATTAGAGTTCATCAGAGGCTTGGCACATGACCCAGAAATCTCAAGATTTTGGAAGGGTTCTGCCTTAGTCATCATTCCACTGTATGTGACCAAGGGTAAGAATTCAGTTCTAGATTCAAAAAATGCCACAATTTCAGATGTTTTTGACGTAATTGTCAGACCATATTTCAGAAATCTTTCTGGGTATGGGAGTCAAGTCCCTTGAAAATGAATGACAGAATTTTTATCAACACTAATAAGCATTAAATCAGAACCTAAAAGGGAAGAAACTAACTGGATACATCAGCTCCTTCTCAAGTTATACTCTTTTGACAGTAAGAGTCTGTGTAATCTGTGACTGACTTTCTTCTAACATACTCCATTTTTCACTGCCTTACTGAGGGATGACTCCCTTTGATAACAGAGAGTTAATGGATTTCCTGGCACTTACAAAATTTGAAAATCCTGACTATCTCCTTTGCAGAGAATTACTTACACTTGTTAATGTTTACTGAATGTTTTTTGAATCCTCTGAAGGGAAGTTTTAGACAAGGCACTGTTGTTTTTTGTCTCTGATAGCTTAACTTGGGATTTGCCTTGATGCTGAACAGAGCATTCAGGGGAAAGCTAGAAATCTTCTGCACTATGGAAGATTCAATCTTACTTCTTAAGCAACAGAAAGAAAAAAACCTTGGTACTCTTTATTTTTACTTTTCTGATGATATATGCAGTTATAAAGAGTTTCATTTGTAAATTCTGGGAAAACAAGCAAAAATTTGACAGCATCTCTCACTAGTCCTTTGAAAATGGACTTTCCTGGAAGGAAAGAAAAAAAATGTTTGGTTTATTCTAGAAGCTCAGAATTTACATGAACAGGAAATATATCCAATGATGGTCCAGCACAAGCAACTACTGAAAGCCAGGAATTGAATGTATTACTTTATGCTTTTCAACATGGGCTTTGGGAATTTAGAAAAGAATGACTCTCTTTATGAAAAGCACGAAAATTTCTCTTTTCCAGTTCCTCTTGAGATCTGGGATTTCTTTTTGCCAATGCAATATTGTTGTGGTTTTCCTATTCCATTCATTCATCATTCAGTCAGTCATATAAAAATAAATTATTATTTTTTTAAAAATTGTACAGAATGAAAAGAGATACATTTTCAGCATATTCATTAACTAGCTCAATAAGTCCATCTTATTCCTCTCTCAAGTTTTCCTTCCTGGTATACAGTTACCTATTTTCATCACCTCTCAACCACTACATATGGAAAAGGGAAATTATTAAAAAAAAAGATTGATTAAAATATCTTTTTGCAGCACCACAGCAGTATAATATAAATTCTAAACCTTTCTGTTTCAAAAATATCCAAAACATCCAGTATAGATTTCTGGTTTGCATTGATTTCTCCTAAAATCATCTACAGTTATTTCACATTTTCTAAGAGTTACTTGTGCGTAAGTTTTTCAGCCCTTGAAACAACAGCTCTGGTATACTGGTTTTGGTGGTGACATGATCATTTTGAAAAGTTGCTTTGGAGCTTCTGTTCTATTTTCCTTCCTAAGTACCTTCTACTTATTAGTGGTGTAACAGCCCAGTGTCTACTTATGCCTACTGTATGGAGTGCCTCCATACAGAAGAGTCAGGGACACACTGGAGCAAGTCCAGTCAAAGGCCATGGAGATGATTAAGGGGCTGGAGCATCCAGTGAGAATCACTAGGTTGGAAGAGACCTTCAGGATCACTGAGTCCAACTCAAAGAGAAGAAGCTGAGAGGCAGGACTGTTTAGCCTGGAGAAGGGGCTCAGGCAGATCTTACCAGTGTGTAGTAGATTTCTTCTCCATGCACTTTCAGTGTTTCTTCCATCAGGGCTCCAGGACTGCTTGTGGCAGTTAAAAAGTTTATTGCAATTCTGAAGTTTCTACACTTCCTTCTGGTTTTTGACTCTCTGTTTAGTCATTCCTCCACTCTGAAAAGTTCAAGACTCTGTGTCAGGATAGTCACGTTGAAAAATGTAATACACTCATTTAGTCACAAACTCTTTCTCCATGAGACAGTGTGCTAAGGAATGCCTCTAAGCTGTGCCTCAAATATTCTGCAAATTCCACAGTAAGAGATAGAGTGGAGATAAATGTGATTGGACCTTATAGACTGGGGGGAGGGAAGCAAGCAAGCAAGCAAGCAAGCTGTATGATTCTTATTGTATTACAGGAACCTGTGATCAGATGAAAACCTGTAGGCAAGCGCCTTCTTTTGTATGACTCTTAACAAACCATTGTTCATAGCTGTATTTGCAATCATATTTCAACAGACTTTTTCTGTAATATGAATGCATGTTCAGGGACTTAAATGGGAAATCTGTTCAGAAGCAATTGCACAACTAAGTCTTTCATGATAAAGTTGGAACACAGCTATCAAAAATAATTACAATTATATACAGAGATGCGACTGAATTCTGCACTGCCTTGTACTGTGCAAGGCATAAACCAGACAGCAAAATAATTGATATTTCAGAACCTACCCAAGTTATCTACTATTCATTTTTCATCTGCTTTTGGTTTAATTTCTTAATACTTCTGATAGGAGAGCTGTCTGATAATATGCTGAAGAAGTAACTAATGATCTATTCTGGAACAGTTATAAAGGAAATTACAGTTCTACATGGAAGATTCTGCAACAAACATTGTTTATGAAGGTTTTAAAATGGAATCACAGGTGCTACTGGAGAAACGAGAAGAAAAGTGCAGAATGCTATGAACAAGAAAAGAGGACTGAAAACATCTGTGGAAACAAGCACCATCTCTACAAATAATATTTTTAATGTCATTTTCCAATTCTTTTAATGTACAGAACTATCTGCTTGAGGCAGTGCAGAAGGGTGAGAATGAATATATTCTCAGCATGCCAGCTGTTGTTCTGCAGATAGATAGGCTATTTTATGCCAGGCAATATTTAGGTTTAGAAGAAACCTCTACACATGATTTTGGAATAGTTGACTCAATGGGATTCCACTGCCAGGAGCAGCAAGATCAAATATACTATCTTGGATTACAATTACCAATTCATGGCACAAGCAGGAATTAAATTTACAGTCAAGAACATCAGGATGCAGAGGCAATAATCCCACCCTATGAAGCCACCCCGCTGGTTTTTCTTAAGCAAACATAAATGGGTAGATATTCATTAAACTGTTTGGAAAGTGGTAACCTGCCAGCTCCACTGACCACACTTGATTTGGGTGGGTGGGCACCTCGGTGAGAAATCTGATTAGTAGGAGATAGTGCAAAAGCCTCAGTGAAATGTTTTGTGAAAAGAGACAGCCCTGCTGTGCAATATTGCTGTACCTCAGCCATGCCCTGCTGGGATAACAGATAAAGCAGGAGTAGTCATAGCCATAAAAATTTACCATATGACTGCAATGCAGCAAAAAGATTAAACTTCTTTTAGTGACAGCACTCAACTTTAATTGGATCAACATCACCAGAAGGGGAAATTCTGCTGAACAAAGAGCCATAATTTTCAGTTTTCAGCGCTGCTACCAAATACGCAGCCCAACTCTGGCATAACCAAGTTCTTGGCCATTTTCACTTTTTATGTCTGAGAAAATATTTGTTGCACATCCAAATGGTTATCTGATTGACATAAGTATGACAAAATTCAGACTGCAAAGGAGTATAAACTTTTGAATACACACACTAGCATGCTCACGTAAAACTATGTCATAGGTACTTTCATCTGCATTGTGCTTTCCTCCTAAAATAGGGCATATTATGGTGAAAAAGAACAATTTAAATTCATTTTGTCAAGTAGTTTGGCTCAATCTCTTTGAAGAAAGCCACTTGTTCTCCTGCACTGTCAAACCTCTGGGCTTTTGACACATTTAAAAAGTTTTTTGAAGAAAACAATACAGAAATGACTTTATGAATAACTATTTTAAAAGCTCTGAATGCCCCTTCTGCTACTGCTTATATGTCACTAACAAAGACAAAGGAATAACCAAGAAAGACAGCGCCTTAAACCCGTATGACAAATTTTACCTGTTGACACTCAGTATTCTGGGAGTAACTTAGTGGGCTCTGCCTGAGTTTCCTTCCTCCTTTAACTGGCAATGTCTTGCGACATTTACTCTCAAATTAGATCCAGACTAGATGGGGGCAATTTTATAACCATTATTTTGTTAAGTTCACTCTGAGTGAACCTAAGCTTGAGTGAACACTACTTTATTATTGAAATCCAAAGTGCTGCATCAAGGTAAAAACTACAGCAGGCAGAAAATACTCTTAGACATGTCCATACTTCAGTACAGACAAAAGGAAATTCATCATTCATTGAAGTACTGGGACTTTAGTTGCCTCAGGCTGCTCGAGAAAAACCGCTGAGAAAATCCTTGCTGCCTGTGTTCAGCCACCTTCTTGTTATTACTGTTTCTGGAAATGTTTACCATGATGGTTGGCTTCACCACCTTCCCAAGGTTCAAGATGAGGTTGATCAGCCTACAGCTTCTGGATCCTCCTTTCTGTACTTCTTGGAGACAGGGCAGATTGATTTCTTCCCAACCTCAGGAACCTCTCCTGAGGGACATGACATTTTAAAGATAATTGAGACATTGGCCAGCTCCCTCAGCACATCTGGCTTCTTTCCACAGAGTCCCAATTTATGTCCAGTTTGTTTACATGTTCCCTACCCTAATCTTCCTTTTAACAAACGGAGCTCATTTTGAATGGTTCAACTGACTTTATTTGTTAGATTTCAAAAATACAGCATCTTCAGTACTTTCTTCATTTATTTCTGAGCCTTACAGTAGCTCGAGTAAAGCATTATCAGTTGCTGCCAAGCAATCTTACTAATGTTTCTGCAAAAATATTCAAAACTTCAAACACTGCAATTGCATTGCTACTGGAACAAAAACATTAAACCTGTTAATCCAGAGTCCTTTTCTTTCAGCTGTGATTTCATATTGGATGTATTCTCTGTACAGTAAATATTAAAACAATTTCTCCAATCTGTGAAAATCTAAGGAAAAATAAAATGTATTTAACAACATATTGCCAGCCTAATAGGGCACAATAGCGACTTAAATTTTTGAAAAACATTACTATATATAAGTGCAATAATCAAGTTTCATGTATGAGACCTTGTGTCTCATTCTGTGGAAAAATTCACATCTTTCAATGAACACAAGGAATTGCTTATAGTTTCCTGTGAGCTAAATGTAAAAGTGTAAGTTCATTTTAGTTTTAACAATGTGTGTAATTTGATTTTTCTTAAATATTGAAGAACAGCTATAACTGTCTAGGCAGATTTTCATGACAGAGAGGTACTAGAATATACCTACAAAGTGCTTGTACTTAAATAAGCTGATTATAAATCTGTAGGAAAGTTTTACAGATCCACACTAATATATGTGCATAGAATATATTGTTAATATATTACAATATATAATTTTACAGATAGGAGCATCATTCTTGTGTGAGATTCAACCTAGGTGGCAATTAGCAAAGGCAGCCCAGAGAGACGGTGCCGAGTTGGGTGCAGAGCTTGGGATGACATTGTGCTTTGTGTGGGAGCAGGGAACGGGCTTGTTCAGAAATCAGCAGGGACCAGTGCTGTTCTT
>VYXD01015095.1:151955-181349 GCA_013397195.1 Hylia prasina | reverse complement strand
AGGGATGTTGGGGGGACAGGGATGCTGGAGGAGGACAAAGATGCTCGGGGGACGGTGATGCTCGGAGGACAGGGATGCTCGGGGAGAACGAGGATGCTCGGGGCTCTCGGGGCTGCCCGGTCCTGCCCGGTGCCCCCCGCTGCCGCCCGCCCCCGGCTGCCGTGACCGTGTGTATCCCCAAGGGTCCGTGTTCACCCACAGCATCCCTCGAGAAACTCCCACCGTTGTCCTCCAGGGGAAAGGGGAAAACTCCCACCCGTGTCAGGGAGAAGGAGCTGGAGCCCCCCGGCAGGCACAGCCCGGCGCTGGGTGGGTGCTCCCCGACGCGGGCGGGGGGGCTGCATTGGGACACTCTGGCTCCTTCCCACCGGCCCGTGGGTCCCGTGAGCCTCAGCAGGTCCCGTGGGGACGGGGAAGGAGCTGAGCGTTCAGTGGGTTCTTTATTCCTCTCGCCCGGAGCCGGCGTGTCCGCAATGGGAATGAAAAAGGCTCAGGAATATCAAGCGGTTCCCACGAGCCCCCGCCCGGCGCGGGGGTCACATGAAGCACCGGGGACGTCTCGGGAGATAAAGAGGCTTTGTGGGGCTGGGAGCCGCGGTGGGGGCAGCCCCGGACTCCCCAGTCACCCACAGAGCTGCCCCGGGCGGGGATGGTCCCATCTCCCTCCTGCCCCATCACCCGATGTGGCTTTCCCTGTCATCCTGTGCGAGCTCTGGGACAGAAGTGGCACGAGCAGAGCATCGGCATCCCAAGCCCTCCGCAGCCCAAGCCCAGGATGGGCTCGGCATCTCTCACCTGCCCCGAGGGGAAGGAAGGAGGGATGGAGGCGCTTTCAGGGTGGACAAAGATCCTTTAGAAAGCTCTGGATCGCTGGAGGTGGGATGTAGGGGAGAAACGCTGAGAGCAGAGGTTTCCCCATGACATTGTGGAATATGTGAGTAATAAATAAGTTGTTTTAATTTCTCCTCTGCCTGACAGGCCCCTTGATAGCCTCTCCTGCTCCCGGCTGCTCCAAAGGCTTCAAAACTCCATGGAGGAGAAGTCAGAGGGGCAGGACCAAGAGCTGTAACTGGGACACTTGGGCTGCAGCTCCAGGGGAAACCTGGGATTAAAAAACAAACCCTTCCAGTCACACAGGAAAGGCAGGAGCTGACTCAGGCGTCTGGGAGTGGGCAGGGAACCTCAGCTTGGGGCACAGGATAGAGGGGACATGGGGACTCAGGGAAGGCTGGTCTGGTCCTTTAGGGGACAGTTGGAAAAGGAAGGTTTGGAAGTGGAGGGGGCTTAGTGATGGACTTCAGAGTCATCTTCCCCTCCCCTTCCCCCTTTATTTGTTCCAGAAATAAATTAAAAGCTTTCCCTCCAGGAAATTAAAAATTATTTAAGAAGGCTGAGCACAGGACTTGTTGCGCTAGGGTTTTGGAGCCGGGGACGCTGGGCTTGGAAGGGAGAAGGTGCTGGGGTGACCCAGGGGAGGTTCTCCAGAAGGCACTGGCAGCAGATTACCCCACCAGGGCCATTCCCTGGGGCCCGGATGCCCTGTCCTTCCCTGGCCTCAGGGCCTGTCCTGGCCGGGGGAGCCTTGCACCAGCAGAGACCTGGTGCCATCACAGGGACGTGCCAGAGATGGGAGCGTGGCACCGGCCGTGGAGGAAATCATCCTTCAATCCCAGCTCCCCTCTCCTGTGCTCACCCTGCTCAGGGAAGCCGCCGTCTGCTCCTCATCTGCAGCTGACGGCTGCAACGTGCCACGGGCCAAACTGGTCCCAGAAGGAGCCCTGGCACCTGGCCCCGTGCCTGCGTGACATCAGCCCCGTGTCACGGCCACGGCTGGTCCCGACCTCTCTGCTGGGACAGAGGCACTGGAGTTCAAACCCGCCCAGGCTGGGGATGCCTTGGCGTGCAGGGACAGGCAGGTGCTGGTGCTCCTCAGGTTCTGCCTGCAGCCCCCATGCCCTCTGCACAAAAACACCCTGAGGATCCCACCGTGTCCCTCAAAGCATTTCCCAAATGCTCCTGGAGCTCTGGCAGCCTTGGGGCTCTGACCATTCCCTGGGAAGCCTGGGCAGTGCACCAGCACCTTCTGGGGATAGAACTTTTTCCTGATAACCCACCTAAACCTCCCAGTGATGCTTGGATGGGCTCATGCTGGCATCTTGACGCCTTGAGCACTCCAGCACCAGGTCACAGCTCATCCAGAAGCCACCGTTCCACTCATGGGCTCATCTTGGGATCCCAGTGCTGAGATGGGCAGCTTGTCCCGAAAGAGTTAAGGGTGAAACATTGCAAATGCAGGAAAAAAAAAAATTTACAAAAGAAAAAAGTGCCCTGAACCACATGCGACCTAACCTCCCCAGCGGCTCATCTGAGTTTAATAATGGAGGAGGGAAATCTCCCAAAAAGCTCTCAGAGAAATTAAAGTAAACAGTGTGCTGACCTCCAGCCCGCACTGCCCCGACGCTGACTCGCTGGCCACGGCGCTCTGCGTTCCCTGGCATTCCCTGTAATTGTAAACACATTCTGGTAAATACAAGGGGAGGGGGGTGAGGGGGTCCTGGGGGAGCAGCTCTCCCCACAGCCAGCTGAAATCAGGGCTGAGCATTGGGTCAAAGCCACGGGTGACGTCGCTGGGCAATGTGGCCACGGATGTTCCTGCCTGTGAGGGGCTTCACAAGGACTGAGGGCCGTGAGGATGCAGGTCCAGCATTGCTGGAACAGGAGCCACTGGGACCATCACACGGCCCCGTGACTGCAGAGTCGGGGCTGGAAAACCTCGTGTTGGGAGCAGTGGCAGGTCCTGCAGATGGAGAGAGGAAGAGGAGGACGCTGCTGTTAACAGGTTTGTCCTCTTGGCCTCACAAAATTTAAAAACAACGCTCTTATTTTCATAGATCCACAGGTCATTTTTTTAGGCTGAGGAAAAGAAAAGCAACCCCAGGCTGTACAAGTGCTGGCGTTCCTCTCTGGAGAGGGGCCGGAAAAGCCGCTGGTCTGGAGGGAAGAAGCATCACTGCCAGCCCAGCCCCATCCCTGGCCTTGCTCCATCCTCATCCTCCTCCCCAGCCCCAGCTCTCACGCACAGCATCCCATGGCCTGCATTTCTCACAGGATTTTCTGGAGAAGGCACCACTTGAAGGCTGGGGAAGGGGCAGACAGGGCTGGATCCAGGTCACCCCATTCCCTTGTCCACAGCCCCAGCCCCTGCCCGGTCCTGCTGCCTGATGTCTACCTGCAACTCGAATTCCTTTCCAATCAGAATCAAAAGCAGTGGCAGATGCGCTGTATTTGGTGAAAAATGCCAGGAATCTGCAGCCAGATTGGATTTCAGAGGAGCTGTGGATCCCACGGAGGCCAGACCGTTGGCACCCGATTGGAGGTCAGAGCCTGCTCACTGCAGCAGCTCCCAGCCCCAAGAATCTGCCTTTGGGTGGCACCGGGAGGAGGAGGAGGAGGTGGAGGAAGGTGCTGCAGGGCCGGGGAGCCCAGCAGAGGTGTGACCCTCCCGCTGGAGCCAGGAGCCACCAGTGATGGGAGCGTGGGGACACGCAGCTCCGTCACCCAGCGGGGACAGACACCCCCTTGCCAAAGCACTCATTCTGAGGAGGAAACCTGCTTACTCTTTGCTTTCCTAAACCCCCAAACAATGGATTTCTCTCGGCCAAGGGAGCAGGGTCTGCCAGAGGAGCAGGACTGGCTCCCGTTGACGTTTCCTCTGCGGTTTATCCGCTGCTGAGCCACAAAAGGGGAATATTGCTGCCGACTCCACCCCTTCCATCAGACCAGGACCCAAAAATCACCATTTCCTCTTGGCCTGTGAATCACTAATAAAGTCCAGACAGAAAGGTCTGATTAGGAAATTGTTTCGGAGATGGAAAGGAAGGGGGAGGGACGCCACAGCCGGTGCCTCTGGGTGGTTTTGCCCCTCGGCGTCACCTCCAGAGCCGCGGGCAGGTCCCTGCCCTGGGGTCCTCAAATCTGCTCCAGCCACGCTCCCAGCCCCATCTGGGGCAGAGCTCTCCAGTGGGTGGATCTATTTCTCTGCCAGGATTCAGGGATGAAAATCTCAGTGTACACTGAAGCCTATATTTTGTATTCGATCACTGTCCCTTGGCTGTTCCGAGCCCGTGGCACACAGGGAAACATTCCCGTGGGATCCTCACTAGCGTGTCCCTGGAGGGGACAGTGGTGTCATTAATTGGGAAGGGGATTTGTGACATGTGCTGCAGCCCCGAGCCCTCAGCAGCCACGGGATGTCCCCTCCCTCCCTGCTGATGGAACGGTGACGGCCACGCCGCTCCCAGCACCCTCCCAAACGCTGCACACTTGCTCTGACACAGAAAAGGCCCCACATTTGGACCTCATAATGCAGAAAAAAAGTCAGGATTTTGAAATTTCAGCCTTGGACCCAAATCTGATACATTCCAGAAATGCTTTAATTTATCCCTTTGTCACAACATTCAATAAAAGGTTTCATTTCAGCTGCGCCGCTTTGATTAATAACTGTAACAGATTCTAACCTGAAGGAATCCTCTGATATTGTGTCCATGGAAATTAAATGTTTGATTGCACATAGTCAGGATTTTCTGGTGTGGAAACAGCTCCACTAGAGCTCTAATCAAGAAACACTTCGAGTTGTTTTTCCTTCACCTATAACAAGTCAAAACATCTGTTAAAAATTCCATCAGAGCACAACTGGCTAAAAAAAAAATATTAAAATTTGGGGTGTAAAATGTCCAGGTTGAAGCCAGGTGGGATGGCTGGGTATGGGCTCAGTGCCCACCTGGCCAGCACAGGAGCAGGGTCCCCATGGGGACACAGCCCATCCCCTCCTGCCCTGGCATCATCCAGGTGCCACTTGTGCCACTTGTCCCTGTGTCCCTGTGAGCTCCACACCACCAGCACCTGCCACGGCAACCTGGGGGTGGTGGTGGTGGCCACTGAGGCAGCAGGAGCCACTCGGCGTCCCCACAACAGAAAAATGGAGTAGGAGGTGCCTTTTGGGCTGACAAGGATGTTTTCCATGTGCTTGAAATCCTCTGTGCTTTAGTAAAAATGGAAATACTGGGATTTCCATTGTCTGGGTACATTTTCCTTTCTCTTTCTTCCACTTCCACTTGGCACAGCAAGGGGTTCCTGTCTCCTTATAAGCCATGGGAGAAGGCAGACGGACGGGAAGGAAGAGGGAAAGCCAAAATCCCATAAGAATTTGGGAACAGGAGCACTTTTCCACGGGGATCACGGCTGGCAGCCGCTGCTATCGGGGCTGATCCCGGCTGTGCCGTGCCACAGGTGCCCCTGTGCCAGATGGGGAGCAGTGGCACATTTTTGAGGTCAGAAAGCAGAGTTCTCAGCAATGAGAGCGGCATGCCAAGATAAATCCTCGCTTCCTGGCAGATCCATTCCCATCAGCCATGGTCCCAGCGAGAGGGACCCCGGCGAGGGGCTCTGCTGGCGGGAACAGCCCAGCAAATTCTCTCTGCATGGGTGAAATTCCCTCCGCTACCGAGGTTATTATCTCCCAACAGGAACCAACAATATCCTTTCATTTAGGCACTAATTCGAACAATGTGCGCCGGCCGGGGGAGGAAGGGCACTCGCTGCTCCGGAGCCTTTGAAAAATCCAGGCAGGAGCCAAACCAGAGGGAAAACAAAACCCTGGGATGATGCAAATGGCTCGGGAAGGCAGGGCCGGGACCAGAGCTGGTGCTGCAGGCTCCAGCCTTGATGCTGGAAATGTGGTGCTGCCAGTGCAGGGCACGGCACAGGCGCACGCAGGGCACCTTTCTGCCAGCTCCTACCCAGGGAATGCCACCCTTCAGGCTGTGCTGGAGCCAGGAACTTCATCCATGGGGATTCTACCCCCCTGGCAAAGTCACCTTCTTCACTTAACCAGTGTGTCCAGCCTCACAATTCCAATTCCCATTGGGCAGGAGGGTGCAGTAAAAGACTTCTAAACTTCTTGTATCACAAAGCTCACATGAGGCACCAGGAAAAGCTGGAATGTGTAACTGAGAACTAGAAAAACACCCTAATTTCTGTTTTCCAGGAGCAAACAGGACAAACACAGCAGGAGAAGGGAGCCCCCAACTAGTGGAGATTTTCCACCACCACTCCACCTCCCAGGGGCTGCTGGCCATGTTGCATGGGCCGTGCCCACCTTACTCCCTGGGGTTTGTGAGGGGACCAGTGTGGTTTGGAATTGCTCCTCAGCAGGGATCTCTGCTGGCATGTGTCTGGCAGAAGCACCCCCATCCTCGCTCTCATCCTCATCCCCACTCCCATTTTATTCCATCCCATTCTCGTCTCCATCTCCAGCCTCATTCCTGACCTCATCCCCACCTCCATCCCTATCCAAGTGCCTGCCGGGATGCAGCCTCCCATTCCCACGGGCTGTCTCAGTGCTAATCCCTCCTGGGCACACCTCACGGGGGTTTCCAGGGGAATATGGGGGGGTTCTCCCATATTTACTCTGCGAGTGCTGCTGTTATGAATATTTGCTCCCGTGTGGGGAGAGCAAGAGCGTTCCCTGACAGGGATATCAGTTGGAACATCATCTAATTGATTACATGGAAATCGCTGCTGGTGGAAAGGGAAGCCCTTGCCTTGCTCTCAGGGAATTAATTTTGCTTTTGCCATTCTTGGCTGTGCTCAATTAATCTGGTTAAAGTGATAAAATTTTAGCTTACACTTCACTCACGGGGTACCAGGGAGGCTCCTGGAGCCAGGAGGTTGGTTAATCACAGAATTAAATCATGGAATGTCCTGAGTTGGAAAGGATCCACAAGGATCATCGAGTCCAACTCCTGGCCCTGCACAGACCCCTCAACAATCCCACCCTGTGCCTGAGAGCGTTGTCCAAACGCCCCTGGAGCTCTGGCAGCCTTGGTGCTGTGCCCATTCCCTGGGGAGCCTGGGCAGTGCCAGCACCCTGTGGGGAAAGAACCTTCTCCTGATATCTGACCTAATTCTCCCAGCGATGACGGGATGAGCTCAACAAGGTGCTCTCACGGCCACAGGCACCCTGGCACCTGCCCGCCCAGGACACAGCTCACCCCGGAGCCAGCGGGTTCACCCCGACCCCGCGGTGCTGAGCGGGACTCCGGGCTGGGACCGCGGCCGCCGGGATGCGGGATGCGGGATGCGGGATGCTGCTTCAGGAGCTTCGGGAGCTTCAGGAGCTTCAGGAGCCCGGGCTGTGCCCGGCTCCGTGCCGAGACAAAGAGCGGCGGCCCCCGGCAGCTGGTGCGGGGGGACGTAATCCCACAAAAGTCCTGCTCCGGGGGGCTCAGCGGGAGAGGTGAGGGACACGCCGCCGAGCCCCCGCCGCCGCCGCCCCACTATTGACTGCCTAAACAGTTCTTTGGTGATTACAATGTAAATATAGCTTTTCATGGAGTAAAGGCCTTTTATGGGATCCACACACACTTAACCACTTAACCCCGGCGACAAAAAGAGCAGTGAATGAGCTGTTTAGAGGCTGCTCGTGCAGAAAAGGGGGCCTGAATAGGATTTGGGGATCTCTGTGTATCAATTGCTATGCTCTGGGGGCCCTCAATGGGGCTTCAGCGTTGGAGCATGTGCCAAAGGGCTCCGTGGGTACGGATGGGGTGTCAAAAAAGAAAAAAAAAGGAAAAAAAAAGAGAAGAGAAAAAAAAGCAGCTGCTTCTCTTTAATAAAACAATGATTTATTCATAGCAACTTGGGGAACGGGCAGGGGGACACAAGGACGTGCCAAATTGATGCTCATCCTGCTCCACACTCCAGAGAGGCTGAGGGGATGAGCCTGCCTGGAGAGCAGGAGGCGTGGAAACCCCCGGAGCAGCCCCTGGGGACCTCTGGGGCAGCCCACAGGGACCCCAGAGCAGCCCAGGTGGCAGAACCAGGTCCCATTGCAGTCCCAGCCAGGTGACAAAGGTGTCCCTGGGGCTCCACTTCCTCACCCCAGGCACTCTTGGGGAACTGGAGGGTTGGGGACACCTCTCTGCTCTTCTTGTGCCGCAAGGTCACCTCTGCAGCTGGTGTCATCCCCACCCCAGGTGCAGCAGCGGGGCCATGCAGGGGCTGACATGAGGCTCAGCCTGAGATCTCCCCTGCCCAGGACTGAGCATTTTGGGCTGGGAGCAGGGAACAGTGCCCAGCACCCAGAACTTGGCATCTGTGGCAGGAAAGTGGCATCTGAGGGACACTGGTGGGTGCTGTCCCCACCTTGTGAGGCCACAAATGGGATCATACCAAGATCCCGACAGGCTGATGAGGCACAGAACGAGTCTGGCCCTATTTTTAGGCCTGTGCAGACGGAGGGATGAAAGCGGAGGGGGAGGCAGGGCAGGAATGGGAATGAAAGACAAACAAACGCCAAGCAGATGTTGGGAGCAGGGCTCTTCCCCTTGCAGGATGTGCGTGTGGCTCCCAGCAGCACCGGCTCAGCCAGCCCTGACCCCAGAGCTGGGGGACTGTGGGGGACCAGGGCAGAGCAGGGAGCAATGTCCCCTTCTGGTTGTCCCCCATCGGGGGGGACAGGCTGACCCCCAGGGCAGTGGGACACCATCAGCCCCACGCCCTCAATAGTGGCCCTGCCAAAATGAGGATTTTGCTGTAAGGTCCTGCACTTTGAATTAAAAACGCCCCGTGGCCACTGTGGCTCAGCTCTTGGGATGGAGCTGTGGCTTTAGGGAGTGGATCCAATGCCTGGCTCACCTGCCAGCCCACCAGAACCAGCCTCACCAGTCTGGGGTCATCACCAGCACCACGAGGGGACGTGGTTTGGCATCTCCAGTTTCCATTCAAGCTGGAGACTCCAGCAGTGTCACTCAGCCTTTTAGCAGGAGCCATGGGCAAGGCCCAGCCACTGGGACAAATCCCAACCCTCAAGGCTTGAGCTGGTGCTGGCTGAGGGGTCCCAAACCCAGCTCCTCCAGCCCTGCCCCTGCAAATATTGAAAATCAATGGGCCACTGCGAGGGAAGCAGCACAGGGTGTGTTGTATGAAAACAGCCCTGAGGAGCAGAGAAAAATATTAGCTAAAAATAAAATTAATCTCTTGCAAAGCTGTAAGATTTGCTGATCCCCCTCCCCCCCACACACACACCCTGCAATCTTTTATGTCGTTTTCTTTAATTACAGCTGGTTTAGATCTCTGCTGCCTGGAGAAGCAGAGCTGGAGTCAGCCCTAAATTGGGCTTCTGGATGATACAAGAGAAAATAACAACCCCCAAGCACTGAGTGTCTGTCTGCACAGAGCATGCGCAGCGCTGGAATTAATATTAATGACTAATAGTTAACACAGAATGAAACTTCAGCTTTACAGGTCACCCACTAAACCCTGCAGGTCTCACAGAGCTGTTTTGTGTGCCATGAGCTTGTCTGGACTCTGCACAGGCAGGAGCACCCCGGGCTGCCAGGGTACAGGGTCAGTGACAGGGGCTGCTCCAGGCTCAGCTCCTGGGAATACAGCAGCAATCAGGGTGTCCAACCCATTAATAACAGAGGGCTCTTGCTTTTATTGCATTGCTTTTTTATTTCTGTATTTCTTGCACTATCTATTCGCTTTCAGCCATCCATGCTTCTCTCCATCTCCTGTTTTTCCTTTTCCAACAAGAAGACCCAAAGGAGAAAAAGCCAGACACCAAAAACCGTCACCTGCTCTGCTCCCAAATCCAACTAAAACATTTATTTAGGCCCAAAAACCCCACCCCATCCCTCCCTGGGGAAGGGATGCACCAGTCAGTGAGCAGAGTGAAAGCCAGGGAGGGTAAATAATTGTGACATGGCTGCTCTGGAGGACACCCCCGTGGATGCCTGGGGGTCTTTTTGTCCTTTAACCCTCACAATGGGTCTGGGACAACTGATTAGAGGCCCGGGACAGATGAGGTGCAGAGCTCACATGGTGAGTGCTCACCAAACCTGCTCCTGCCTCTCATGTGTCCACTCCAACATAATTTTTCACGTGTTGGAAATACAGATGATTTTAGCCTGGGTCCATCTGGTTTCCCAAATAACCTGTCTATTTGATAAATAACATAAATTAAATCAGACAAGACAAACAAATAGTTTTTTTTCTCTCCCCTTTTCAGTCTCCTGGCAAAAGAGGGAAAGAAAACATAATTCAGTGAGTGCCTTGAGCCCCGAGGAGCCACAAGGCGGCGGGAGCTGGGATTATAAACGTGTCTGCAATGTCAACCTTCACCACACACCTAGGGCCACTCCTACATCTGCTTTCAAGTCCTTTTTTTTTAAAAAATTCTCCATTATCGTTTGGGTTCCCAAAAGCTCACTCTCTCTGCAAACTCAGCAGATAATGTTGTGTGTTAGCAGCACTGCTCTTACCAAGGCTCCCGTGGGGCACTCAAGGATCAGGAGCTCAGGTTTTATTGCTCCTGTGCCCTGCGTGGGAAAGGGAAACTGAGGCACAGAGAGGTGTTACTATTAGAGCTACCCAACTCAGGATGGAAACCTCAGGCTGCAGCCACTTCTGCACCAAAGTCAAACCCAAACATCACTGATCACAACTCTCAGCTGTCACTCCTCCGAGTCATCCCAAGGCTGTTAGGGGAGAAAAAAGGGAGGGAAGTGGAAGAAGTGGAACCAGCTCTTTCTCCAGCCCAGGACAGCCCTGCAGACACCATTTCACAGAATCACTGAGGTTGGAAAAGACCTCCAGGATCACCGAGTCCAACCTTTGAGCAGCTTCTGCTCAGGCTGAGCTGCAGCAGTGCCTGGATGCAGGACCCTCATCCCTACCCCTCACCACCCTGAGCCCTTCCCTCCTTCCCAGCCACTCTTGGCACTTCCAGAGCAACAGGGAGGATTTTTCTCCCCGTTAGCACCGCGGCCTCATGCCCGTGCCAGGAGGGGGGAGCTGAATCAATACCTGAAAATGAGAAGGCAAAGCTGAGTTAATGTGCCAGACAGGAGCAGGGGGGCAGCCCTGGAAAAGCTGGAGCCAGGAGATGGATGCACAGGTGAGGCTCAGCCCCAGGCTCTGGGGATGCTCTGGCACAAGGAGAGCAGCATCTCAGCACATGGCTCCAGCTCCACTCCCACTGATATTCCAGCTCCCACAGAACCTGTTCTTGGCCTCCTCCCACTGCTGCCTGGCATGGAATGTGCTCCCAGGCAAGGAATTGTTAGGGTGCAATGCAGAGCTTCCAGCAGCAACTCACAAACCCTGAAGTACTGCAAAGTTGTTGGGAAAATGCAGCCAGAAACTTGCCCATTCCATGTATTTCAATTTATAAGGCTTTTCAGGCTCAACGGTGTTTTTCTACCCTTGGCGCTGGAACAAGGAAAATGTATTTTAAAGGGAAAATTCTACAGGGAAAGCAAAATAAAAGCCATAATTATGGCTAGTAGCATGTGCTGAGAAGCCAGGAAACCACCAGGACCCAGCCAGCCTTCTAAAAGTGCTCTTCAAGCTACCATTTTCTAATGCAAAAATGTAGCAATTACAGGTCTCTATAAATCTAATCCCTTGCCATACTGGAGCATGGAAAACTGCAAGAATTTCCCCTGGAGTCAAGACACAGTTTAAGCTTTAATGATTTTGCCTTGCCCCAGTGCCAGAGCAAGCACATTCTCTTGCTGCGCCCTAGTGGCTGAGCGGGAGCAAAATTCAGGGAAAATGCCCAAGGTTGGCGCTTGAATGTTTTTTACCCAACAAATCTGGGCTGAATTAGTACAGCTTTCCTATCATTGAAACACTGGTAAAGAATTCAGTGGTGTTCAGAAATCTTCTAGTGCCATGGTCCTTCAAGAAAAGTCTGATAACAAAGGAGGAAAAGTTATTCCTCTTCCCCAAACCTCCCATCCCAAATCCATGTACACTAATAATTAGAATTGCTGCAGTGAACTGAAATAGACACTTCTTAAGGATAAAGGAAGTTTTGTCTAGGAATTAAAAAATCCAAAACTATTGAAGCAGGAAAAAAACATTCAAGCCAAGACTTTTATGCAAACCCAAGTGGAAGACTTGAGGAGTTGAAAATCCACACTCCAATAAACACATGGGGTTGTTTGTGTTGTAGTCCAATATTATTGCAGCTGTTCCTAGTGAAGGACTGAGTTGTGGCTACAAAAAAAAAAAAAAAAAAAAAAGGGAGCANNNAAAAAAAAAAAAAGAGGCAGCAACGAAAAAATAGACATAGACAGAAATAAAAAACATTGGGGGGGGGGAAAAACCCCAAGACATGTATACAACTGAGTGAAACCCTATTAATTAATTCCAACTGACTCCAAAATTAAAACCACGTTTTATTGTAAAGTTGCACTTTGATTAGTACCATAATTCTTTATAACATACTGTACAATAAAATATTTTACACACAGCACACTGGGCGTGTGCTCAAGATGTTACAAAATTTACAGCTCAGACACTTCTCCAAGGGCATCAGTACCTCAAGTATGTGACAGTCCAGAGATGTTTAGTCTTAGAGCAGGACCCTGTGGCACCATTATCTGCTCTCCAACATGTTCACCTTGTGATCAGAAAGGTCAGGAATGCTGGACACTCTGGCTCAAGTTTCTCTCACCCTGTTCAGAACAGTTGTGAATGATGGTTCCTTACACATTCCCTCATTCTAGAGCAGCCCTTTCCTCACTGGCTGCTCAGCAGTGGATGGTTTCTCTTGGATGAGTGCAGCTTCCATGAAAACAACAGAATGGATGGATAAAGACAGCCTGGAGTTGGGCAAATCAAAGCAGCCCCAGCAACTTTCCCCACCAATGCAAAGAACCCCCCCAAACCTCCTTTTCCTCTCCCACACTTACTCACATTCTTCCCTCTCCACACACACATCCATCTGCAAGTTTAAGGACATCAACAGTAATAAAAACTTGGAAAGAAACCCTTCTCATATTGTCTCACAAGAGACTGGGACCCTTTCCACAAAGTAAACATTTTGAGGATAAATTAGAGCCTCTTAAAAGGCAAAGCTTAATAAATGCTCAACATTAAAGAAGACACTGGAGGGAGCCACAGCTAAAGCTTTGTGCTGCAAGTGTAAACAAGTGTCCTGCCATGGCCAACACTGCTTCATTCTCTCCCAGAGCTGTAGAAATTCCTCCTTTATTGTGCTTTCAGCTACCTGAGGTATTTCCTTGTGACACAAATGGCATTTCCAGGTGGAACTGCAGCACCTGTGAGGACAGCCCACAGCAGTGGAAGGTTCCTTAATGCTTGGGAAAGACCAAGTCAGCATTGCATTCCAAACCAGGAATGGATTTTGTGCTGCCATTTGCCACAGAGGACTGAGAAAAAACAAAGCACTGCCTGGAAATTACTGGAACTTGTCAAAGAGGTGGCACCCATTTGTTTCCCTGCCTGGTGATTTCTGGCAGACTGGCAAAATAAACTGCAGCTGGCAAAGAGGAGACACAACCTTTGGCTCCAGACAGGAATATTCAGCTCTCCAAGTACTGGAAAATGCTTCTGCTTTGACTGGTTTCCTCTGAGCTTTCTACCCTGGGCCGCTTTGCTGTTGATGTTATTGCTGCAGAAGGGCCTCTCTTCTTCACCTATGGGCAGCCAAATACATTAGAATGCACAACATGTAAAAAAAAATAGTTATGAGAGAAATATTTGGCATGAGAGCACATAGGGAATATTTAAGACAGCAGTGCTCTCAGCTGCTTGGCAGATTTCAGTGCCTGTGTAGTGAAATAATTTCCATGGCAGCACCTGCTACCCAAATCTTTACCTGGGGTTTTGATTTCTCCTTTGCCTCTTCACTCTTCTCTGGTGAAAGCGTATGAAAGACAAAATTCCTTGAATTTCGAGGGGCATTTGGATTAAGATCTGACATAGCTGCCAGCTTCTGAAGGACAGCTTTAGGTCTGTTCAAGAGTGACCCATTTTTTATCTGAAAGGCAAAGAAAAGCTGCATTAAACCACTCTCAGGTGACAAGGCAGGTCGCTTAGTAAGTTACTCTTCAGAGAAAAATTAACTCCCAACTCACACATTACTAACCAGGAGTGCCCAGAATTCAGGGGCAGCTGACTTGGCTGTGCTGGGAAAAGCCATTTTTGAGGATTGGTACCCACCTGGATGTCACCAGCAGGTTTGAAGGCTTCAAACGGGTTCCTGGGTAACAGAGTTGTGTCTTGTGCCACCACTGCTGGGCTGGCTGGCAGAGACATGGGGGGAAAAAAATCAGTTTTTGAACTCTTTTTCTCTCTTCTTGTCACTTCAGTAAAAACCAAGCTCACCTTTCTTCTGCAGGGACTTGGCAGTCACTTTTTTTGCCAGCTTCATGAACTCGCTGTTTCCACCAATTTCTTCCTCCTCCTCCTGCTCTTTATTTTTTTCCTTCTGTAGCAGAGAGAAGACAGTTGAAAAAAATCATATTACAAATGGACATTTTGTTCAGTATTTTAAGTAGAGCAATCCTTTTCTTTATGTTAATTAATTTTTATTTACTTTCTACTGTAAGAGACTATTGCAATTTCTTAGATACTTCATCATCCTTGTTCTATTAATGAACAGCATCATGTTCAGCTGAGAAACCTGACCTAGTACTGAAGTTTAACTTGAGGAATATACAATTTCACATCCAGCAATGGCACAGAGACTGAGCAAGCCTCTCTAGCAGCTCACCAGTACCTGCTCACGAAGCCACTGCTCTCGCTCAAATCGCTCCTTCCTCCACTTCACTTCTGTCTCATCAAACTCTTCATTCTCCTCCTCATTATCTGAATCTCTCTGAAACAAGTCCATCTGTGAAGCCAAGTCTAGGCAACAAAACAAGATGGTCAGCTGTCAATTTTGAAAGTGGAGGCTAGTAAAAAACAACAAAAAAAACCTCAAAACAAATCAAACAAACAAGGCAAAAAAAACCTCAACCAAACAAAAAACCCAGAATCATCCCCTCTCAGTTTATTCCTGAAATAATTCATTGAGGAGCACTAAGTGCTACTTTCACACACAAGCTCTGTTTTCAATCTTTCTCCCCCTCTATCCACTCTGGATCACAGCTCACCTATGTTTTTCCATCTGAACCTCCTGGTCCTGCCCGGGCCGTCGCTGTGCAGGTCCCCATCCAGCAGGTACCTCTCCTGGTACAGGCGCAGCTGCCGCTTGTCATCGTCCAGCATCGCCTTCCTGCCAGCACAGGGCACAGGGACAGCTCAGCTCAGGTTCTGTCCCACAGCCAGGGCCATCCCCCACACCCCAAGATGTGCTGATAATGGCACTGACATGTGGAATTTCTGTATTTGGTCTCCTAATTCCGCTTCGTTTGGGAGCTCCTCGTCGATAATCTCTTCTTCGTATTCGTTCAGGTCCTCACCATCATACTCATCCTCGCTTCCCACGTCACTCCCTGACAGCTCTGCCTCCTCCTCCATGAAATCTTGCAGTTTTCTAGGAAAAAAAAAGTCAAAAGGGTTCAGTTTGGGAGCGTAACAGCCGTCACACAAATCTTCTGAAAGCAAGATTTATCTTTTGACATGAAACGAACACATTTCCTAAGGATGTATTGTAATTTCTCATGTAATTTTTGGAAAGACCAAGCCTTGAGTTCTTGCACATTTACACAAATGGCCTGACATCATGTACCACCCCAAATCATTGTCCTCCACCAGGTTCCAAAGATGATGGCAATAACTGTCAGCTCTGTGTTTTACTTGTTAGAACAAGTAAGATCTTAAGACATGAGGAATGACAACAATATTCTTGCATCCCTTTTTTTGATCAAATAAAAAAGGATGCACTGCTTTTATTGTGGCTTTTTGATTTCCATCTATAATGAAAATTATTATGGAAACCACCTATATAGACCCACAAGCAACGATTAAATTCATGCAACATGATAGCACCAAAGTAAAAAAATCAGACCATATAAACATCTGCTGGAGAGGGAATAATTCCAAACTAAGTTTCTAGTGCTATTAATATTCAATTCTCTCTGCTAATTAAGATTTTTAAAAATAATTACAGTTTTTTCTTCAAGCCTGGTCTACGTTTCAGCAGTTCTTCTTCTTCATCACTCATTTCTGCTTCTTCAGCAGCACTGTCTTCACTATCTTTTTCATCCTGTCAAAGAGAAAGTGTTCAGAAATAAGGATTTTCTGAGAGTGGATCGCTTTGTAACAGATTTGTCTGTTCTTCAATTAACAAGACACTAAAACATCAGGCATATTTCAGAGGATTTGCATTTTTCGCTCTAACATTATATTAAAGAGATCTTCTAAATGATCCAAAGTTTGCTCTGAAAAATGTTTCAGCAGCTTGTTATGGAAGTTGTGGTACTTTGCATTGATGGATAGATTAAAAACCTAGGAAGTTAAATGGAATTATCTGTTTTATCCAGCAGCTGCCTGGCTCCATCAGTTCACACCTCCTCACTTGCAGAGGCCTCATCATCTGTTATAAGCTGAAAACCACCAAGTTCTTCTTGTTCCTCCTCTTCCTCCTCTTCCCTAGGGAAAACATAAATGGGAGAAAGGCATTTTCATTTTACCTCCAGGAAATCAAGGCAAAATTTCAACGCCCACCTCAGCTGCTCTCAGGCAATTCCCTGTGAGTGCTCAGAGCTACAATCTGCCAGCAGATTTAGCTATAAATACCCCAAATCCCCATTAGAGCTGATGTTTTAAGACTTCAGGTTTTCACTGGCAGAAACCATGGAACAATTTCCAATTTTCTTCCCCCCCTCTCAAATTCCTCTTGGATCCCCTTAACATTCCCACTTACTAAGCCTCATTATCCTTTTTCAGGCACTTTCCAATTCAGTCAATAAAGAACTCCAAGTCTCCAACTTTACATTTGGTCACAGCAGTTTGGCAACAGCTCAGCACAGACTCCAAAAATCCCACTTTTAATCATCTTTTCTCAGTTTAATGAAAGTTCTTCACTGTTTCTTTCACTATCAGTGAAAGACAAAGAATTCCCCTTCACAGCAGCTGTGGGAAACAGTTTATGCTGCCAATTAGAGAGTAATTGCTGAGCAATTTGCAATATTCCTCCCCTTCACCTCCAAAACAAAGCACACTTTCACTGACAGCAAACTGATGTTAAACAAGAAAACACTTCTAAGAGTGAAACAAGACAGTTACCAGAATTAACATCAGTAAATTTTAGGAGAGCAGTGCTAACCTGTCTGTGGGAAAGGAGCCTGAACAGAGCTCCAGAGCTTCTGCCATTGGATCTTCTATGTCACTGTCTTTTTCTGCCTTGGAAGACACTGAAGAAGCCCACGTTGGAGAACCTGCTACAGAAAGCAGTAAGATGGCAACTTATTTCTGCTCTTATTTCTAGAGACCCCCCCTAAAAATAAAACTGCATATGCTCCCAACAAAAACAAAATTCCACACGCGGCATCAGTGCCCAGACCTGAAGCTACCTCAGCTAAAAATTTCTAAATCAAGCAAACAGCAGAGCTGAAAAGAGAATTCAGGACATACTCTGAGACATGAATTTTCCTGAACAAAGATTGAGCAGCTCCTCCATGTTCTGCTTTTTGGTGCTGCTGGTGTTTGGCACGTGCTGAGCTTGGCTGCTGAACTGCCCAGAACACAGGTCCAGCAACTCATCCATGTTGGCATCCATGGCATTCTCATCCATGCTAGCCAGTGGCAGCTGATGCTTGGAGGACTGGTATTTATTCCTGTGCTGTCCAACGTTCAAGAACCTGAAAGAAAGGCTCTAGTTAGAAAACTCTTGCTGGTCTGCACACCCTATTGCTGTTAACAGGCACAGAACACCATCCTTTACACCCATCACTCACCCATCTGCATCCAGCAGCTGGCTTTGAGTGTCATCTTCCAGGGAAAATTGAAACCTCGACTCCACAGCCCCTGGAAATAAACTCTTGGGCTCAGGAGAGGCATTATACAGGTCCTGGGAATCTTCTATGGGAAGAGAAGGCTCAGAGGTCTTTCCTGAGCTCTAGTCAAGGGAATACAAAAATATATAAGTTGTTTAGCAAGCCTAAATTTAAATGCAAGGGGTACTGGAACAGACTTCTCAGAGAAGCTGTGGCTGCCCCACCCCTGGGAGAGTGGAAGAGGGGATGGCATGAGATGAGCTTTGATAATTCCCTTCCAACCCAAACCATGCAGGAGTCAAATGATGTCCATGCTGCTCCAATACTCCACAGGAGCTCACTGACATCAGATGTTGTGTAGCCCATGTAAGCATTCTTAAAAAACATTTTTATGATGCACATATTTTAGATATAAAAGCCAGACAATAGCATCTTTACTTTGCTGCTTTAGAATATAAGTTTTACAATGTCATTTTTATCCATTCCAACGTGGACACAAACCCGAGGGACAGTTTGCTCTACTGAAATCTTACTGATACCAAAGCATTCATCTGGTTTGATTCTTTTGATAGTTCTGACCATCAGGATAAAACACATTTATTTACTTCCCACTGGTCAGTATAAGACAGGGCTGAGAATCTCACCTTGGAAGCAGAGCTAATAAAACTTGTTCTGAAGAAACCTGGGGAGGACGACCTGAACCCCCCAGCTGCAGGCAAGAAGCTCCCTCCCCTCGAGGGCTGTTTGTTACAGGGCTGGTAGGATGGGATCATGGAGCCAATGAACTCAAAGCTGCTGTTGTGGCTGTTCTCCTTCGCCAGTGTTGGGAGAGAAAATGAATCATCATCCTCTGGAAATAAAAAAAAAAAAATGGTGCTTAACTTTTTTTGTGTGTGGAATCCAGTAAAAGCTCAATATACTATTTTTCAGCACTGACACCTTGCTAAAAATTCATTTTGTGGTCATGCTGGATTTCCTTCTTCTCACAGGATGCATATTACACTTTTTTATACATTGATTTCTGACATTTCATCCTTCTTCCAGTATTATTTTGAACAGCATTTTTCCCTCTAGTTTCTTCAAGCCCACCCTTTTTTTAATCAATCTGAACTTTTAAACTCATACTGTATAACTATATACAGGTGATGAAATAACAGAAATACTGAATACCAATCTTTAAACAGAAACTTTTATATGTGCTAAGTGAAAAAAAAAAAAAGGCAATTATCTAGGGCAATAATTCTACTTTACCTAACTTAGTAGGTCCTTTGTCTACAGTGTCTTCCATTTCCAGTTTTTCATCAGGAAGAGAATATCTGCAACTCATAAAAGGTATTTGCTTATAAATTTAGGATGAATTGCAAAAAACCCAAGGTAACACAAAAATACTTACAAAAGGCACTTTAAATAAAAAAAAATCTACACATGCTGATCAAATTTAAAATTTCTCAGTCACCATTTTTAAGGCTTGGATTATTTACCCCATTTTTGAGGAGCTGTCCTTAAAAAGCATCAATGTAGACTCTGTTGAAGGATGTTTTAGAACAGAATCACCATGTTCAGATTTCTCCAGCTTTTCTCCATCAATTGATTCTTTGTCAGTTTCTTTATCACCATCTTCGAGGTGTTTCTCTTCTGTACCTTCATTATCTTCCTCTGCTTCATCAAGCAGAAATTCTGACTTCTGAAAAACATCCCCAAACACAGCACAGATGTAATGATTATTGTCGTGGCAAACCCCACCCCAGGTGAGGCACGTGCCTGTTTGGCCCAGCCAGCAATGAGCCAAGGATTTATAAAAAGAGGAAGGGACATCAAAATCTTTTAAGCATTTCTATTTGGTTTTAATACTGTCTAGCCAAATAAAGAAAACACTCATGAATTCAAGGTTAGACAATCCAAACCCTGAATATGCCAACTATGTCAATTTTTTAGCTTCTAGGAAGAATTCTTAGCAATTTCCCCAATTCATCGTGTGCAAAAGTCCCATTCCACTGGGGAGAGGGAGCAGAACGGAGAAGCTGATGAGTTATGGAAAAATGTTGCATACACAGACCTCATGATCACCTTCTTCTTCTTCTTCTTCCTCCTCAGACTCATCTGTCATCTCTTCCTCCTCCTCTTCCTCCAGCATTTCCTCATTGTCCAGCTTGAACAGCGCGTGCCGCTTCTGGCGCTCCTCGGTCCTGCGGAGCTTCATGGCCTCCTGGAGCTTGGCCTTCAGGGCCTGGAGCTTTTCACCTGCACAGGAAAAGAGTCAGGGAAGGGTTTGGGTTGGAAGAGACCTTAAAGTTTACCCAGTTCCACTCCCTGCCATGGGCAGGGACACCCTCCACTAGACCAGGTTGCTCCAAGCTCCATCCAGCCTGGGCTCAGACACTTCCAGGGATGGAGCAGCCACAGCTTCTCATGGAAGCATGAAAAACCTAAAGAACCAGTCAGAAAGATCTCACTGAGGCTGTCCTACACAGGCCACTGCTATTTAACTGGTCTATCAAGAATTTTTTTATTAAAACAGGGCTACCCATTTCGGGGAACATACACAGTAACCTTACAGATGAAGATTCCCTTCCCCTGTATTTTGTAGGGCAGCATTGGGAAACAGAGCATGAGAGAGGAAAATAAAAACAAAAAGTGTTTTCCAATTCAATCCTTGTCTCTTCTTCTCCCCCACCAACCTGGCTTTGTGTGGACTGTTTCCTCCAGGCTCTCTGCAGCTAAAACTGCTGGCACCACGTCTGCTCTCAGCTCCTCCTTCCCATCAGATGTCGTTTCCTTACGGATAATGTTCATGTTTATGGCCCGGTCTGCTTTGGATTTCGATGTCTGCAGAGTGTGCTTCAAGAAACGTGCCTTCAGGGCTTCTAGTTCTTTAAATACATATTAATTAAATCAACATGATAGCACTGACTGTTTAAAGTTGTAGCAAGAATAGGTCTTGAGCTTTTTTTGCCCCCCAAGTTTAGTTTAAAGCTAAGTTTAAAAAAGGACAGTTTAAAAGCTAAATCTTGAATACTAAAATATTTGCAAAACCATTCTATTCAACTAATAATAAACCACCACAGAATGTTTTTGCTGCAGCTTGTATTTAATTGATATTAGCTAATGTTAAATTATCTTACCATTGACTACCATTTATCCACAAGACTTCAATTCACTTCCAGCCCAGCCTCCCAGGCACCAGGCAATTCTAAATTTCTGTTAACATGTCTTAAAGAATCCACACTAGTAAGTGAATGTGCCTGGCTGTTTTGTCACCTAAGTATTTCTGAATTTTCCAGCCAAGCTCAGATCAACACTGCTTGGGGATACAGCACAAGTGATACCTTTATTTGAATCAGCTTCATCAAGGTTTATGAAGGATTCATTGTCAGAGCAGATTCTTGGCTGGATGGACAGGTCTATTCCCAGTTCACGAAGTTTATCCAGCTTGGATTTCCTCACTTTTTCAGGCTGTGCCACCAGTCCAGGCCCCTCTTTTTGACTGCTTGTTTCACCTTGTACATCTGGTGCTGCTGACCCTCTTTCCATGAGGGCATCTCCAGATGCTGGAGGAATTTCACTCTCTTTTTGCTCATCACAGTCAGTGCTCAGGCAGTTGGAGAGCTGCTGTTCCTCTGTGTTATCATCACTTACAGTCCCTGTAACTGCATGAGAATCCTCCCTGTCCTGCCTGGGCTGCTCAGCACAGTCCTCTGGCAAGTTCCTCCCTTCAGCAGCAAGAGGCTCAGTCACAGAAGCACCAGCATCTCTGCCCAGGTTCGTTTCTGGTTCAGCAGCTGCTGATTGATCACCTTCCACTGGCCCATCTTTGCAATCCTTGCTCAAGTTCCCAATGGCTGCAGATTCTTCATTTAGGGGCAGCTGGTATTTAGAGGACCTAACAGAGGCAGAAAGAAACATGCCACCCATGGTTAGTGTGAAAGGGAGATAAGGCTGAGCACAGAGAGGAAGAAACCATTTCCTAATTATTGTCATTAATGTGTATGAAGAGGTGAAGGACAGAAATCTGGAAAACTTAATCATGAGAACTTAAGGAAGTGTAAAAGCTTAGTACTGATTACAGTCTCACAGTATAAAATTCCTGAGGGATTTTGTGCCTACTGTAGCTTCAGCATTTTACTACACATTACTGAGAAGAAACAGCCCAAGTAAAACATTGGGGTTCAGCCTAAATCCCATTAAAGTAACTCTGCATCAACAAATTCCTTCATATGAGTTACTCCTGGCCCTGATCACTTCAGTAGTATGACTCTGTCAGGAGAGCAGCATTGGCTGATGTTAGCAATGACATTCTCCTAATTCCCTACTTTTATGGATTTAAAGGAGCCTAAGAAAGTCTAGTCACCCTCAAAAGAAAAGCTATAGATGCTTAAAGCTGAAAAAATTGGATGAGGAAGGTTTAAGTCCTTACTTCAGCAGAGCCATGGCATTTCCTTGACATGCTGGTCGAGGTCTGCACTTGAAGAAGTCATGAACAGTTTTGGCCTCAGGCACATGATATGGGAGAGACACAGATGTTTCTGCCACAGAAAGTTGGTGAGAGAAGAATTTAAAACATCATCTGAGACCTTTATTTGATAACAAGTATCTTTATTTTCATTAGTTATAAAAATACCTTTAACAGGCCTTTCAATAAAAATGGTCTTGCACCCTTCAACCCTCAATAAGTCATATTAGGTCAAAGAAGGCTCTAACCCTCTGGGTAAATTCTTTCAATTTCTCCTCTGAATTTCTGAACAGTTTATACCCCTTCACATATAAAGAATTTAAGTTTTACCTCTAATAAGTCGTTGGGTCTCACTGTGTAGTTGTTTAATGGCTTCTTTACTTAACCTTGCTGCCTTCCGCTCCTTAAGGGGAGAAAAGAAAAGCTTCTGAAGCCAGGAAACAAAACATGGGGCTCTCTGCCTACTTCTTAAATAGCTTATTTTTCCCTTTCAAACAGAAAGGAGGTAGAATAAAGCATTCACTTAAAAAAAACCTGTGCATACAAAACCATTTTAAGTCACGACAAACAACAATACAGAGCTTTAAAAAGATGAAGACTTCACCTTCCTTTTTGGCTCCTTTAATACAGGCTCCTCATTCTCCTCATCAAATACATGTTTGTAGCCTTCACCATCAGGAAAACGTTCTTTGTTCTGTGGAGCATAAGAAGAAACTCAACGATTTCTATCAATACACTGGCACTATCAAGGGCAAACACATCACAAATAACTGTACAGAACTACCACTGGTCAGCAGAGCCAGCAAGTGTACTCATAAATCAGCACAAGCCCCACACAAGGGCAGATTACAAAGCTCCTACTCCATCATTATCTTTTTGCCAGGACAACATTCCTCCATATTTAGAAACAAAAAACCAGAAGGCTCCCCTCTCTTCTGCCACTGCAGTACAACTCCACCACGGTCAAAGAGAGTTTCAAAACCTGCTCAGGTACAAATTCCTACAAAATCCAGTAGTCATGGAATGATTTGGGTTGCAAAAGACTTTAAAGATCATCCCATTCCACCCTCTGCCGTGGGCAGAGACACCTTCCCATTGTCCCAGGGTGCTCCAAGCCCTGCCCAACCTGGCCTTGGGCACTGCCAGGGATCCAGGGCACCCTGTGCCAGGGCCTGCCCACCCTCACAGGGAACAATTCCTTCCCAATATCTAACCTAAACCTATTCTCTCTCAGTTTGAAAGAGAGCACATTTACAATAATCCTGTATCACAGTCAACTGGTACCTTGTATTTTTTTATTTTGTTTTTCACGGCTGCTCGTATGGATTCTAGGGACTCTTCATCCTCAAGGGGTTGATCATTCTCCTCTTCCAAGCCATTATCAAAGAGGTCCTTGTCATCCAGAAGACATCCACTGTCATTGAAGGGCAACCTCTCACCACCATCCACCTGCTTCCATAAGGGTAAAATATTCATGTGATTCCTTCCACAAGGTCCCTTTTGTTCTTTGACATTAACTTAAAATGGCATTAAATCATCAAGTGTTAGGTTTTGTACTTCCTTAAACTGCAAATTTAATGAAATTTAACTGAAATTAATCTCCAGACGTTGCAGGTTAGACTTGCATGGTGTTCCATGGATCCCTGTGGATCCCAAACCTCCTGCAGGAATGTGGACACAACACTGAAGCTTTGGAACAGAATAACCACATGCAATAACAAATTGAACTTAATTGAGAAATTATTTGAGGCTTTCTGCCAAAATACCCACCTCTGCCACAGGCTTCTTTTCTCTTCTCAGCTGTTTAAGGGACTCCATTATTTTCTCCTTCTGCTTCCTTCTTCTGGATTTTGCTACAGCTCCTTTTGCTGGCTCCTCTTCAATGTCATGTTTATGTTTATGTTTTCTGTACTTTTTCACAGATTTTAGAGGTCTCTCCTCTTCTAGCTCACCCTGAGGCAAGCCAGATGTCCTGCCTGTTTCAAGGTTTTCAGTCTGCAGGGTTTTCTGGTCACCAGTGTCACTGTCATCACTGTCCAGCAGAGCCGGGCGGACCCGATGGGATTTCTTGTTCTTTCCAGCAGCAACGTTCTCCCTTTCCTCCCCATCTTCCTTGTCTCCACCCAAAGCATCTTCCTGCACAGATGAGCCTCCATCCTCCCCCTCTTCACTCTCACTGTCCTGAAGCACCTTCTGGTTTTTTGCTTTTTTACGCACAAAAATTTCTTCTTCTGAATCTGGCAAAACGTGTGAAAACAAAGCAGGAAGGTGCCACAAGTTAATTATCAACCAACCAAATTTATATCAGTTAAATTTGACATGTCACCATCTACAGCAAATGAGCTTGAACTTGACTTTTCAAAATCCACTTCTCCCCAGAGAACAGCAGTTAATTAATCGAAATTGACGTGAAAGGTTTTTAACCTTTAAAAAAAAAGGAAAGCTGAAAATACTTCACTGTAATGTCTTGCCTTGAAATAGTAAGAAAAATTACACTAAATAGATTAAACAAGACAGAAAAGAAAGTAAGTAAGACACATCCCATTCAATCTTTTTCTTTCTGTAGCTCAAAAAACACTCTTCAGAGGTTTAAAGATGCCTACCCACATTCTGAGCAACAAGAAGAGTTTGGACTCCTACAGGTCAAGCAGAGACAACCTCCTAAAAGGTATTTACGAAACAAAAAAAGTAGTGTTGGAGAAAAACAATTCATGGGAGTGTTACAGACCTCTGTCCTCAAAGGACGCTGTGCTCTTGCCAAGGGGACCCGGGGATGTCGTCTCACAGCTGCCCTGGCCACTGTCAGAGTCGCTGTCCAGGGGTTTCTGCAAGTCTGGGTTCAAATCCGCCAGTGGAAGCTACAAAGTAAAATATTATTTTTCTTAATGGGATAAATAGTGTTTACGTAGTCCTGACTGCTGGCATCCAAATTAACTCCAAAACCTTGGCTAAGCCATCACACACAATGAAATCCACATGCATTCTCCTTATATTCTAACCACAAATGTTGCTAGTTATATATTTAGTAATATTTATTATTATTATTGATATTTACCATATTTACCAGTACAAATGACTATTCACACATAGGGTAGTACATGCGCGAGTTTGCACATCAAAAGCACAACTGACATTTCCTGATGTGATTGTATTCAGAATGAACGACCTTAACGCGTTATTTTATTATTTCTTTATTTTTATTGAGACCCGTCCCCGCGAGCAGAGCACCGCTCCCGGCATGCACCACACCCCGGGGACCGGCGGAGCGCGGCCTTCCCAGAGTGCCCCGCGGCCAGCAGGGCGGACAAGGGGCATGCTGGGAGCTGTAGTCTGCCAGGAGGGGCGAGCCCGGCGGCGGCGCGGGACGGCCCGCGATCAAGGGCGGCGGGCAGGGGTGGCTGGTGGCTACTGGCATCGCCACCGGCACTGCTACCCGAAAAGGCACCGTACCGGAACGGTTACTGGAACCGCCACCTCCCTCGCTGTCCCTCCCGGGCCTTCCACCTCGCCATAGCCCGAGGAGCCGCAAGGCCGCCGGCAGCCGCGAGCTGCCTCCGCCGTCAGCAGCCGGCCGGCCATGCCGAAGGGAGGGGACCAACAGAACTCACCTCAACGGGGCCCTCCGTTGTTACCGGTACTGCCGCCATGGCCCACCCGCGCTCCCGCCGCCCGGGGACCGCTTCGAGCCTTCGCGCGCTGCCCTGGCCCCGCCCCGACCCTGGGATCATCCAATGGCTGCCCAGAACAGCCGCATGAGCCCCGCCCCGGCCACTTGTTGGGCGGGGTTCCATGGAGCCCCGCCCCCCGCATGGGCCAATCACGGCTCCCGCTCTCTATTACGCCGCCTGGCGGTGGGGGTGCTCCCCGCGCCCGGGCTGAGGCGGGACCGGGAGGGGACATGAGGGGACATGAGGGGCCGTGAGGGGACGTGAGGGACCGTGAGGGGCCGAAACGGGACGACAGGAGACGCAAGGGGACGTTGGGGGCGGAGGAGGACGTGGGGGACTGAGAGGAGTCGTGAGGGCACGAGAGTGGTCGTGAAGGACCAAGAGGGTTCGTGAGGGACCGAGAGGAGACGTGAGGAGAAGTGAGGGGCTGGGAGGGGCCGTGAAGTGCCCGGGGATTTACAGCTCTGTAAATCGACATTATGGGGACGGGGCTCTGCTGCCAAGACATTTCACGTTGTTTCATGGGTTAAACAGAGCCTATGTTTCGTTTTGATCTTCGAGATATGCTACATGTCATGTCTCCGGGTGACCGTGCGGGTGAGAGCACACGAGTCGAGCTCATGGGTATTAGATACACACAAGCTATTACTGTCAGCAGTGTCCTATTTACAGAATAAAATACACTCATTTTCCATTGGCTGCTGTGCAGACATACTCTGAGCCAACCCCACTCATGTTAGATGAATGAAGGCTCAAACCTTTTGGGTAAGTTCTTTCAATTTCTCCCTTGAATTTCTGAATATTCCCTCTATATGCAGAAGATTTAAGTTTTACCTCTCATAAGTCATCAAGTGTAGTTGTTTAACGACTTCTTTACTTAACCTTGCTGCCTAACACTCCTTAAGGGAAGAAAAGAAAGGCTTGTGAAGCCAGAAAAAATTACTGGAAACACATAAGTCAATGAGGAACTACTCAACGGATGCAAATCACTTTATACTTCACAGATTTCCCAGAATATTCTAAGTTGGAAGGGACCTACAAGGATCATTGAGTCTAGCTGGAAGGTGAATGGCCCATACAGGGATATTTCAGTACAGAGTCAATCCAAGTATGAAAATACTCTACTTTATCCATTTTTGCTACGTTTAGTTCTGTAGCTCTTTTGCAAGTAGCTGGAGGGAGAGCCCTGAGCTGGGGTAAGTATCTACAGCTGGGGGTATTTGGCACTTTTTTCATCATTAAAGTTAATTTGTAGAATATACTGCTACAGTCAAGTGCAAGTACTTGACCTTCCAAGTCACTCAGTGGGAATCTTCTATCACTGAAGGCAAGCCCAGGGGAAAAAAATAAAATAAGTGTTTTGGTGTGTTTGGTTTTGTCAGCTGTGGTTTTGTCAGGGACAAGAAGCAGATGGACTGATCTACCATGACAGTTCACATGGAGCCTGAGAAGGGAGGAAGTGAGAAAAGCAAATGTCCATGAAACCCAAAGGTTCTGCTTTCTCCTAGCTGCTGCAGGAGCCACAGTAATTAATTTAATAATTAGTGTTTAGTGACAGGGGGACACGTGCTGGCTCTGCACAAACACACCTCCTCAGGGCTGTGCTTTCATTCCTGCCTCAGGATGAGAGGCAGAGTCAGCTGACAAGAAAAGGTGGAAAAAGATTGGCCTCATTAGGTGATTTCTGATCCTGGGTTGTTACTCATACCTGGCACACAGAGGCAGCCATGGAACAGGTAAAATGTTCGCCATTAAGGAGGTTCTAAATGTAATACAGACTTTTAGCACTGGATCAAGCTCCATATTAAGACATTTATACTATAAAAGCTAGTTTAGGAATCTTGTTTTTATGTAAACAACATACTCCTTTCCCAACTCGTAGCACATGAGGTGTTTAGAAGGAAATCCTCAGAACTAATCCTGTCATAACTCTGATCTGTCCTTCCCCAATCCAGTCTTGTCCCTGGAAATGTGGCTGTTTTCAGTATAAGGGTGGGTTAACATAGAGAAATGGGGTTCTGACTGCTGTGGCAGTTGGGATTTCTCAATATGTGTGTAATATTTATCAAGTTAATTGAATCTATAATGCAGTGAGTAAGGCTTTAGTTATCACACTCAACATCTCACAGGACTGAGCCTTTGTGTTGCAGATTTCTTGAGACAGATTGTGTCTTTGGTGGGAGGGTTTTTTTTAAAGTACTATTTTTGTAGCCCTGCATATGTGTTTTTTATGCATAGATATGCTGAATAATAGCATGGAAGTGTTGCCAGACGCTGTGGAGTTTGTTACTGGTCTGGTAAAACTGGTTTTTTCCTTAGGTGTTCATCAGCTGCTGTCAGGGACTTATGAGACAATCTCAGATCTATATGAGAATCCCAGATTTCATTTCATTTTTAAATAGATTTTGATGTTTCAACTTGGAAAATATCAGCCCCACAGGTTAAAAAAGGCAAATAAAGTGGACTCAGCATTTATTATTTATAAAATGTTTGGACTGGAAGGTTTCTGGTGAGTCAGCAGAGAGCTGCTGGTTAAACAGAACCCAGTGGGTGCACAGGGGAGCAGCTCGCCAAAATAGCGTAAACTGCTTAAAAAGGCAAAAAGTCCCTTGGCCCTTTACTTAATTGAACGTGGCTGTAAGTGTTGTCTCTTTAACAGAGGAGAAATTTATTGTCTGTGAGGAAAAGGGGACACGGCCATGGCAAGGCTGACCCCAGCAGCTCACGGATCTCCAGCCCCCATGGATCATCAGCCATTCTGTGTCCACAGAGCACCTCAAGGGCTGCTGGTCACAACCTCAGAGGTTCAGCGCTGTGGCTCACCTGACTTGTACAAATCCTGTTTTGTCAGGTGTTTTAAACCCCACTGAGGCTGTTTAGCTGGTACTGGGAGTTACTCAGGTTGTCATTAATTGAGCAGGGAGAATTCCCTGGTTTGGGGGAGCAGTGGAGGACTGGGGAAGTCTCGGGTTGAAATGACCCCCGAGATATTAGAAGAGCAGGTGACACAGGAACATGTCCAGGTGAGTTTGGAATCCCTCTGGATAGGTAGACTCCATAATCTCTCTGGGCATCCTGTTCCAGTGCTCGGCCATCCTCATGGAAAGTTCATCCTTATGCTGAGGNACTGGAACAGGTGTCCAGGGAGGGCGTGGAGCCTCCCTATCCAAAGGCACCTGGACGCGTTCCTGTCATCTGCTCCNTGGTGCCCAGCAACAGGATGAGGAACAATGGCCGTAAATAAAACCTTAACATGAGGAAGGACTTCTTTATGGTGAGGGAGGCTGAGCACTGGAACAGGTGTCCAGGGAGGGCGTGGAGCCTCCCTATCCAAAGGCACCTGGACGCGTTCCTGTCATCTGCTCCGGTGACCCTGCCTTGGCAGAGGGGTTGGACCGGACGATGTCCAGAGGTCCCTTCAAACCCTCAATATTCCGGGATTCTGGGGTTCCGTGATTCAGAGCCGTCACCTGTTGCGGCCGTGGGGTCGCGCGGGCGGCGTGCGCGCTCCCGCGGG
>VYXD01015095.1:134853-151847 GCA_013397195.1 Hylia prasina | reverse complement strand
CCTGTCGGGCCGTGACAGCGGGGGAAGGAGGCCGCGGGCCCGGCGGGGCTCCCCGGCAGCACCGGGGCCCGCTCCGAGCCGCCGGCGCTGCCCGGTGCGGAGGAGCCGCCGCGGGTCGCGAAACTTTGCGCGGGTGTTGCGGATGTCCTCACGGCCCCGCTGCTGCCGGGGCTACCGGGGGACGCGCCTCGCCCTCCCCGGGGTGAACGGGACGGGGCTGCGAGCGGGACAGCGACAGCGAGGGGACGGGGACAGGCGGGGCTGTAGTGTCACAGCGATACGCGCCCTGCAACCTGTGCAGTGATAAGTTTTATATTTGACATTGAGCCATTTCTGAGAGTTTAAGGTGATACTGTCTGAAAATACGGCTGTTTATTTCTTTAACAAACTTTGCTTAAATATTGGTAGGTTTTTTTGCTTGTGATGCTTTCCTGCTTGTGTCTTATTCCGTGATTATTCTCTCATCAAATGCCTGCAGGATGTATTTCTAGCCCTCAGTGGCCTGTACACCTGACCCGTCGAGTTTCCATTCAAACGATCGGTATAAACGAAGTTATGTTAATTTTGGTGTGATAGGAAACGTTTATTGACACAAAGGTGCAATTCCAGAAGAATCCAGACTTTGAGGTAGTGAGGGCTGACTCAGAGCCTGCTGTATGTGTGTGATGTGTCCTGGCCTCCCTGAGTTCCAGCTGGAGAAGCAGATCCTCTTTCAGTTTTGAAAACTGCTTCCTGTCTGAAGCAATTCAGTCGAGATGCTTCGTACATAATGGTTGTGGAGTAAGAGAAGTTAAAATATAACAGCACATACGACCCTAGTCAGACTGATCAGATAAAAATCCCATGATGCCAGGGCAGCCTGGCTTCAAATGGGAAAACAATTTTTAGCTGATTCTCTAGAATCCTTTGAGAAATAACTTTAGGAAGGAGGAGATGTAAGATTTATCTCCTTTGGTCAGAACAGAGGGCAGCATTGCTGTGCGTATTTGCAGAACTTGTCAATACCAAGGGAGAAAAATGGGTAAATATAGTTGTCATTTAATCTCTGGCAGGAGGTCAGTGCCTGCACTTCCTTCAGACTAATTAGCATGGGATTAATGGATCATCTCTTGTATCCAAATAAGCACAGCAAACTTTGATTGCCCTCAAAGACTCACGCTTGTCAAGGCAGCTGTAGTTTGTTTAAACACTAACTGCACCCCACGACTGGTGTGACCGTGACGGAGCATGATCTGCCAGGCGGGTGCTGGGCCAGGAACGTGTCCTGTGGGGTGTCTGTCCCCAGCAGCCCCCTGTCACTGCAGCTTTGCACAGCTGCTTACATGCTCTGTGTTCTTGCTGCTGAAAAATATTCCAGAGCTGGGGTCCTCAAGTTGGTAATTTTATATAGTAATCCAGTAGCCAATGGATGGCTACTGTGGAATATCCTGGGATTTGGTCCTGGGTTTAGTTTATGGTTGTGTTAAAGTTTATTGCTGCGCCCTGAAGTGTACCCAAATAGGAGTCACCTCCCTCTCCTCTGTCCTGGTACAAACTCTGGGACTTTGACTTACACGGATGCTGTCAGGTTATAATGCTAAATTTGCGCTAAGTTTTATGATAGATTTATTATTGCATTCTAGCGAGACTGCTTGCCCTTTCCTTTGCTACTCCACAACAGAGGGAAGACACTTTGATCACACTGAGCCCTGCTCAGATATAGACACAAACCCATGAAAATATACCAATGTCATTTGCTTTATGTGCAGTGTCAGCTGAGGCTCTGATCGATTTAAAAAATAGTCAGTTTAATCTCGTTAACATGGTATCTCAGATCTTAACACTTTGAGGAGGGTAACTAAAGGCTTCCCTAGTGACTCGCTTGCATGTGAGTAATGCTTCCAGGCCTCTAATAATTTCCTCCTTAGATCTGTTCCTGAAGCTCTTCTTTTGTCCCAGCAAAATACCACTTCCATGTCTCTAGGAGTCCATACCTGTCTAATGCTTTCTCCCTTATCCTTCTACTTAGAGGAAAGCCTAAACCTTTCCTCACTCCTATCTTTACACTGGAATTTTAAATTGGATCATTGACATCTGAACTTTAAGCCTGTAATGAAAACAGTCACAAAATGTGGCTTTTGTGGTTGTTGGTTTCTTTTAGAAATGGAGGTAGGGATGTATTTACCTTTGCATTACATGAAAAGACATAATATCTGTATGGTTGCATTCCCTCTCAGGACTCTGTGAAGTTCTTAACCACGATCATGAATAAATGCCACTAAAATTATAAGAATGATTTATGGCACCTACCTATACATGCTTTAGGGAACACTTTTTTTACCTTGAAGTTCTGAGCAGCTGGAAGGCTGAGCCTCTTTGAACGCCTGTGTTTGCAAGCTCAGAAAGCTTAAGGTTTCTTCCTGCCCAGTCAAAGAGTCACCCAGTGCACACCTGAGGGGTGCATGGGGTGAGCTATCACATCTCACACATATTTATTTGACTCTCCTAGGGCCCCCAACAAGCCTTTTCCAGCCGCCCCGTCGCCCAGGCCTGGGCACTGTTGGGAAACCCATCCGGCTCCTGGCCAACCACTTCCAGGTTCAGATCCCCAAGATTGATGTTTATCACTATGATGTAGATATCAAACCAGAGAAACGCCCCCGAAGGGTCAACAGGTAGGAGTTACTTCATAAAGGTTTATTCATTTAAATGAAATATATATACCTGAATGTAAGGAAGCTGTGCATCCTAGGAATTCTCCATCTGCTAAAGGCCTGTTTGTGTTTGTACTGTGGTCAGCAGTTGCTTTTCAGTGAACTATAATATTCTTGCAATTGACCTGTAATCTGGGAGGCTCTGGGAAACGTACTGAGCATTGACCTCCAGCTGGTTTTATTTTACAGTCTACAAGTCAATGTCCCTGGTAATTGTTCCACAGTCTGTTACACAAACATGTGGAGCAGCTGAGGGGAGGCATTTCAGCTTGTAGATACTGGAGTCCACACGTGGATCAATCCACAGAGCACTCCCACCCACCCCAAGGCAGGTGCTTGTGTCTGCTCCTGTGTGTGAACATCTCTCCAGGTTCCTCTGCTTGTTTTGGCTGTAGCTCTGCTGACAGCACAGATACCTGTACAGACACCTGCATGTGCCACTTGAGTGTCTTAACCTGGAGGTGACATTCACAGCTTCTGCTGTGACCTGGAGGTGCTTTCATGCATTATTGTTTTTCATCTCTTGCTCCTTTAAGAGAAAGTGAAGACAAGAATTTTAAATTGTGTAAGCCCATTACTGAATTTTCTGTTCTTCCACTTAACTCCATGAATCACTGCCTAGGGAGGTGGTGGATACGATGGTGAGGCACTTCAAGATGCAGATATTTGGGGATCGGCAGCCTGGGTACGATGGGAAGCGGAACATGTACACGGCACACCCCTTGCCCATTGGCAGGGACAGAGTAAGTGTTGCTTTCAGTTTCCACAGGAAAACTGCTGTAGTGTCATTTGGAAAGTGTTCTTTTATTGACCTAAACCCAAAATACTGTCACACCTATTGGTGTAGTCTTGGAAATGACAGACATGACCAGTCAGGGTCTCTAGGAGCTCACTGATGTTTTACTGAACTTTGTGTCTTTGGGTTTCTAATTCCCAGTTCTTCAGCTACAGAATATCACGAGACGTGAGAACTACGTTGTGCTCTTACAGCTGCAAGGAGACTATTTTTCTTTCACCCTGATGGGAACTTCCTTTTCCCTGTTCTGACCCTTGTTCTGTTGTTGAATGATAAAGTCCGTTGTAGCTGATGATGACTCTGGTTTGGGTTTGGTTGTGCTGTGGAGATGTGTCCTCCTGTTCCATGGGAACAACCAGATCAGCTGTTCCTGCCTTGCATGTGGACCCCAGCTCTAAACAAAACTTCACCCCATCTACTGATCTCCCAAGGGATCTGGTCATTGCTGTGCCTTGGAGGTTGTCCAGGATGAGTTCACAGTTACTCTCTGAGCTGTGGGGTGTGAGAATCATCCCAAGTGCTGTGCCAGAACTCTGAGATTTGTGTTTTCCAGCAAGTCTCCTTTTTGAGCAAAAGGTTTTTTTGCCTTCCCGTTTGGTTCACAAAATATCTTGTTATTAATTGGCTGACTTAAAAAAATGACTCACTGTTCTCCAGAGCTTTGATGTCACCATGCTAATTACCGCTTAAAATTTACATTTAAAGCTACTTCAGTGCAGTTTCTCAGATGAATAAATGACAAACTTTCAAAGTCCTGAGGGAACCAATTGTAATATTTTAAGGTCATTACGCAAACTAATAATTAAAAATACAGATTCGAAGGACACCTAGGAGAAAACTGTACCATTTCTGAGTGTTGTGTCTGTCTGCAGTCGATAACAAAAGCTTGTGCTTAATTTTCTTGTGCCCGTGGCAGGTGGATATGGAGGTTACACTTCCAGGAGAGGGGAAGGACCAGACATTTAAGGTTTCCATTCAGTGGGTGTCAGTCGTCAGCCTTCAGATGCTGCTGGAAGCTCTGGCGGGGCACTTGAATGAAGTTCCTGAAGATTCTGTACAGGCACTGGATGTAATCACACGGCACCTTCCCTCCATGAGGTGGGTACTTGTGGGGCCCTCCTGACTGGATATGTCTTTTCTCCATCTCAGCATTTGTGTTTGTTACTCCTTGCTGCTGCTCTGCTGCCCATTACACTCCTGTGGTAGAAGGGATGAGGGATACAACCACGTAACTCAACACCTGCCTTACAAATTTGCACTAGAATAGGGAAATGTGATCTGAACTAAGGCCTTGTGCCTGCTGGTCATGTTTCTAACAGGAATTTGCTGTACCCTTTCCAGCTGCACTGTCCGAAAAGGCTTTGTGTGCTTGCCATAAGTCAGCTCTGACAGCTATAACATGCTGTAGAGATGTGTTTTAAATGCTACAGGTGTGAATGTAAAAAGAAAAATGATCAGAGTATTAATTTTCTTTTTTTTTCCTCAGGTACACCCCTGTGGGTCGCTCCTTTTTCTCCCCTCCTGAAGGTTATTACCACCCCCTGGGAGGGGGCAGGGAGGTCTGGTTTGGCTTCCACCAGTCTGTCCGTCCTGCCATGTGGAACATGATGCTCAACATTGATGGTGTGTAAGAGATTCTGTCTCACTCATGTAACAGAGTTCTTTGTGCCTCCCAGTTAATTGTCCTATCTTTTTGTCTTAGTGTCAGCAACTGCTTTCTATCGTGCCCAGCCTATCATTGAGTTCATGTGCGAGGTCTTGGACATCCAGAACATCAGTGAACAAAGCAAACCTCTGACAGACTCCCAGCGTGTCAAGTTTACCAAAGAAATCAGAGGTAAAAGCTTGTCCTAAAGCTGCTGCAAGAAAATACTCATAAACCTGCTCATACTATGTTGTAATGAAAATTTGCAAGGCACGTGGAGAACTGGGCTGTTCCTTTTTGACTTCATCCTCTTCAGAGGTGATTCCCGTCCTTGAATTTATTTTCTGTTGGGTTTTTAGGTCTAAAAGTAGAGGTTACCCACTGTGGCCAGATGAAGAGAAAATACCGAGTTTGCAACGTTACGCGGCGACCAGCCAGTCACCAGACGTATGTATCACTGCCTGACAGTTCTTAAAATCTTCAACCTATCACATATATCTGGAATATATTTGGTGTATTGTTTATGCAGGAATAGTTGATTCTGGAGGTGAAGCAGCTGTGTGGCTTTACAGGAATGTTTAGTCTTAGTGGAGTAGAGGAATAGTGTGGGTTTTGACTACTGTTTTGTTTCTTTCAACCCAGGAAAACCGAGCTATATCCTGGCTTTTAAATACAGTTATCAAAAGCTCCTGTTTTTAAAACAGCTAAAATATGAGAAATTCAGTATATAGTCTAAAATCTTCTCGTAGAGAAGAAATCAAGTAACTAAGGAAAATAGAGATTTGCTACAGGTAGTCTGGAATAGGTTTTTCATATTTTTCTTTCCTTTAAAAAAATCTGATGAAATCTAACCAGAACAAATGTCATTTCTAGGTTTCCTCTGCAGCTGGAGAACGGGCAGGCCATGGAGTGCACAGTAGCTCAGTATTTTAAGCAGAAGTACAGTCTGCAGCTGAAATACCCTCACCTGCCCTGTCTCCAAGTGGGGCAGGAGCAGAAACACACGTACCTGCCACTGGAGGTAAGGATCCGTGTCCTGCTCCGTGGGGTGGCCTCTGTTAGCAGTGTCACAGCACCTCTTCCTGCTCCTGTGCAGGTGTGTAACATCGTGGCTGGCCAGAGGTGCATCAAGAAGCTCACAGACAATCAGACCTCGACCATGATAAAAGCAACAGCCAGGTCTGCCCCAGACAGGCAGGAGGAGATCAGCAGACTGGTGAGTGCTTTTCCAGCTGCAGAGTCTGTGTTTGTCTTTTCCAGAGTATTGGAGCAGGTGATGTTGAGCAGCATGACCAAGACAGAAGTTAAAAAAAATCTGTCTTGGTTGAAACAAATTGTTCTAAACAGAAAGGCTGTTGGTGACATAGAGGGCAGTCCCCTGAAGCTGTAGTGTAGTGACATCAGTACTTGTCTTGTCCCCAGGTGAAGAGTAACAGTATGGTTGGTGGGCCTGATCCGTATCTGAAGGAGTTTGGAATTGTTGTCCATAACGAAATGACAGAGCTGACAGGCAGAGTTCTGCCAGCCCCAATGCTGCAGTATGGAGGCAGGGTGAGTTTCCATGTCTTATAAAACTCATTATCCTGAGATTATTGAAATTCATGAGGTGTTTTGTGTATTTTCTCTTGAGGCTGCTTCTGGTGGGCTACCGTCAAAATGGAGCAGCACTTGATTTCTAATTTGCCTTTGGTTTTTACCTAGAACAAGACTGTGGCCACACCAAACCAAGGCGTGTGGGACATGAGAGGGAAGCAGTTCTATGCTGGCATTGAGATTAAAGTTTGGGCTGTTGCCTGTTTTGCTCCTCAAAAACAATGCAGGGAAGACTTGCTGAAGTAAGTATTTTCCTATTTATCCAGGTTTCTATTTCAAGGTGTATTTTTCTCATGTTTCTGAAAGGTGTGATGTGTGGTATAAATAGATTTTCCCCTGCCCTTCAAATTACTCTACAGAACCCTAAAGAAAGAGGTTCTTTGAACCACTGATTGGTAAAATTCATGGTTGCAATAATGCTGAGATAAATTAGGTGGATAAGTAAAAATTTACCAGAGCATCAGTATTAGTTTGGGAGTCTGCCTCGGGATGTTCATCCCAAATGTCTGTTTCTGTAAGGCTTGTACAATTACAGAAGCTGATGACCTTTCTCAGAGAGGATTAGAGTCGTATTAGTGAGTTCCTGATGGGGATAGAATTGCTAAAAAATAACTACTGTAGTGCTGAGAAACAGCAGAAACAGCGTAGATCTGGTTGATAAAACCGATGAGTGAACCAAGGTGAAAAGGCCAGGACAAATCCACTTCTATTTCAGGAGTTTCACAGACCAGCTGCGCAAGATCTCCAAGGACGCCGGGATGCCGATCCAGGGCCAGCCCTGCTTCTGCAAGTATGCCCAGGGTGCAGACAGCGTGGAGCCCATGTTCAAACACTTAAAGCTGACTTATGTTGGCCTGCAGCTCATCGTGGTGATTCTGCCTGGCAAGACGCCTGTGTATGGTATGGAGAAGGGGCTGTAAAGTGCTCAGGAGTTGTACTGCAAGTGGGTGGCAGGAAGGAGGCAGAGAAGGCAATGGGTTCTCTTTAAAAGGGTGTTTTGGAGCTGGTTTGTCAGGCCTGGTTGGAGAAGTTGTGTATTACCAAATAGCAAACCGAACCTTTGTCAGTGAAGTTTCAAGGATCTGAATTACAGTAACATTTGAAAATAAGTAAGAGCAAGCAGGAACCACTTCCTTATTTTCTGTCACAGCTGAAGTCAAGCGGGTTGGAGATACTCTTCTAGGCATGGCCACACAGTGTGTTCAGGTAAAGAATGTGGTCAAAACCTCACCACAAACACTGTCCAACCTTTGTCTGAAGATCAATGCCAAGCTCGGAGGAATCAACAATGTGCTGGTACCTCATCAAAGGTGAGATTCAAAAAGCTCTTTGTAATGTCTGCATTCTCAAGGAAAATGGTGTTGTTTGGCTGTATTTGCTAAAATGATACTTTTCAAAACAAAACACGCTTTAGAAATTCCCACAGTCTGGAGTGGACAGTGGAGGATATGTCTGCATTTGGAGTGTTCCCAGTAAGCCCTGAGCCAAGGGGAGTCAGAGACATCCAGCAGTCAGAGCCATCAAACTCACCAAGGTTTTTTTCCTGTCTCTTTCCTGCCTTTGGATTCACTCATTGTACCTTTTCCTCTTGCAACCTTCAAAAGCATCTTGTGTTTGCATCCAAATTGAAAGAGAAGGAGTGAGGAGGAGTGACTTGGAATCAATGTTTGTAACTTGGTCTGCCTTTGATCCTGTCCTTGTCACTTTCTGTTCTTTCTGGACTGTAAGTGCTGGAGGCAGAGAATTTTGCCCTTAAAGACTCTCACAGGTTTTAGTTCTGTTCAGTGCTTTGGATGTGCCTTCCTGAGCTGTAACTTTTTTTTGTTCCTTACCCTCTTTCTTTTTGCTGTTCTTATTTATTATTATAAGTTAGTAAGAGGCCACCTCTCCTCTCAAGTCAGGGTAGGGAAGCTGGGGTTATTTAGCCTGGGGAATAGAAGGTTGTGTGAAAACCTCACAGCACCTTCCAGTATCTGAAGGGGCCGAAAAGGAGGCTGGAGAGGGACTGTAGTAATGGCTTCAAACTGAAAGGGAGTATATCTAGATTAGAGATTAGGAGGAAATCGTTCCCTGTGAGGGTAGTGAGGCCCTGGCACAGGTTGCCCAGAGCAGCTGTGGCTGTCCCATCCCCGGGTAGTGTTCAAGGCCAGATTGGATGGGGCTTGGAGCAACCCGGGGTAGGTGGAAGGCGTCCCTGCCCAGGGCAGGAGGTGGAACTGGCTGGGCTTTAAGCTCTTTTCCAGCCCAAATCCTTCTGGAATTCTGTGATTCTAACTAATAAACCTTCATCTCACCAAACAGGCCCTCGGTGTTCCAGCAGCCAGTGATCTTTCTGGGAGCAGACGTCACTCACCCTCCGGCGGGGGACGGGAAGAAGCCGTCCATCGCGGCCGTGGTGGGCAGCATGGACGGGCACCCCAGCCGCTACTGCGCCACGGTGCGCGTGCAGACCTCGCGCCAGGAGACCTCCCAGGAGCTGCTCTACAGCCAGGAGGTGATCCAGGACCTGACCAACATGGTGAGGGAGCTGCTGATCCAGTTCTACAAATCCACTCGTTTCAAGCCCACCAGGATCATTTACTACAGAGGGGGAGTGTCGGAAGGGCAGATGAAACAGGTATTGTCTGATCCGTTTTTGTTGCTCCTGAAAAGGGATTGATATATAGTTATGTGGATTATAAGGAATTGGCCCTTGAAAACATATTTATTTATGTGGATTATCATAGAATCACAGAATCACCAGGTTGGAAGAGACCTCTAAGATCAGCCCTAACACCTCAACTAAACCCGGGCACACAGTGCCACTTCAATCTTTCTTTAGGCACATCCAGGGATGGTGACTCCACCACCTCCCTGGGCAGACCATTCCAATACTTCATCACTCTTTCTCTGAAAAACTTTTTCCTGATATCCAACCTGTATTTTCCTTAGCACAGCTCAAGACTCTGTCCTCTTGTTCCGTCAGTTGCTGGAGAATTATTATTATTGTTATTGGGAAAATTAAGTTTCCTTGAATTGTCTTGGGCAAGCACAATATACATTTACCAGTCGAATCATGTCCCTTACGATGTGGCATTTGTACACAGGTAAAAAAAATAATCAAATACTTACTGAATTCATCACATAATAGTTAAATTTTCTGCTTGTAGGTAGCTTGGCCAGAGCTGATCGCCATCCGGAAGGCCTGCATTAGTTTGGAAGAAGATTATAGACCTGGAATAACCTACATTGTTGTGCAGAAAAGGCATCACACCAGGCTGTTCTGTGCTGACAAAACTGAAAGGGCAAGTACTGACTCCATGAGGGGGAGGTGATGGCACAGGAAAGTGGGATCGTTTGATTCAGTAGGGTGGGATCTGTCTTGCCCACTCAAGCTGTAAGGCAGCAGCAGTACTGGGTGGTAACAGGTTTTCTCCAAAACCAAAATAACCAGTTCCTCCCTTTTTTATTGCTCTACATCAGATGGAGCAGCTTGTCCCCCCCTTTTGGAATAGGTGTGTTCAGTATCCCAGTATTTGTGTACCTGGAGATGTATCCCAGGTTTTTATAGTCCAGGATTCCTGATGATGAGCTGACCTGGCTGTTCACTCTGTTCCCTGTTCTGTCTCCAGGTGCATCTAAGATGTGCCTGTAGCACAAATCCATAGGCCAGCTGAGGAACCTTCTTTAGGGAAGCGCTTGATCTGAGGTTTGCTTAAAAACCCAGATCTCTGGGGTATGAGAGCAAACAAGGATACGAAATAAATTTATCTCGGGAACCTGCATTTTCAGATCCTGAATTACTTGTGTAGGCTTTATCCCACTCTGCAGTTTTAATGGTGCTGGCAAGGGTTTTATTTTCTTCTGATGACACACCAGCTGGATTTGGTGAAGTTTCTAAAAATGAATTCACAGAGAACGTTTTCATTCCTCCTGTGTAAACGACCTTAATATTTTTTCACCTTTTTGAGCAGTAAATTCTCCAGCAGCTTTCAATAGAGCCTACCTTTGAAAGCATTTTGGGGTCACTTCCAAAAAGGCCCATGGACTAATAATAAAACTTTCTCACTAGGTGGGTAAAAGTGGCAACGTACCAGCAGGCACTACTGTGGACAGCACCATCACACATCCCTCTGAATTTGACTTTTACCTCTGTAGCCATGCAGGAATTCAGGTAATGTCAGCTCTACTCAGGCTGTGCAATCCTTGTAGTTGTCCCCATGGGAAATGTCACTTCTGTTTGTCACTTGGCAGACTCAGAGTGTGTCGGTGCCTGCTTGGCACTGACCCCTCAGTGCCTGCTGGAAGGCGCAGTCTGCAGGTACCACCTCTGTCCTTGCTGTTGCTCTCCAGCTGACTGCTCCCCTGTTCTCTGCAGGGAACCAGCCGTCCCTCCCACTACCAGGTGTTGTGGGATGACAACTGCTTCACAGCAGACGAGCTGCAGCTGCTGACGTACCAGCTGTGCCACACGTACGTGCGCTGCACCCGCTCCGTCTCCATCCCCGCGCCCGCCTACTACGCCAGGCTGGTGGCCTTTCGGGCCAGGTACCATCTTGTGGACAAGGATCACGACAGGTAAGGAACGGCCTCATGGTCCTGGTAAGCAAGTGGTGAAGCTGAGCTGTGCTGCTTGTGCCAGTTGTTCACGGGTGTGCGTCTGCTCACAGCGCTGAGGGCAGCCACGTGTCGGGGCAGAGCAACGGCCGCGATCCGCAGGCGCTGGCCAAGGCCGTGCAGATCCACCACGACACCCAGCACACCATGTATTTCGCTTGAGAGCACCTGGGAAGATGAGGCAAAACAACAACCCATGCAGTCCTGAAGTGTTTGGAAGCCTCCTGCTCTATCCGGGGCCGGGGGATTTCGGACTGCCCACTACCAGCAGCTCCGGACAGTCGCACTGAATCTGTTCTTCACTGCAACGTCTGATGCACCAACACAATTGAGCCATTTGTTTCATTGTTTTCTGTACTAGAAATCCATAGACTTGTCTTTTCTGATGCATTGGACTGAATTTTTACCTCAAAGCGCAAAGGCCGATCATCCTGAAATTTTTCAAGGACTTGGCACGAAAGGTTTCTATCAAATCTTTTGCTAGCTGTGGTTTTTCAGTTCTCCTCATCCCATGAGCTGACGGTGACTGCTGCTCTGTCTCCGTGCCCTGCTTCGTGAGTATGATGTGATGGCAAAATGTTTTATCCAGCTCGCTGTAATCCTTTCTGTCGTGTGGGGCCATAGATTTTTTAATGGAGATTTTAGACTTCACTACTGTAAATGCCTTTTAACAAACATAACTTTCACAGGTATTGCAGTTTTTTGTCGGTTTTACTAATTATCTTTTTAATCTCTGCAGACTTGGGCTGCAAAGCAATTGCACTATACTGCGAGTTAATAGGTGGTTCTTGTTCTGTGAATGTGTAATATAACCAATAGTGATGCCTGTCAGTAGATTTTAATGATAATGGTTATAAATAATACTGCCATGGTATCGTAACAAGTACTGAACCATCATTTCCCCCCTCTAAAAATGATAAAACAAAAAAAAAAATTTAGCTTTTAGGTATTTTGCAAACTTTTACAAAAGTGCCCACTTTATGCTGCTGTGTGGTTTGATAAATCTAAGTGATTTTAAAACTTTTTTCTCATAGAAGGTTTAACTTTGGCAATAAATCTTTGTTTTTTAAGCCCCCCCAAACAGTGTAATTTTCTAGCTGAGGATTGTGCATGAGTTTAACCAACATTCTCGTGTCGTTTTCTGAACACACAATTTGGCAGTTTCTGAAACAAATTAGAAAAGACGCATTTCCATGCTTTTTTTAAGAATTATTTTTAACTGTTTTATATTCACTGTTGGTGTCCTGTCTACAACATTTTTTATAAGCTTGGAAACTGGGTGTTCCATGTAGGAAAGGCCAACGTGTGCAGTTGAAATGTATTGTGTGACAGGCAACCTGAGGACTTGTACCAGCATTTTGAACTGTTTTTTTCCTGGGAATCTGGGTTGCCCACACAACTGCATTTACAGCATGTTGAACCCGTGTGAGTCTCAAATGCTGATTCTGTCCCAGCCTAGAAATTAGGGTTTTTAATCTGCTTGGCTTTTTTCAGCTGCAACCTGTAATCCAGAACAGGGACCTGGTTTCCCTGGTACTCCTGTAATTCCTGTGATCCTGTAGTAATTTAAGACTAGATTCCTTACTGTATACCTGAGTTAGTGCAGATTAAAGCTTATTCCTAAACTGAGGAGGAGTTTGAGAAGCCCAAGGATTGCACTGTGGTCTCTGATACTCGTGTGGGGTTTGCTGCTAAGTTGTCTGCTGTCCCAAAGCTTAGGAACCAGCCCCCTCCAAATTTCAGCAATAGGAAATGCTGTTTCCTTCAGTCTTTAAGCTTGTAAATAAATGAAAGTTTACATTTCTAAATGCTGTTGTTTTCAGTTGTACCAGAGTACACTGAACATCTTCAAACAGTTTTATAACCTCCTTGCCAGTAGTACGTCTCATAAATTAAGTTTAACCTCTTTTCATTTCTGTTGAAAATGGGACTGAAGTGAACCCTGCTCCTGGCGCGTGCCAGGACAGGTTTAGATTGAAAAAGCAAAAAGATTCTTTTAAGTTTTTTAACTTTTTTTTTAAAGAATACCTCACTTGTGTAATAAAATCAGGACATGTGGGTGGGAGACTGACCGCTGCTTTTCTCAGTACTCGTTCAGGGAGAAGACACAAAACCCCTTTTTAGAGTGAGCTCTGACTGACCCAACACACACAGAGAACTTCGGCACCTTGAAAAGCACCTGAGCACCTGTTGGAGGTGGTGTAGGATCCAAGATCCCTGATTTGAGTTTGTGCACTAGCAATGGGGCTGGTTTAACAAGGGTGCATAAAAAAATGAACTTTATCACCAGTTAGTTGTCCAGTGCCAAGCACTCCTGGTTGAGACCGAGGGAAGGGAGAGCCTCTCCTTGGTTTGCCTGTGACTGGATATTTGACCTCAGACCAGGCGGAGCATCAGCCCCTGGTGAGCCCTGGGCCAGCACCCGAGCGGGGCTGGTGTGAGCCCACCCCGGGCACAGGGCTGGAGTTTTTGGGGGAAAAGCACTGAAGTTCAGGATCCAAGTTGCAGCAGTGCTGCCCTAGGCAGGTCTGAGCCCAAGTCTGGAGGACTTGAGGACCTGGGTGAGCCCTGTGGGCCTGAGTGACTCGTTCTGCATGTGTCAATCAATGGGAAGATGTGCATTCTGTAGCTGTAGTTTTTAGGGTGTTTTGATTTTTGTTTTTTGGGGTTTTTTTTATAAATAAAGCCTGTTGGCCACTGTTTAGCTCTGTGGTGTGAAAGATTTTAAATGTAGCAAAGTTCAAAGAGTTGGGGAAGGGGGTGGTTGATATATATATATTAAAAAAATATATTAAAAAAAGCGGGGGGGAGGGGGCAGAAATCCTTTTTTCCACCCGATTCTGCTTGCTTTGTCCCTGCTGAGTTCTGAACAAGCTCTGGCAATCCCTAGTTAGCCTGTCTGCAGCAGCCTGGCTCTGTGTTGCTGTGAGTTCCCGGGGCGGTGCCCGGGATGTGCTGTGCCCGGGATGTGCTGTNTTGAAAAGCACCTGAGCACCTGTTGGAGGTGGTGTAGGATCCAAGATCCCTGATTTGAGTTTGTGCACTAGCAATGGGGCTGGTTTAACAAGGGTGCATAAAAAATGAACTTTATCACCAGTTAGTTGTCCAGTGCCAAGCACTCCTGGTTGAGACCGAGGGAAGGGAGAGCCTCTCCTTGGTTTGCCTGTGACTGGATATTTGACCTCAGACCAGGCGGAGCATCAGCCCCTGGTGAGCCCTGGGCCAGCACCCGAGCGGGGCTGGTGTGAGCCCACCCCGGGCACAGGGCTGGAGTTTTTGGGGGAAAAGCACTGAAGTTCAGGATCCAAGTTGCAGCAGTGCTGCCCTAGGCAGGTCTGAGCCCAAGTCTGGAGGACTTGAGGACCTGGGTGAGCCCTGTGGGCCTGAGTGACTCGTTCTGCATGTGTCAATCAATGGGAAGATGTGCATTCTGTAGCTGTAGTTTTTAGGGTGTTTTGATTTTTGTTTTTTGGGGTTTTTTTTATAAATAAAGCCTGTTGGCCACTGTTTAGCTCTGTGGTGTGAAAGATTTTAAATGTAGCAAAGTTCAAAGAGTTGGGGAANAGGATGTGCTGTGCCCGCCCTCGCCCGCCCCCGGGATGGGGAAGGGCCCCGGTTCAGAGCTGGCGTCTGACACCCCCGAGCCCTTCGTGGATGTGCTGTAGGAGTTTTCTTGCTCAATAGCGAGGGAGTGACTCTGCTTTCATTTTCAGAAGGCAGGGCCGGAGGGTGTTGGATCCATCCCTATCCTGATCCACTGCGAGGCTCTTTCCCTGTGCACTGGAGGAAAGATCTTGCACTAAATATCACTTACAGATTTTCTTAGACCTTGCTATTGACATTTTCATATTTCTATGTCTAGAGGCTGCAACTTCAATGTAAAATGTTTGCATTCGTTCAGTTTGACTTCTGATGTAATTTTTTGGTTTCTATATTGTTAGACTTGTAATGTTTCAAATGGTATTTTATTAACTTTGGACTGGATGTATGTCTCTAGCAATACGAGGTACTTTCTAAACTGTCCTGGGGCTCACAGCCCTGTGTCGAGGTAAGATGCTGGTCGTGTACAATTGCAATGTATTTTTTTTTTTTTAGCCTGCAGGGATATTTTGTGTTCATGTGTCCAAAAATAATAATAATAATAATAAAAAAAGATTGGCATTCTCGTGCCAAATGTTCTGTTTTTCCTTATTGCTGTCCAATAAATGCAATGTACAGAGTGAGCAACCAATACTGTTGCCTGTAAACAAATGTCTTAAACTATTTAACTTTTAATTAAAACTTGTACACAATGTGTCACCTGTGGAACTCATTACCACAATACAGCTATTTCTGTTGCATTAAGATTTAGCAAGTTAAAGAAATATATGTGGGTGACATCTGCCAGGATCCTAAAGGAAGCTGAAATTTCAAACCCCAGGGGCAGGGTTCATAATGGGCCTGTTTTTATAATGTTTGGGAAATTACAGAGAAAATTTGGTGTTCACGGACTGTACCTGCCTGGAGATGGGGATTCTATATCAGAGAGATGCAATGAGTAAATAACAAGAGCTGTTGGCTCCTTCATCTTCTCTGTGTGAGGTGAGGGTTTGTCTCCTCAGACAGCTGCCCTGCACTATAAATACTGCAGAGGGGACAGGAAAAGCTTTTGGAGGAGGCCAGAGTGTGGGAGCTGTGACTGAAACCGGGACAGGATTGTCTGAAATGCCCGGCACCTTCCGCAGCCCCGCGTTTGGTGTCAGTTCTGTTTGCAGGGCAGATCCCGGGGCTTTGGCACTGAGGATGCTCAGCCTCACAGAAACCTGAGAAGCTCAAGCCCCAAGGTTTGCTCATCCTGGCGTCTTCCAAACATGATGTAAAGACCTCTTGACCAAACCTCAGGAACCCGGGACTGAGCCATGCGTGGGATGCTGTGCCACAGCCTTGCTGGCTGTGCGGCTCTGACTCCAAAATCCCAGCTGGGTTCTGCTCCAGCCACTCCCTCGGGACAGCAGGAGGTGCTGCTCGTGCTTTGGGAGAGCAGCACGAGGCAGGAATGCTTTGACAGCCCGAAATCTTGTGGCTTTTCCACCGTTTCCTGGAGTGGCCCAGCCAGGAACACCCACGTGGGCTCGTGGGAATGATGATACTGACAAAGGAGGTTTATGATGATATTGACAAAGGGGGTTTATGATGATATTGACAAAGTCAAGGCACAGGGGTGGGATTTGCGCTTCCTGGGAAGGACAGGTCTGGGAGGCGATGGGAAACGGGATGGAAAAGGGACGCTCTGCCCGGTTCTAAGGATTTACATGGAGCAGAGCCATGGGGAATTCTTGCCCGGCAGACTCAGGGCACTTCAGGAATCACCGTACAGCGGCCGATAAAGAACCGGAGCTTCCTCCTCGGCCCGGCCGCACAAAATGAGTAAAAAAAGGCAAAGAAAACAACAACAAAAAGCCACAAAAACCAAAACAAACATTTGTGGCAACGGCGCAACGGGAGGCTCGGGCGCCGGCGGGCGGGCAGCGCTCTGCCGCTCCCCGGCTGCAGCGGGGGCCCGGCTGGGCACCCGCTGCTGTCCCGAGCGGACACCCCGGTTCTCCCGGTTCCCCCGGGTCCCCCCGGTCCCCGCGGGCCCCAAGATGGCGGCGGGGCCGGCGGGCGCCGCCTTTGTTGCGCGCGGGGCCGG
>VYXD01015095.1:110233-134180 GCA_013397195.1 Hylia prasina | reverse complement strand
GACGGGAGCAGCTGGCAGTGCCCTTCGTGCCGGGCAGCTCCGCGGGGGTTTGGAGAGCTGTGCCCTAGGCGTAGCATCGGCTGCCGCTCGCTCCTGTGCCTGGCCTGAGCATCGCCAACTTGCGCTGATGAGTCGCAGGAGGATTTTGGTGCCTAAAACAAGGCAGAAGGAGGGATGGGGTGATGGAGACGCGGGTCACTGCCGTGCTGAGGCACGGGGCGATGGGGATGGAGAGCTGCTGCCCTTCCGAGGGACAGGGCAATGGGATCGGCAGTCGCTGCGCTGCCACCTCTCTTGTGCTGGTGGCTTTGCCACCCGCCGTAACACATCAGACTGGTGAGATTTTGACATAAACCTGCTGAGTGTTTGTAAACTTCAGTCCTTTATTACGATATTTACTTTAAGTGTGGCACAGAAATTTCCCTGAGTCTGCGTTACCTTCTGGCTGATGGTGCTTTGTGTTTGGGCTGATTTATGGCCTCTGGAAGCCGTGATTTGCCGGTGCCTTGGGGTGATAGCAGCGCTGCTGCCTCAGGGCCATACAGATAACTGCTGCCAGGCACCCTCCTAGCCCAGCCTGAAATGATGCTCTTAAGGTGCTTTAAAAGAATCTCTCATGTTGGGATGGGGATGCTCGCAGTGGACAGGTTTGGATTTCAATCTCTGGGCCTATGAGGGCTGCACTGGGAGCAGGGCTCTGCTGCTGCACCCTTGGGAGTTTCTTCTTCTGTCCCCAAATTTGGCTGGGTGATAACTGTTCCCACCCAGGTTCACCCCTTGGGCAGGGGACTCATGAACCCCATGTTGTCAGAGCTGCTGTGAATCCTGCCCTGCTGTGGCACCCCTTTGCTTGTGCCAGACCCTGAGTATGGGCTGAGCCTCACATGCGAGCTCTGATGATGCTGTGGCTTATCAGGGCAATAAAGCAAAAACTGGCATGTGCCTGGATGTGCCCAACATGGAGATGACTGGAAAGGCAACAGGAAAACTCAGTACATCTGACCCACGGGCAGCACTCAGGAGGGACACGCATGCAGTGGTTTTAAAAACTAAACTTATTTTCCCACAACTTTTAGTTTTCTTTATCCCTTGCAAACTTCCTAAAGGCTGTTAATCTCAACCGTTGTCTTCCTGTGCTGAACCTTGCAAAAACCCCAAAGCTGCTCCATCTGTTGGGGCTCTTTATCTTCAGGAAACACGAAATTGCGTATGCCTGGTTCTGGGACGGGATTAGACCAAGAAACAAAGCCAGGAGAAGCACCTTGCCTGGAGACACAGCACGGACGGTTTATCTCTAAACACTCTTTGCAGCCTCTCCCTAAACCCTGGGAAGAACAAAACACAGACAAGTTATTAAGATGGCAGACGCGAGGGGGAAGCCAAATCAGGCAGAGAAGCTGCTCCTTGGGCAGGGTGATCCACGCAGAGCCACGGGCGGGTTCAACCTCAGCTCTGGGAGCCGGTGCCACTGCGGGGCCACGGTGGGACAGGGAGAGGAGCTGGCCTCACTTTTGTCCTGTCCCTCCGGCACTGGGGGCTGCCTTTGTCTGTGCCTCCCGGCTCTGCACGTCCCTGGCTGCTGCCTGGGCAGCGCAGGAGCAGCGGGAGACCTGGCAGGGCTGGGCAGGGGGTGTCAGTCTCCGCCCAGCCCAGGCACCATTAGCAGAGACCCCAGGGTCGCTGTGCAGAGTCACGCAGCCTGGATGTGACACCCAGAGTGCTCAGCTGAGGTGCTGGCACTTGCTGTGCCTGTGCTTCTCAAACCCCATCAGAGGGATGGAAAGGAGAGCTGCTGGACAGCTGAGGCCAGCTGAGCAGGACCCTCACGGGTCAGCTCATGACTGAGCCGTGTCCACACTGCTGGCATCACCACACCACTGGCATCACCACGCTGCTGTCCAGAGCCAGAGCAGCTGGAGCACATCCCCTGTGTGCAGGTGTGATGGAGTTGGCACTGCCCTTGCTGCTGTTCCTTGTGCCCTGTCACAGCACCTGCAGGTTTATAACTTGCACTTTAGGGTGTCACCCGTGATTTCCAGGTGGGAAGCACAGCAGTGTCCTTCACAATGTTTAGTGTGAGGATACAAAGAACTCAGCAGCTCTCAGATGTCAGTCCTATAGTAAAACAGTTTAGAGCCCGTTTTGGCTCATTGTTTGCTTGCAGCCACCCCAGTACAGGGCAGGAGCAGACCTTGGGCAGTTCAGCCTTACCCTCAGCAGCCAGCTCTGGTGCAGAGACAGGTTTAATAGTGAGCTCTGATGGCTGCAGACGGAGCCTCTGTCCCGTGCGTGCATCACCTGCTGAAACTCAGTTTGGTGTCAAACCAAAAAGCACTCTCAGCTGCATGACCCTGGCAGTGCTCAGGTCACTCGGGAAGGAACAGGCAGCAATGTCTGGGCTGGCAGAGCTGAGATGGGGCTTTTTGAAGTCTGGGCTGCGTGGAATGTGTTGGTCGCTTCTTGAAGCTTGGTTTTGAAGGTGTCGAGAGCCTGGAAGACTGGAATGCCAATTGCTCACCTTCCTCAGCAGCTGCCTTTCCCACTGGTGCTGCAACTTGCTTTGCTTCCCGACAGGGATTTCACTTCCTGGGGGCGTTCTGGGGTGGTTTAGGCTGGGAGATGCCTCGGGGTGAGGATGGACCACGCTGCGTGTCCGGTGGCATTTGTTGTGCCGCGGCCCCGTCTGCGCCTCTCTGACTGCCGGCTGTATTTTGGCTGGTGGGTGCGCGGAGAGGGGGCCGGCGTGGACCCGCCGCCGCCGCCGCAATAAAACTCCCTTTTGTCTGGGCCCCGTTCCCGCGGCCCCTCGGCTGAATGCGGCGCTGGAGAGGATTTCAATGACATGGTAATTTCATGCCGTCCCACCGGCGGCTTCGCCCGGCGCAGGCAGCTGTTGGGCAGCGGGTCGTGTTCCCCAGCTGTTACAATAAATAACAGAAACAAAGCGTATTCCAGCGCTAATTACCTCAAACTTGCTTTCACTTCGGTGGCTCTGCCCTCGCCGCCATCTCTGCCCACGGTACCCGGTGCAAGGGCGTCGATGCTCCGCCGCCGCCGGCGCGTCCCCAGGGCACGGCTTTGTGTGCGAAAGTCTGTGATTCCTCCCGGGCCGCAGAATTCCTAATGGCAGCGGATTTCATCCCGCTCACTGGCCGCATTGTGCTGCAGGAACAACACTCACCCTGCAGCCCCCGGCCCTGGCGCCCGCATTTACATGACAAAGTGGGAGCCTGTGCAGCTTCGCCATGGAGAGTCGAGGTATGCAGGAGCCGGGACCCCCATGCAGGAGCCCCCCCTGTGTGCTGGAGCCCCCCTGTTTCCATGCACTCTGGGTAGCCTTTTAACGAGGCTTCTTCTTGCTGGCTTCTCTTCTGCTGCCCTGAGCCGGCTTTAGGCATGAGGTGCCTGGGGATGACAGTCAAGCTGTCCGGGATTCGCTGGCATCATCCTCTGAGCCAGGAGAAGGGTGGCTTTCACTGAGGCAAATCATGGAGGGCCTGTGAGTGCTCCAGAGCAGGAATGTGGCATGTGAAAGGATGAGCCAAGCCTGCATGTTCACCAAAGGGCTTTGGGGTCTCTCCCACCTGGGCTGAAGCAGCCAAGGCTGGGTGAGAGCCTGGCTCACATGCTGGAGGTGCTGCCTGGGCAGCTGCTTTGGCTTGTCACATTCAGGGACTGTGTGTTGTGGTCGCCAAAATAAAACTCTCTGAGTTAGCCCAGGGGTGAACTTGCCCATCCTCAATGCTGGTCATGGTCCTGCCCTGATCTTTGCAGAGCATCTCCTGTGCCATCAGATGCTGCTCCCTCTGGCCACTGTGCCTGTTTATCTTGCCCTGTGTTTGTATTTTCTGTGTTCCATCAAAATTCTGAGCCAACTTTTGTGTTGCTGGAGGCTGGCTCCTCTTCCTTCACCTGTGATTCATGAGCCTTACTGTGGGGTGTTATGCTCATGAAGCATCTGGGGATCCTCTGACAAAAGGGTTCGTGTGGTAAAGCCTTAGTTTTGGAGTGACCAAAGCAGTGCCAAGTATGGGATTGGTGTGGGGCAAGTTGGTCACACCTCTGCAACTCCTGCCAGCCCCTGACTGGCTTCAGCTCCTCTTGGGCACCCAAGTGTCACTGAGCAGCTGTCAGGCTGTGGCCACTGCCCTGTTTTCCCTGCATCTGTGGGGTTACCATGGGCACATGGAATTGCATGTGGTCCTGCTCACACACGGCTGCCAGGATTGTCTGGGGGGGTGAGATGATCCAGAGGAGGAGAAGCTGCTGGCCTTGACGTGGCTGCAGGAAAGAGAGCAGAGATCTGCTGTCCCCTGACAGATCTTGCAGGTGGGCGGTATGGTTCCTCACTCAAACTCAGGAACTGGAAGCTCCAGCAGCACTGGCAAATACCTCTTCTCTTGTGAGCCATGATTTAAAAATGCATCAGCTTGCAGCCAGGGAGCTGGCCACTGCCAAGAAATGTTAATCATGTGGAGACATGACTTACACTGTGAGCTGCTCATCTGAAAATCAGTTCCTTCAAACGAGCTGCTTCCGAAGTGCAGCACAGATGTTTTTTGGGGGCGGCTGGCAGTCACCTGTCCTGGGGCAGCTGTGGGTGCCTGCAGGGCTTGAGCCCTGCAGTGGACTCAGGGATCCCCACCTTGCTCCAAGTGCTGCCTTGTCTGAGGAGGTGCTGGGGCCAGGTAAGCCCAGGCTTGGGGCTCCCAGCAGATTTTGGGTCTCTTGAGCTCCTGTTGCAGGGCAGAAGCAGGAGCAGAGGTTGGCTTTGGAGAATTAACTTCTGCAATTCAGCCCCTGGATGCTCACAAGAGTTTTCCCATCCCCTCGGTGTCCTGCAGGACTGGTGGCTTTCCACGGGCAGGAAAAGTCCTGCAAAGTTTGGGTGCAAAAGTAAAAGGCAAATTTGAAGCTTAGTTTGCTGCTCTACTGTTTTTCTGCGACTGATATTTTTAACCTGGAATGGAAATCTGGATTTAAAAAGAAAGTGGATGGGAGAAAGGGGTGCTAAAAGCACCATGTGTTCAGGAGCTTGAATTGGAGCTGGGTTGCTGTCTGTGGGCCGACGTGGACAGTTGGCCGTGCAGATGGAGCGCTCTGAATACCCCCACACTCAATCCCTGTACTGGCCCAGCTGGCTCGGACCTCACAGTGTGTGAGGAACAAATAGAAGGTGCAAACTGGGAGGGGTGAAGATGGGAATGGGGCAGGAAGGGCAGAGCTCACCTCAGAGAGCAGCGGGGTGGAATAACTCCTTGGCAATGCTTTAAGATACGTTTGAGTCTGAGGCTGCTGTTGATTTAGAAATGCAGCTCAGTCCTGTAGCCATGTGCTGGTGCCATCCAGAACCTTCATAAGTGAGTCTGTGTAATGGGGCATTGTGGAAAAAATGGGATTTCCCTCTTTACAGGTCCTCACACTGCTTCAGGTGGGGATTTGGGATTGATTTGGATTTGGGGTTTTTTTAGTTTTTTTGCAAAACCCAGCAGTTCAACAATTGTGTAGTGCAGATGGAACAATGTGTTTCCTGTTTCTTGTGGCATCCTCCCTCCAGCAGTGAGTCGGAATTCGCTGGGGAATGGCAGGGAAATGCATGTGTCTGTATGTCCCTGCTGTATCCAGGGAATTGCATCCCCTTGGAAAGGGGCACTGTGATGATGGAGCTGGTGCTGCTCTCCCATAGCAGGTGGCAGTGCTGGAGCCTGTGCCAGGGGAGCTGGTGGGGCTGCTGTGCCCTGGCACTGCCCTTCAACAGCTCGGCTGGTGCTGCTGCTCCCCAGATGGTGCCCAGGGAAGCTGCTTCCTGGTGTGCTGCTCTGAATTCTGCCACTGCCACCTCCTGCCAGGGGAGGGTGTAGTGGGAGATCTTCCAGCCCAGGATGTGGTGATGGAGAGCTCTGTGACTCTGTGAGATCTGTCTGTCTGTCTGAGTGTGGGGTCCCTGGCAGCCCTCCTGACCTGTGCCCTCTTCCACAGCTGCAGGCGCATACCTGCCCCCCTTGCAGCAGGTGTTTCAAGCACCACGGCGGCCTGGGATAGGAACTGTTGGGAAGCCCATCAAGCTCCTGGCCAACTACTTTGAAGTGGACATTCCCAAGATCGATGTGTATCATTATGAAGTGGATATCAAACCTGATAAATGTCCACGCAGAGTCAACAGGTAAGGCAAGTATTAGAGGTTTGGCACTTGTTCCAGTTTCCTAATGGAGGCTCTGTAAGTGCCTGTCTCTGCAGTAGAAGCCATTAGGATGACCATTATAGCAGGGGTCACAGCAGTGGCAGGGATCATGGCACTGCATGATGCCCACAGGTGGCTGGACCCCCCAGCCATGTTTGTGCAGCAGTGCTGCTTCCTGGCCTGGGAGCGTCAGGGGTCCGGAGCCTCAGCACGGTCCCTGCTGCTCCGAAGCAGCTGTGCGATTTTGGCAACAATCCCTAATTTAAAAATAGCAAGCCCAGACCTCAGGCCATCGTGTACTTTTCTTTGTTTTTCTTTTTGATGTGCTCTTCGCTGCCTGTCCCCTCCTGCCCTCGCAGCCTGGGGAGCTCTGTGCCCCAAGGGCCAGCGAGCAGGTGCTGCATGTGCTTTCAGCAGCAAGTGCCGTGTACACTCCTTCTTCCCCCAGGTGCCACGTACACCCCTTCTGCCAAAGCCAAGGACTGAGCTGTGGGACAAGGCACATGGCTGCTTGTCCTGCGGCTTTCCTGCCCCAGGGGTCACATCTCTGCTCTCAGTTGCCCCAGGGAGGGAGGCTGGGGTGAGCTGGGCAGGTTGCAGAAGGTATCAGGCTGTAAAGAAAGTGACAAAACAAACCTCTCCTTTCTCTCCTCCTGCCCCTCTACCCTGCCTGCGTAGGGAGGTCGTGGAGTACATGGTGCAGCACTTCAAACCGCAGATCTTTGGTGACCGAAAGCCAGTCTATGATGGGAAGAAGAACATCTACACTGTCACAGCCTTACCCATTGGGAATGAGCGGGTAAGAGAGGGCAGCGAGCCCTGTGTGGGCACTGTGACCTCCCTCCTGCTTGGGAAAGACCAGCAGAAAACGACCCCGCCTCATCCCTGCGGGGATGCCGTGCTCACCGTCCCTTCCCTCCTGCACCCAGGTTGACTTTGAGGTGACGATCCCGGGGGAAGGCAAGGACAGGATATTTAAGGTCTCTATCAAATGGATGGCCATCGTGAGCTGGCGCATGCTGCACGAGGCCCTGGTCAGCGGGCAGATCCCCGTCCCACTGGAGTCTGTCCAGGCACTGGATGTTGCCATGAGGCACCTGGCTTCCATGAGGTACCTGCACTGAGGGACAATGGGGCTGTGCCAGGGAGGGGAGGGAACTGCTGCCCTTGGCAGGCTGCTGTGCCTGGGACTGGCTTTGACAGTCGTTGGAGGAGGCAGCTGTGCCAGTCCTGTCCTTGGGTGCTCCTGCAAAAGAAGTAGAGGGGGTGATGCAGCTGGCAGGGTGAGTGCCAGCTCGGGGGTCTGGGAGTGCTGCCGTGGGCCCAGTGTGTGCCACTGACATGGTTTGCCCTGGTTCACAGGTACACTCCTGTCGGCCGCTCCTTCTTCTCCCCCCCTGAAGGCTACTACCACCCCCTGGGAGGGGGCAGGGAGGTCTGGTTTGGCTTCCACCAGTCAGTCCGGCCTGCCATGTGGAAGATGATGCTCAACATCGATGGTGACGTTATTTCTCACGCTGGGGAGCTGCAGTGGGAGGGCTGGGTGTGTTTGGGAAGGCTAGTTGAGAGCAGAGACGCATCGTGGTGTCTGTCTCACAGTGTCAGCCACTGCCTTCTACAAAGCCCAGCCAGTCATCGAGTTCATGTGTGAGGTGCTGGACATCCGGAACATCGACGAGCAGCCCAAACCCCTGACGGACTCGCAGAGAGTGCGTTTCACCAAGGAGATCAAAGGTAGAGCCCCCAGGGAGCTTTAGAACCTCTACCCTGACACTGGCTGTGGTTTGTGTCCCACCCAGCCTCTGCAGCGAGGTGGGGGTACAGGGGTTGCACATTCTAAATGTCTTCTGGGGTACCACTGCCTCCCTCATGCTATTGTTGGGGTATCTGACAGCAGGAAATTAGTTAAGGAAGCTGTTGGCAGTGTCCTAGAGAAGTTAGGCAAAGGGAAATTGCTCCCAGCTTCACCATGACTGTGCTGTGTCTCCCTGTCTCACATCAGGTCTGAAGGTGGAGGTGACCCACTGTGGGCAGATGAAGAGGAAATACCGTGTGTGTAACGTTACCCGACGGCCAGCCAGCCACCAGACGTAAGGCGGGTGGGCAGATGCCCTTGGAAGAATTCGCACTGTTCTCCTTGTTAACAGCTGCTGGTGTCGTTAGGGAGAGCTGAACAGGAAGCTCCAGTCTTTGATGGCAAAAGGAGACGTGTCTGGGGCTCTGCAGCCCTGTGCCATGTGTGGAGTGGGATGCAGGGAGATGGGAGTGCAGAGGATGCTGTGTCTGGCAGGCAGAGCGCGGCGGCGGGCGGGAGCTGACATGCCAGGAATTGTCCTAGTTTTTACCTCCGGGTTTGGTTTTCTTCATTCTTAAAATAGTCACTGCTGGAGCAGAGACTTTGTCAGGGGCTAACATGAGTGCCTGCCGTGGAATTTTTTGTGTGTGTGTCTGGGAGCAGGCTGGGCCTGAGCACCCCTGTCTTCTGTGCACCAACATCCTTGGGTCGCAGCCTTGGGGCTTGGCGAATGCAGGAGGAATGTGGCACCTTGCTGATGTAGTCAGCCTGGCTCTCCTGTAATTTTGGTTCTCTACAGAATATCAGGTCAATTCTGCATTTTCATGGAGCTCTTTATAGAGCTGGGAGCAGCTAGTGCTGGATTAAGATGGGTATTGTGCTCCAGCTGCAGGTGTCATGGCACACCTCAGCCCTGCAGACAGGAAGTTTGATTCTTTTTTTCCCCTGTTTTTGAAGGGAAATGTTCCCCTCCTGCCTCCCTCTGCCCACCCTGCAACTGCTGTCCTCTACCTGGAGAGGCCAGTTAGCCTTTGCCTGGAGCTCATTTCAGCTCCCAGGGAGGACACCAGGCACAGAAGCCCTCCTGAGTGCCAGTGTGCTGTATTTTTGTGCCCAACCATGGCATGTGTGGCATGTCCTGCAATAAACATTTGCTCTGATTAACTGGATTAGTGAGGGAGAGCTTTATTTAGGGACCTCAGTCCCACACTGGAGTAAGAGTATTCCTGACTCCATTTCTGAAAATACCCCTGTCATGCTTTTTATTTTGTTGTATGACCGCTCAGAGTGGGCACCTGGCAGCTCCCTTTTCCCAGCCACAGTACATAGTGCCTGAGGTCTGGAAGTGTCTGTTCTGAGTAGGTGCATCCCTCATGTCCTGTCTCTGCCAGGTTCCCGCTGCAGCTGGAGAGTGGTCAGACAGTGGAGTGCACAGTGGCTCAGTACTTCAAGCAGAAATACAACCTGCAGCTGAAATACCCTCACCTGCCCTGTCTCCAGGTTGGCCAGGAACAAAAACACACGTACCTTCCCTTGGAGGTGAGTGTTGGCACCTGTGGTCTGGGGCTGTGCTCAGCTGTGGTCCCCTCGTGTCTTACCTGTCCCCAACACATGGCTGCTGTCTGTCCCCTCCCCCTGCAGGTGTGTAACATCGTGGCTGGCCAGAGGTGCATCAAGAAGCTCACAGACAATCAGACCTCGACCATGATAAAAGCAACAGCCAGGTCTGCCCCAGACAGGCAGGAGGAGATCAGCAGACTGGTACGTGACTCAAGTCCCGTGGCAGGTGGGGTCTGGGCCTGGCACCAATGGCAGGTTATGTGGCATTGTGTCCGTGGTGGATTTGCCATGGTCCTGCACCTCAGCTGCTCTGTGGTGGAGAGCTTTGACCTACTGAGGAGGCGTTGGTGAGGTTAATGGTGGGGTTTTATCCCCCTCTTCCCACTGAATCCCTGCGCACAGGTGCCTGTGTGTATGTAATGGACACTGGCACAGGGGGGCCTGGCTCAAAGAGACCATGCAGATACACATGCATCAGATTCAGGCCCTTGCACTGATGGAACCTGACCCAAAGGGAGCTGGAACTAAAAATGGGAAACAGATTTGAGACATGCCCTTGGCTGTGGGTGTACGTGGGGCTGTGTGTGGTGGGGCTGCAGTACAGGAACTCTGTGCCTGGCCACTGGTTAACGAGGCTGTTCTCCAAACGAGTACATCTGGGCTTTTGAAGCCAGGGACATCTGGTATTCCTTCTGGGACTCTTGCCTGGCAGTTTCTTGCCAGTTTGAACCTTCCTGTTGAAATCTTAAATCTCAGGAGCAGGCTGTGCTGTTAGTTGCATTGGTTAGTGTGTTTCAAAATCAGGTCCCTTTGGGTCAGTTTGCAGGAGAGGGTTTGGGCCTCAGTGTTGATCTGCTCACCTTCCTGTCAGAGCTGCTCCACCTGCAGCTCTGTGGAGAACAGCGCTTTAGGTGCCCACATTTCCTGGCCAGCTGCAGCTGCCTGGGATGCAGCAGTTGGTCTTACTCCCTCCCATGGCCCACCCTTCCCTTTGCAGATGAAGAATGCCAGCTACAACCTGGATCCCTACATTCAGGAGTTTGGGATCAAGGTGAAGGATGATATGACGGAGGTGACAGGGCGGGTCCTGCCGGCTCCCATCCTGCAGTATGGAGGCCGGGTAAGTGGGGCTGCCTGGGCTGGGCTGCACTGTGCAGGGAGATGCTGTCAACACCTGGAACACTGTTCTGAGCAAAAGTCGTGTTACCATCATGTTAGAGCCAGAATGTTTTCTCAAAGTACCTTGGCTTTGTGTTTTTTGAGTTTTTTGCAATATAACTGGTTCTGAAAGTTGTAGCCAAGAGTCATTGGTGATGAGATGAAGAGGAGAGGGGTGCTCAGCATAGGGCAGCTCGGGTGAACTTTCTGTCACTGCTGAGGAGCTGAGGCCGTGGATTGCCCATCGCCAGGGAGTCCGCTCCAGCTCCAGCTCCAGTACTGGTCCAGGGAGCACAGCCCCAGCCCAGGCCGGGGCTCTGGGGCTGCGGGGCCGGGCAGGCTGCGCTCTGACCCTCTGTTTGCCTTGCAGAACCGGGCCATTGCAACTCCCAACCAGGGCGTGTGGGACATGCGAGGGAAGCAGTTCTACAACGGCATTGAGATCAAAGTCTGGGCCATTGCCTGCTTTGCCCCGCAGAAGCAGTGTCGAGAGGAGGTGCTGAAGTAAGGAAAGGGGCAGCCCATGTGGGTGGGGGAAGCCAGAGGGACCGTGGCTCCCGAGGTGGCCACGCCGCTGCTCGCAGCCGGGAACTGCGTGTCCGGCACCACCAGTGCTGGAGCTGCAGGGAGCTCCACTGCCTGTGGTACCAGTCTCATGTGGGGTGTCCAGTTCCTGTTGCTCTTGGTTTATCCAGAGAGCCTAACTGTTTGTGCCAGCTGCAAATGGTCCCTAAGCCATCACAAAGCAGCCAGATTGGAGTGAGTACCTGGGAGCTGTGAGTCAGGCCCTCCTTGATCTACTCTTTGCATCAGGGAGCTGCTCTACTGGGAGGTGAAACTGCCAGCTTTAAAGATGTATTGAACTCTTCTTGACTGAATCTCCCCAGAGAGAAGGGGTTCTGAGGATTAAAACTTTCCCCAGTGATCTGAAATTATGTAATTTATGTAGGAAGCATCCTAGCTTCCCATGGGTTATTATTACAGAGAAGTTTTGGGCTTTCAGAAAAGCTTTGATAGTTTAGAGAATATGTTTCTGTAGCAAAGTGACACAGAGCAGGAACAGTTTATTTGATTTAGGGAAATGGTCACTTTGGTTTTGGATTCTTCTGAGGCCTCAGGTTTCTCCTGACTGAGAGTGGATGCACTGAGGTGAGCACTTTGTGTGTCTTTTCTGGGTGTTTGGCATAGTCAGTGTTGGGGGTTTGGAAGAGCTCAGAGTGTCCATGTCTGCAGTGCCTGAATGCAGGTGGGAGTGACGCTGCATTCCTCCCGTGATCCCTTTGCAGCAGAGCTGTGAGCCCTGTGTTCCCTCTGGCTCTCGCCGCATCAAATCAATCCTTGGCATTCCAAAAATCCAGAGGGTGGCTGAGCTGTGGTAAGTGCAGGCTGGCATCAGCTTTGCAATCACCTGGAAATCAGCTGTTGCAGGCAGCAGGTTTGTTCCCCACTGCTCCTGCTTCCTAAGGGAGAAGGGCTCAGGTCCATTCCATTAGAAGGAGTCAGTACATGGGTAAGAGGGCACCAAGAGGGGACAGTTCAGCCCTGACACGTGCTGGTCGTGTGTTTCCTGTGCCATATATGTGCTGGGTGCCATAGAACCACCAATGGGTGATGTGATGGCCCTGTCTCTGTCCTGTGCTGCAGCACTCGGCCATGAGGCTCCGTGCTCAGTGGCACAGCTGGCGTGCAGGAGGGCTCAGGGCTCACAGCTTCTCCTCCTGGCACAGGAACTTCACAGACCAGCTGCGCAAGATCTCCAAGGACGCCGGGATGCCGATCCAGGGCCAGCCCTGCTTCTGCAAGTATGCCCAGGGTGCAGACAGCGTGGAGCCCATGTTCCGACACCTCAAGAACACCTATTCAGGGCTTCAGCTCATCATTGTCATCCTGCCAGGGAAGACGCCGGTGTACGGTGCGTCTGGGGCGAGCTCAGAGAGAAGGGCTTTGGGCTGGCTCCTGCAGGGCTCTCTCCCCATTCCCGAGGGTGCTGCTGGAAGTGGTGTGGGGCTGATTGCCTGTGTGCTCACCTGCTTCCTCTGCCCGCAGCCGAAGTGAAGCGTGTTGGGGACACTCTCCTGGGAATGGCCACACAGTGCGTCCAGGTCAAGAATGTGGTGAAAACCTCCCCACAGACCCTTTCCAACCTCTGCCTCAAGATCAACGTCAAGCTTGGCGGGATCAACAACATCCTTGTGCCTCACCAGCGGTTCGTACGGTCACTGCCTCACATAGTTTTGGGGTTGTACCTCAAGTCCCTTGTGGTGCTGCCTGGCTTTACGTGGAGAAGAGGGGGCTTTCATAAAGTAGCTCTTTGAAATGGGGGTTTGTAACTTGTTTCGCCTTGTGGATAACAAGCTGTTGATGTGTCCGGGCCACAGTGAGGTCGGGAGATATCCTTGATATCATCTGCTCATCTGCATTGGATTGTACACCACCCTGAGATGGCCCCAAAGGCTGACTGCTTGTTTTCTTTTCTCTCCTCTCCCACCAGCTCTGCCGTCTTTCAGCAGCCGGTGATCTTCCTCGGGGCTGATGTCACTCACCCGCCAGCAGGAGATGGGAAGAAACCCTCTATAACAGCTGTAAGTTCACAGCTTGGTGCCCGAAACCCCTGCAGGATGCAGGAGCTGGAATGGGACTCGTGTCCATGTGTTACTGCTGTCCCCATGATGATGCTTCTCAGGGTGGGCCTGTAGCCTGTCGGGTGTTTTTATTTGGGAAGTTGCATCCCATTCCCTTCCTGCCTCTCCACGCAGGGAAGCTGCAGTTTTTGGGAGCTGCGGGGAGACTGGCAGCTGCCACCAGATGGGGCTCGTGATGTGCTGGCCCCGAGCGTGGCCCTGAGACTGCCGGGAGCTTGGTGCTGCATGGAGTCATCCTGGGACATCCCTGTCCAGCTGCAGCCCTTCAGGGACCTTCCCCCTGCTGGAGAGCTGGGGTTTGGGACGCGGGGCAAACTGGGGTGACTGGGCTTCTGAGCCCTTTATGGAGGAGGATTTGCCTTCTCAAATTAACAATGAGCATCCATGCAGTGAAGTGCTGTGCAGTGCCAGCGGGACCAGGGACAACTTGTGCCCTCCACTGGGCTGGGAGACACTGCCCTGTGCTAGTTGCCATGCAGGATAAGCATGTCAGCATTTTCCTATTAAGTTCTTAACTTTCCAGGACTCACAGCTCAGGTTTTCCTTGGCATGCAAATGCGTCTTTGGAGGAGTGGTTTTTTTCTTAATTAGAAGGAGTTGGGAAAGGCTTTGGGCTGTTTGCTGTAGGTGTGGGTGGGACAGAACAGTCTGTTTCCTGGCGGCAGAGCTTCCCCTCTGAAAATATCTTTTGTGGTTTGTGCAGGACCACTGGGGCTTTTTTCTTAATTTTTGTGAAAGCTTTTTTGAAGATGCAGGGGAAGAGAAGGGTTGCCTTTGGAGCAACCTGACCTTGTCCTTGCTGTGTTGCTGATTAGACAATAGCAGTGGGTGTGTGGCTGAAACTAAAGGAACAGTTTCTATTGTACACATGGGCTCCTGTGGGGGAGCCCCAGCTCCAGAGCTCTGTTTGCAAAGGCAAAGTGAAAGTGTTAGGGAGGGCAGTGACAGCAGATTCACACTGCTGAGGATGTGGAGTCTGTGGTGCTTCCCCTGTGCTTGGGGGATGTGGGGCACACGGTGCAGTCACTGCTGAGCGTGGGGAGTGAGGCAGCTGGGTGTCTGTTCCCCAGCATGGGTCAGCACTTGATTCACACTGTGCCCCCAGCCCTGTGTGACAGCCAAGCTCAGCTGCCCCTCATCTGTTGCTCTGATGTGTCTGAGGTCTGCCTGCACTGCAGTGGGAGCTCCCTGCTCAATGGCTGCCACGCAGTGACTCGACCCACCATGTCCTTGGGCAGCCTGTGGCTGCTGGGGCAGCCCCACTCGCTCTCACTGCCAGGCAGAGTGAAGCGAGGGCAGAACAGCATCAGTCCCACACACCCATGGCACTGTTTCACTGGAAATTCCCACAAATGTTTAAAAGGGCATGGCAGTGTGACATCAAGATGTGGCCATGACCAAGGATGTCCCTTTTGGGCACTGATTGCCTGTACAGTATTTGCTGTCCCATCTGATCTGTGAGTCCAGGTGCTCTGCCCATGGCCAGCTGTGCGTGTGGGAAGCAGCTGGAGGCTGGGAATGTCCCACATCCCCTCTGTCCTTGCTGGTGTAAGACACGGGCCTGGCCTGTCTGTCGCTGCAGGTTGTGGGCAGCATGGACGCCCACCCGAGCCGGTACTGTGCCACGGTGCGCGTGCAGCGTCCTCGCCAAGAGATCATCGAGGACTTGTCCTACATGGTGAGGGAGCTCCTCATCCAGTTCTACAAATCCACACGCTTCAAACCCACCAGGATCATCTTCTACCGCGATGGTGTTCCTGAGGGGCAGCTCCCACAGGTGAGGAACCCTCAGGTCCCTGTAGGCCAGCGGGGCCGCACCAGCTCTGTGAGGTTCCTTAAGGGGGCCCAGGGACAGCTGGGTGCTGGTGTGTCGCCTCATTCTGTGTGCCCTCGTCTCTCCAGATCCTTCACTATGAGCTCCTGGCGATCCGAGACGCCTGCATCAAACTGGAAAAGGATTACCAGCCTGGCATCACCTACATCGTCGTCCAGAAGAGGCATCACACCCGTCTCTTCTGTGCAGACAAGAACGAGAGGGTGAGTGCTGCAGGGTGCCAGGGCTGGAGGCAGCTGATTCATCCCTGTCTGATGGAAGAGCCAGCCCTGGCTTTACTGAGGGGAAATCTCACCACTGGTGGGGAGAGCTCGTTCTGAATGAGACGTGCTGCTCAGTGGACTCCTACAGCCACAGAGATTAGTCTGCTTCTAGAACTCCAGCCAGCTGTTTGCTGTTGTTATGAGTTACTGGGTGCTGATGATCCTGGTGGCTCTTGAAATAGCCTCTGTCAGCTTGAAAACATCTGTTGTTTTGGTGATAGCTGGAGTTGCTGACATGACAGGCTGAATAACCCCTTGCTTGCTCACAGCTTGTTCATGTGTGCTCTGCAGTAACACTGATTGCTGTCACTTGTTCCTAGATTTCGTCTGAATTTAATTGTCAGATTGAGTATAACCAGACTGCTCCACACGAGCAGGAAGATTTAATCTTGGGAACTAAGAACAGTTTTTGATCAGGATGTAAAAGCCCCAGTATCTTGTGGCACAGATTCCAGCACGTGCTCTACAGAGATCCCTGGAGTTTTGCTCATTTAATCATCTCTGATTAAATGAGCCCCTGCCCAGCCCTCACCCTGCTGCTGGGTGCCCTGAGGCAGGGCAGCGGTGTTAAGGACAGTGCTTTTGGCAACTGGAAATAACCAAACTCTGCAGTGCTTGGATCTCTTTCTATTCCCTGCAGATTGGAAAGAGTGGGAACATCCCAGCAGGAACAACAGTGGATACCAACATCACCCACCCCTTTGAGTTTGATTTCTACCTGTGCAGTCATGCAGGCATTCAGGTACTGTGGTCCAGCGCTGGCTCTTGGGATGCTGCTGGGTTCTTTGGCTGCTGTTGCAGACTGTGCTCTTGTACATTTGTCCTGGCCTTGTCACAGCCTCCCTTTAGCATGGAGGCGTGGGCAGTTGGATTTGAGGATAGCTGGATCCGAGCTGCCACTGCGGTGGTTTGGCAAGCAGGTGCCGTGTCCATGCTGCTGCTGCATTGTGTGGCACGTACTTGGTTTCTCTCCTCGAGCCAAGGGTCTCTCCTAAGAGATTTTCCTCCTTCAGAGCAGCCAATTCAGCAGCTTGTCAGCTGGTGTCTGAGCGTGCCGGGCTCACCAGGGCGCCCGGTCGTCAGCAGGGACCTGCTGTCTGGCCGTGGGTGGGAGAGCCAGGCCAGCTGTCCCTGCCTGCTCTGCAGCTGCCTGGCTGCAGGCAGCCAAGATTAGTCAGAAACTGGACTGGAAAAACTGCACTCGTGTAATCTGCAGCTGCTTCCAGAAGGGAGGCTGCTCGGCTTTCCCTCCCCTGTGCAGACAGTGGGAGCTGGCCGGGGTTGGTGGGGATGCAGTGGGGGATGCAGTGGGGGATGCAGTGGGCTGTGTGGCACAGAGGAAGCAGGCACCAGGCAGTAGCATTAGTACTGCTTTGCACCTCAGTGCCAAGGGCTTTGCTGCCTCACTGCCACATGGGGTTCTCACAGCAGGGAAGCACACCCTCCTGCCTAGGGTGGCAGATCATTTGGATCAGGGAGGGGCTGATGGGGATGCGAGGCAGCTGCATCCAGGTGCAAGCAGCATCTCTCACACCAACCCCCTCCTTCCCAGGGCACGAGCCGGCCGTCCCACTACTACGTGCTCTGGGATGACAACCGGTTCACGGCGGACGAGCTGCAGATCCTCACGTACCAGCTGTGCCACACCTACGTGCGCTGCACCCGCTCCGTCTCCATCCCGGCCCCAGCCTATTACGCCCGGCTGGTGGCGTTCCGGGCACGGTACCACCTCGTGGATAAGGAGCACGACAGGTGAGGGCACAGCCCTGGCCCTGCGAGGGCAGAGCCAGGCATGGGTAGGGGACCTTGATGTTTGAAAGTGCCCGTGTCCAAGAGTGCTGCAGGAAAGCTTTTCTAGGGGAAGAGCTGCATGTAGCTGCATCCTCTTAAGGCCTGAAACGGGGAATGGGGATAAAGGAGGATTAAATCATACCCTGAGCTCCTCTCAGGCTTGTGGGAGCATTCCTGAGGTGTCTGAGCATTTCCAGCTGCCTCAAGGTGCTGGAGTCTGCAGTACAGTCACGGTCACCAGCATGCACAGCATCCCTGTGCACGGCAGTGAGGTGATCCTGTGCTGCCAGCACTCAGCTGATCCCCATCTCCAGGGGAGTTTCTCAGTGTTCATGGGGGGAAATATGAAATAATTACGCAGTGATTTCCTTGATTTGCAGTGGCGAGGGCAGCCATATATCTGGACAGAGCAACGGCAGAGACCCCCAGGCCTTGGCGAAGGCTGTGCAGGTTCATCAGGACACTTTACGTACCATGTACTTTGCTTGAAAGCCTAACTTTTGTTACCTCACTCAAGAAAGCTTTCAGATTTGTAGGAGCCATACAAAAAAGGAAGCATTGGGACACCTTGTTTTTTTTTTCCAATGAGAAATCACTGCAGGGCAGGCAGTGTCGACTCGAGGCAGGAGACCAGCACCACGGGACAGAAAGATCCAACACCTTTGTAGGATTGGAAGAGACTGATGATGATTATTTTTTTAATTTTTTTCTGGCTTTGCAAAATTTTGACCTGACCAAACACATGAAGGCATTCAAGGGAAGGGATAAAACTCCCAGGAGGCAGAAGCAGGTTTTCATTTTTAAGATGCAATACTAGAGACTCCTGACTGTGAACTGGCGGCTTTGGTCCTCCGTTGCCCACCAGGCGCTGGTAGGTATTTTTTGTGGGTGTTGGGGGGAGGGGATTTTTAGAGCCTTAAAACAGAAGACTAGATTTATAAAACTAATATTTTAGATTATGAGATGCTTTAATGGGTTGAGGGAAAAAAACAAACCAACTAGTTTATAGGAGAATTGTAACACTAACAGTTGCCCGCCCCCGAGTCATTCCCCCCGGATAATGTAAGGCACCCTAGCACTTAGCTCAGAACTGAAAACTGTCTTCCTCGTGTTACAAGCTAGTCAGCTGCTGCCGCTCGAAGCAACAGTCACAGACTTTTCCATGGGTGAGTGCCTTACTATGATGCTGCAAAATTTCAATGTTTTTAATCTTGTAAGGAAACTAGTAATCTTGTCTTGATGGTGGTCCATATTTCCATCGGAAGGAGTTAATTTCTATGGTCCTCAGTTGCAGTTTGTGTCAGATCACGACCTCACGGTGGTTAAACCCCATTGAAAGATGTGCACTTTCATACAGGACACGTTTAATGGCTGCTGACCCATTTTTGTTTCCAATGTACTACTTGTTATTTAAAACTGTTTCTGACAAATGGGGGCATCTCCATCCCATGAGGACAGAAAGCGCTACCCATGTTTTTCTTTCTTTCTTTTTTTTCCCCCCTGAATTTTTATGATGGACACCGGGATTTTTTTACTAAACATTATTTTTATACGATACTGAGTCTGTTGCCAAAATCCACAAGTCATTAACATTCTCAGAGTTTACATCCCCACACTCCCTGAGGCTGTGTGCTCACGCCACAGCTCTCCAACATTTCTGTCCGATGAGTGCTGCCGACTGCAGCCTGTGCTGTGCTGGGTGCTCCACAGTGCCCATTGCCCCTGTGCATTCTGCACGTGTCTGCCCAGGCCGGCTGCTCTCCCACCTACCACATCCCCACCTCCAGCACCTCCAGGCTCTCACCCTCTCTGCTGCTAGGTTTTGCTGCTCTTTGTGTCATGGTATCACTGCTCTCATGCCCAGGGTTTTTATTCTGAAAGCACACCAGATTGTTCCTTAGAATGATGAAAAAATCCCTGTTGTTGTCATGGGGGAAGCTCCTGATTTGTGCTTGTACCAGGAAAACAGCCTTTTTCCCCACAGGAACCTGGTCACTGCTTTTCAGACCCGTTTTGCTGCACAGTGACCGTACGCACGGTGGCGGGGCCGTGGTGGCAGCTCAGTACCAATATCATCCGGGCACATTATCTGGGGTTTTTTCTGTGAAAGTGTTCACAGCGCTTCCTTCAAGAGACAAACGAGGCGCACGCTCCTGCCACGCTCTGAGGGGAAGAGCTCTGGTATCATTTTCCTGCTGAACGCGTTTCCCAGGCGGCCCCACGCGAGCGCTGCCCCGGCCCGCGCGCGGACAGAAGCACATCTCCACCTCTTTGGTTTGTACTTTCTGACGTTGAAACTTGCCTTGCCTTCATGAAAACCACACCGGTCGTGTTGGCCCATTGAGCTGTCCTAACCCCGGGAATTCACTCTTCCCGTTTTCTTTTGGGGCGACGTGTTTGTGAACAGTGACAACATCACTATGCTATGCAAACTAAGTGCTGAGCCCACTGATGTCACATTTGGTGAAGATCCTACGTTTAGCACAGTCCTGTTTTCCTCAAGACCACAGTGTTTGGTTCATATCCTCCTTTGCACCTTGTGTCAACCTCCACTGCTGTATATCCTCAAGGTGACGGGGAGGAGACCAGGAACTCTCCGTGGTCAGTAGGTAGGGAACTCTTAGGAAGGCTTTTAGAGCGTAGGGAACACATCAACACTAAGTGTCAACATGAGAAGCCTACATTCCTCTACACAAGTGCCTGCATAGTGACACCAATCAGCACCTCCATCTCATCCTCCGAACTCTGGCTTGTGTTCATTGAAAGCAAAACAATCTCAGAGGGGCTGTTCCTGCTCACCTGGTGTTAGAAAGCTCCTCATTAAGAATAAAATCGGGGTCAAGGTCAAGGTTCTCTCTGCAAATCAGTTTGTTCACCAGCATTACACCGGAACGCGCCTGGCTGCTGCTCTGCAGTGAGGGGCAAAGGTATTTTGGTTCCTCGTTTTTATTTTAGTGTTTTAGTTGGGTCTAGAATTCTGAAATGTCTTTTAGTAGCTGTGGCATAGCACGTGCCATTTTTAACCATTTGAAAAGAGATAGTGTGGGCATTTACAGAAACAGCTTGTTGCTCTGTAACGATTTTTTTTAACCTTGAGACTTGAAATGTAAAATGGACCTTTAAGATTTGCACTCATTTGTAAGGTGGCTGTTCATAGAAAACTATGAATGAAGACTTGCTGATGTAGCACCTACTTCTAACAGCAATTTTAACTACACAAAAGCTTCACAGCTTCTGAAACTCTCAGCTGTTGACTTGCAGATCGTGTTCTGCCCTTATTTCACCCTCTGCGTTGAGTTTTCATGGTTTTGGATAAACAAAAAAGCCAAACTCAGTAGCTGCTGTGCCCTTTAAGCCCCGTTTCCACTTTGAAGAAGTTTAGAGAGGTTGGAGTGACCCGCATGTTTTCTATACCGGACTATGCACCGTACCCTCTCCGCGCTCTGGCATCAGCATTTCTCCCCCTCTTGTCCGAGATGCAAATGAGTAGCTGCATGTTGAGGTGCGTTTTGCTGCCTGTAGCGGATAGGTGTTACCCCAGGTACAAATCAGGATCTGTAGTTAGCCACAAACCCCACACGGGCATCCCGACCAGCTCCGAGTCTCTGCCTTCTCCATGCGCACGAGTTCCACCTGCGACTGGAAGCGTCGCAGAGTGCATGCAGTTCTGTGGGAAGAGGAGTAGCTTTCATTTACCTGTTGAATGCTGTTGTTTCCCTTGTCTCTGAACAGAATGGGGTGGGAGGGCTGCTCTGCCCTCTCCCTGCAGCTTCCAGGGCAGTCGGGGTGTTGTGGGGTCGCACACGATGTCTCAAACAGCCCAAGCATCCAGCGTTGCCTTGCGGAAGGTTTTCTTCTTGGAAAATCAGTGTGAAATAAAAGAATGTGATTGTTTCAGGAAGGGAAGCCAGACAGCAGGAGAGCAATAAACAAGTGAAATTCATATCTTGCCTGAGTGATTTGCACTTCAATAGTTGTGAAAGAAAATTTCCAGGACTCCAGTGCTTTTGTGTTCAATTTCCAGCCCCTTTCGTACCTCCTTTCTATGAGCAAGTGTGGGACTGTACATAGGGTGTTTACAGGACGCTCAGTTTGGGTTGTTATTTTTCTTGTAGGTTTTTTTTTGCTCTAGCTTGAACTCTGTATGGTCCATTTGTTAAATAGCCGTGAACAGTTGATGTACAGTACTTACTAAACAAGCAGCAGCACAAAACTTATTTTATTAAGAAAATATGGCTTATATTTTAAAGGTTGAATATCAATTTTTTTTGTATGTGTGGAATTAAGACTGGTGAAGAGTAACAAAATCCTTGGATTAGGCCAAAAGAAAATACTGTAAGATCCTAACCACCTCTTTATTAAAGAAAGCAGTATGATTAAAGAGCTCCAGAACATTGTATTTATATTGGATTTGATTTAATTGCCTTTGTGGATTTTTCTTTTTTTTTTTGCCTTGGTCCTGATTTTTGCTTGCAAGTTCGACTTTGCAATCCCAAGTGTCTGTTACCCTGTAACTGTTGGCAGAAGACCTAAATAAAAGCAATGTGAATATGTTGGGGTGACACTCCTGAGTCACATGTGGGGAAGGGACATGCACATCCCAGCCATTCCCTCGGGAAAGGCTGGGGGACAAACAGGGAAACGTGACTGGAGCTGAATTGCATCAGACACAGCGGAGGATCCAACACCCCTCACTGTCCAAGTGTCAGTTCAATGAGAGAAACACTTAGGCAAACAAACGTGCTTAAAACTTCTGGGAATACAGTACAATTCCACTTTTTATTAAAATGTCACCTGAGAACTGACTGATTTTGGGCTCCTGGGTTATTAGGTAACAGAAATGTACATCAAATTCTGCTGTTCCTCCAGCCTCACCAAGTGCTTCAGGGGCTCTTGGCTCTGAGGTGCTTTAAGGACAAATTTCAGACTCCTTTTGAATTGAGGTTAAACTTTATCCTCAGGGTTTCTGCACAGCCTGGTGTTTACCATTATGTTTTACATTTCCCAGCTTTGCAATTCTTGCAAACATCCTAGTCTTCTCCAATGCCAGCAGCTTATAGTTGAGTTTTAGGGTCCAAAACTGGAGGTTGTTTGCCAGCCTGTGAGTTCTTTGTTAGAGGAATTCTTTGTTTTGCCTTACAAAAGTGCAGGGGCAGACCTTAAGCCAATGAATGATTTAGCAGTTGAGCTGTAACTGGGTTTTTGAATAATGCCAAGGAATCTTAAGGAAGTGCTTGCTAATGGCATGCAGGCACTCGTCAGTTAATTTACCTAACTGCAGCACCAGAAACTTCTGCCCTGAGCTGGGCACCTGTACAGGTCCTGCACACGTCTGGCTGCTTTCTGGCTTGTATCACCTATTTTAAACAATTCCTACTACATAACAGAATCTTTAGCAATTTTAAAGGGGCTTTTTCTGTGTGAGGTACAACAGCAAATCGTGCCTTGTGCAGCTGGGTCTGGAGTCCTGGAAAACAGGTCAGAAAACTGGTTTCAAGTGTTAGATTGGCATTTGAGCCCTGGTGCTGATTACAGTGCCCAAGCTGTGGGACCAGATGTGCTGCCCCTGAGGGATGTGTCTTTGCAGAGATGCCTCTTTCCCACGTATCTGCTTCATCCTGGAGATCACATTTCCCACTCCCAATTTCAGTTAAGGAAATATTCTAGTAGGGTTACCTTTAATTTGCATGGGCTTAAAATCCTTACTGTTACTTACCTGAAAACTACATTTATACTTTTAAAGACTAATTTAGCTGGGAATCTTCAGGATGGTAGTTCTTGATAATGACCCTGAAATTTGGATTATGGATCTTTAACTTCTGTTGGCCCACAATTCCAGTTCTTCCCAGTGGTTTCCCAGGGGAAGAAGGGCCCTTCTCACTACCAAAAAGTGACGTTTCTTCACAATGAGTAGCAGATTCAAACCCACTTGGGTAAGTCCCAATATACTGTTCTTGCCAAAAAAATGATCTTTTGAGGGCAGAGGAAATAGTGATAAAGGTGTCACTGCCTGACTCAGCACTGAGCCTGTTGGATCTGTCACATTCTAATCTCTTCCCCATGTGCCATTTGGCCCTTTCACCCCTCTGCTTGTTTGGTGCCAGTTTGTGTAACAAATCCGTAACGGAGTGGTACCGAGCATCGCTAAAAAGTCTCAAAAAATGAGAACAGGGCAAGCATAAACTCTGAATTTATGTTGATACAGTGAATCATCGAATTACGAATCATGGAATATCCTTAAATTGGAAGGGATCCACAAGGATCGTCCAGTCCAACGCCTGGCCCTGCACAGACATCCCAACAATCCCACCCCGTGCTGAGAGCCTTGTCCAAACGCCCCTTGAGTTCTGGCAGGGTCGGGGCCGTGACCGTTCCCCGGGAGCCCGGGCAGTGCCCTGCGCCCTGCGGCTCCTCGTTCCGCGTGTTCCAGGTCCCGCAGCCCGGAGCGGGGGCAGCGTGCGGGCCGTGCCGGCGGCTCCCGCCCAGCGCGTCCACGTCCCGCGCATGGGAACGTTGGGCGTCACCGGGGCCAGGGCGCGGGGGTTCTGGCGGGTTTCGGGAGGACTAAGGAGACATCAGCTGAGTTCACAGGGGATCGGGTTGGAAGCCCTCGAAGCCGCCGCACACGGCAGCTGCTGCGGCAGGGAGAAAACGCCGCAGACATAATGCGTTGTACTGAAACACCATAACACCGCGGGGTCGGGAATAACCCCCGCTGCTTCC
>VYXD01015095.1:48174-109957 GCA_013397195.1 Hylia prasina | reverse complement strand
CCCCCCCCCAGTTCCCGGTGCCTGCCCCTGTGCCGCGGGGAAGCGGCCGGGCCGAGCCCATCCCGTGGGGGATCGGGAGAGAGGAGCTGAGCCCCGCGGGCAGAGCCCCGGTACCGAGCAGAGCCGGGGCCGAGCCTCTCCGTGCCCTGCTTTCCGTGCCGGAGGTGGAGGAGGAATTGTCGGTATTTCATAACCGGTGTGCCCGGCTTGCGTAACCCGCGCCGTGCCGGTGCCCGAGGGACGGACCCGCCGAGCCCGGCGGGACCGGGCAGCGCTCCCTCGAGCAGCTCCTGCCGGGCACACACCGGGTGTTTGGCCGCTGTGTGTAAGCACGCTGGGTTTTAGGGCTAATTCCTGTGCCTTTGGGTGTGCTGCCTCACAATAATCATTCCGAGGTGGTTGTTGCCCGGAGGAGCTCTGGCTGCCCCATCCCTGGGTAGTGTCCAAGGCCAGCTTGGACGGGGCTTGGAGTGACCTGGGACAGTGGAAGGTGCCCCTGCCCGTGGCAGGGGATGGAATGGGATGGGCTTTAAGGTCCCTTCCAACCCAAATGGTTCTTTGATTCTATGAAAATCTTCACGTTTTGGCCGTTTGATGCTTTTGCTGGTAAAGCACGTGCTCAGTATTTATCAACTTTGTGGTTTAAATGGATTTTGAGGGTTGGAGAAGGAAGTTCTGTTTCAGTTTTTAAAGATAATTTATTCCAAGTCTGGCAGAACAGTGGAGGAGGGTTGGGCAGTGTTTAATCAGCAGTTCCCTGGCTGTACCTCGATGGCAAAGGGAATTTCCAAAGCCACCTGGAGTTCCATGTCTGTCTCTTGCATATGTACCACAGGTAGTGAAAAACAAGACTGAGACTGAAGGTGTCAACACAAAACCTGCCTTCCCATCTCCATATGGAGAGCCTTTTCTAACGTACTTGGAGATTTAAGGACAGTGGTGGATTTGGTTGGGAAAACTCCCTATCTTTGCTGTTGCCTGGCTTGAGGTTGTGATGGGTTGAGAATACTTTAAGATGCAGGATTTTAACAGTCTGGTGGAATTCATATGATGCTCTTTTACATGATGTTAAACAAACTCTAATTATACCCTGGTGCAATTGTAGTTGCCTCCTGATAAACGCATTTGCAAGAGGAACCTGTAAACGGTTTTAATTTTCCTTTGGAGTGAATTTACTTGTTGTTAGGCGGCAATGTGTTGGATTTTAGCAAAGCTGCTGCAGAGTGTTCCTTGTGGGCTCAGGCAGTGTCCAGCACGATGGATGGCTCTTCCTGTGTCTGCTGTGTGATGAGGGAAGTGTTAAGTGCAGTGTTCACGTTCCAAGTCTTGGGGTGTTGGAACAGGAGGACACAAACCATCCTTGGTGGAACAAATGAGGATTAAAGCTCTGTCATGAAAGAGAGGAAGACACTGAGATTGTGCTTTGTTTTCTGTGCATGAGGGGAAAACAGGGGATGAAATAAGCAGAGAGGGGAACAAAGATTGGTGTGTGAGTATCCCTGGAGCAAAGTGTGGGAGCGTGTGCCAGGACATCTTGGGTGAAGCAGAGCTGCAGGTGATGTCCTGTTTGTGTGAGAGCCTTTGGCTGAGGAATCTGGGGAGTATTGTGGCTCTCCTGGTCCATGGAATCTGAACGTCACTGAAAGCAGGAGCCGGGTGTGAAGGTGGCTGCTCGGGGTGTGGGTTGTGGTGAAACCAAACTGAGGAACAGCAATAAAATGTTCAGTGGGGAAAGTGAAGTGAAGGAAGAGCTGCTCTCGGCACAGGTCAGGCATTGTACTTCCACCAGGAGAATGTTCAGTAAACGTCCAGAAGGCAGGGAGATTCAACCAAAAGGGAATGTTCCAAGTTGTATCAGTGCTGATTGTCTTCATTTCCAGGTCCTACATCATTCTTTCAAAGCTCACAGCTTTTTGTGTTAAAAGTGTTAAATTGTGTTGTATTGGGATTTTTAAATTTCACTTTTTAATGAAGTACCGCAGGCATCCTTAATGTCCTGTTTATTTTCCATGCAAACTTTGGGCAGAGAAAATCCTGAGAAGTGGCTTTTTACTCAGAGTACTGATTTGGGAGGCCCATTAAAAATCCCATTTTTGTGGGTGTGGTAGAGCAGGGAAGGGGGTGATTCACAGTTGCCTTCAAAAGTTATTTTACTGTGAGATACAGTGGCAGATTTCCTCTGGAGTTGCTGTGGAAGTTGTTTGACTCATGGTATGAACTTTACAAATTGTTTCATCCTCAGACCTGTACTTCCTGAGGGATGAAGGTGTCAGAGTATTTCTTGAGCTCATTTTTACCTTCCTGATTTTGGTCTGTGGAAATACCTTCCAAGGAAAACTTGCAGGGTTTGTGTGGGCTGGCACATTCTCTTCTCCCAGAGCAATTGGGTATTAACTTCACTATGTGCATACAAGCTGCTTTTTTGGGCTTAAAGCTATTTAGACTTTTTTAATGGTTGAGAAGCATTGATTGTCTTTTAAATTCTCCCAAAACGCTTTGGTGTGTTTTCTGCAAATCCCTTAGGACAGAATGAGTTACCACACCAGTATTTGCTTGTACAGTTGGCAGTCACAGAGCACAGCATCAAAATGTTGGCTTTTGATCAGTTTGAACATGACTTAGTATCTGAAACCTTGAAAAAACCCAAACCCTAAATTGCAGGGAGGAATGTTTAGAAAACATGGATTGCATTACTCATAAATAATGTAATGCCACCCAGCAAGGCCGAGTGACAGAAATGAGGCAATTCATGATTTCTGGCAGACAGAGCTCCATCACTGAAACCGACATTTGAATCAAATCTTCTCTATGTATTTTTTTTTTAATCCATAATTAAGTTATTTTTTGCTAGTGATAAGATTTTCTTAGAGCTCCACAGGCTGGGCCTCTGAGTAGAGGCCAGGGGCCCTGTGAAAGGGAATCTTTTATTTTTCCCCCTCCATGGAGAGCTCTCGTTCTCCCCGGTGCAGCTCCAGCCTGAGGCTGGGATCAGTTCCACAAATCTGCCTCATGTTCCTGAGCCAGAGTGAGTTGTATTTACCTGCTCAGGCCTTGATGATGCGTTTTGGTTGTTTCAGCACGCATCCAGTGTGGATTTAGAGCTGTTGTATAAACAAAAATAAAACTACTAAGTTATCTCTGTTCATACAGTTTGGCTTTATAATGCTGAAGCCACAGTGGAAAAGAGAGTAATTTTTTTCTGGAAGCTTGGTGGGGATGGCCCTTTCTGTAAGGAAATCTGCATTTCCTATTAGCATCCTGCTGGAGATCAGGGCTTTTCTTCACTCTCTGAAAACGTCGCGCGTGCCAGAAGCTGCAGTTTTTCGTACAATGGTCTGTTGGAAGCATTTGCAGGTTTCTGAGCTCCTGCTCGTTGTGTTCAGGCTTTATTCCGACAGGGCTTCTCTGGTTGCTAGGTAGGTGCAGCCAGTGTTTGGATGCAGGCCAGACATGTCCGTGTGCTGCCTGGGCTGCCGAGGAATCGCCGTCCCTTTCGGCTGCGTTTGAGCTTGATCGGAACGTCGATACTTCCACGGAAGAAAAGGTTCTCACTCAGAGCTCCTTGGGACTTCCACAGTGGAACTGGGGGAGATTTAAGGTCCCTTCCAAGTCAAACCCTTCCATGATCCTGAGAAGTGCTCCCTTGCTGCACAAAAGCCTTCCAAGAATCTGTCTGAGACGCCAGTTTTAGTTCCTGTTTGTGTGTTCATTGTTTTCTGTTATAAATCAGTTGAGTTTTAATGAGCTGAGCTGGTTTTATGAATTGAGCTGTGCTCCATCACACTGAACAGATGTGGTTTGGGGATTTTCCTTGGATTTTTAAGAACATCCTAGGCATGTATCTGAAGGGAGTCTACAAGAAAGATGGAGAGAGACTATTTATGAGGCCTGGAGAGACACGGGGAATGGCTTCCCACTGCCAGAGGGCAGGGATAGATGGGATATTGGGAAAAAATTCTTCCCGGTGAGGGTTGTGAAGCCCTGGCACAGGCTGCCCAGAGAAGCTGTGGCTGCCCCATCCCTGGAAGTCTCCAAGGCCAGGTTGGATGGGGCTTGGAACAACCTGGGATGAGTGGAAGGTGTCCCTGCCCATGGCAGGGGCTGGGAATGAGATGATCTTTAAGGTGCTTTCCAACCCAGACCATTCCATGATTCTGTGGTATGTATGTACCTGCTGCTGTAATGGCAGAGTATATTGGTTTCTTTAACACAAAGAGGTTTCTCCTCTCAAACCTGTGGGCAGCTGAGCAGTGCAGAATTCTCTGGAAGCTCTGAGGAGCTGCTCCATCCCCTGTGGAGGAGGCCTCACAATGCTGCTGCTTTGAGAAAGGTTTTTGAGCCTTGACCTGCTTTGTTTTTGCAATGGTTAAAAAGGACTTGAAGGAAAGGATCTGCCAATCGAGCATCCTGTACTCTGCAGAATAATAGTACTTTGAATATTTTTGGTTTGTGTGTTTATTTCCATGGGCTTGACACAGGACTTAGGCATGAGGTTGGGTGAGTCACCGATAGATCGGCGGCGGAACCATCCCCAGAGCGTCGCTGGTTATTTGTGCTTTATTGGGGTTTGAGTCACTGCTTTGAAGCCACTGACACAAGACTTTCACAACAGAATCTGGCAAGTCAGTGTCTCTGGAAAGCAGGGTCTTCTCAGTGGGTACTGCTGCATTTGGGCAGTACTGGCATACTCATGTTTTTAAGTTCAGTTGTGCAAGGGAGCGTATGATTCACACAAATAATAGCAAAATAGCTGAATTTCTTTAAATTGCACCTGAACACATTGTAGACCTGCACTTCTGATTCATTTATTGGTCTCTTAATTCCTGTTTGCCAAAATCTGGGTTCTTACTTCTTCCAGGGTGAGGGGGACACACAAGGCTGACCAGACTAAAAGAACCTTTTTAATGTTATCTTTATTTCAGCAGTTTTGTTAGTCTTTCCTACAGATAGGAACTAAATATAAACTATGCTGTGTATGTCTTCAGAATATTAAAACGAACTGTTGACTTGTTTATGCCACTCAAATGTTTAGTAGTAACTTCTTTTTGCTTATGCTTATATTCTGCAAATATAGCTGGAGTAAATTCTAGGGCTGCTTTTACTCATGTGAGAGTATTAAAATGAAGGAAAAGTTGAAGAGAGCAGATGCTTGGAACAAGTTTTGCATAAGCAGAGTCTGTGAGCAGGTTTTAAATGATGCTTCTTGGTTTCTGTTTTGTTTTATCTTGTGGCTCCAAGCCAGCCCCACTCAGAATTTTTCAGTAGTTTTCTGGGTAGAGCCAGACAAATGTTACAGAGGAACTTGGCATTGATGTTCACCTGTTCTCAGGACGTGATTTCCTTCAAAATAACACAGGGTTTTTATAGAAATTATGGAGATTAATCAAAAGGAAAATAAAAAACATTTTCCCCAGCACTTGACATTTTAACTCTGCTATGAAAGCGAGTGGGCTGGAATTGCTGCCTGCGTCACCGTAGGAGGAGAGGGGAGAACTTTGCAGCACCTCGCCTGAATGCTCTGTAAATCAGGACGTTTGTGCCACGAGCAACTTCTCAGAACTCTGGCTACCAAGCATTTTGGGTTTGTTGTTGTTTCTTCACTGGAAATTTTTAAGTGGAAATGCCAGCAGAAATTCTGGGAAATGGGCTATGTTTACTACTGTGCCTGGTTTGTAAGGCATGAGTAATGCAAGTCTTGAGTGGAGGGTTCTCACCTAAATGATGCAAACCAAATTAAATAGATGAGAATGGAACAATTCTGGGCAGGTATTGTAGCTGCTTTTCAAAATACCCATCTCAGTGCAGATTTGGATGTTTCTCTGAGCAGTTCTGGGTATTCTTCTCTAGCCTACACGAAGCCAAGAGTTTTCCAATCCTGTCCTAATCTCAGTCTTTACTCTTCTGGCAAATTGGCTTTATGGGGGCAGTTAGATGGGAGGTAATGGTCTTACCCTTCATCCATTTTCAGCCAGCAAAGTTCAAGAGTAATCTGTCTTCCAAGACTAAGCTGATATTGGCACTGAAATGAAGAGTTTATCTCAAATCCTGTGCATCAGTCCAGAGCTACTTCTGTATTTTTGTAGTCTGCAGCCACTTGGTTATTACCAGGATGTTCAGAAAATACTTGTAAAATTTTCTGCGTTATTTTTGGGGTAGTTTTTGTATAAGGTGTTTTGTTTGGTTTGTTTTTTCTTTTTCTTTTGGATTTTTGCTTGGATTTTTTTAGGAAATCTAAACAAAACCTCCTGATTTTATTCATGCTGGTCGCTGAAGCTCATGAGTAAGAGAACAGTCTAGATGTAGGTGGAGGCCTAAGGATTAATGATGGGCAAGCATTTGTTTGGAATTTCATGGGCAGCATGCTGTTGGAGACAGCTGATTTCCTTTCCTCGAGTGTGCTGGCTCTGGTGCCCACCTGGTTGTCCTGGGAGCTGGTTCAGGGCATTGTCTGTTGTGCTTTTTTCCCTAATCTGTGGGATTTTTCCTTTGCAGGACCCGTGGGGGCACAGCCCCTGCTCATGGTGCCCAGACGTCCCGGCTATGGCACCATGGGCAAACCCATTAAACTGCTGGCCAACTGCTTCCAAGTTGAAATCCCAAAGATTGATGTCTACCTCTATGAGGTGGATATCAAACCAGATAAGTGTCCTCGGAGGGTGAACAGGTGAGAAGATACATTTGTCCTGTAAATTATACCCGTGGGAATGTTGAGTAACATCAAGAACCGTGAAAGGGAGAATTTATTTCCTTCTCCCCATGTCCCAGCTGGGAGGTGAAAGTGCTGCTGCTCATTCAGCTTGAGGAGGAAGTCAATATTTATCATCTTCCTGAAGTACTTTGGGTTAATATTGTCAGCTTCAGGAGGTGGTACCTGGAAGCTGCTGCTGTGCAGGAAGGATGGTTTGCACGTGCTGAAGGAGAGTGTTTCCATTCTGTGCCACTGAAACACCAAGACCTCCAAAAGAATTCAGATCCCAGAGGCCTGTTACAGTTGGATGTGTTCCAAAAGTTTCTTTTTATCTACTACTTGCATTGAGAAGCATTTTTGTATAAGCTGAAAATTCCATGATGGTTTTCCGAGTGTAATTTCAGTGTTTGTGTCAGGTTAATCTTTATTGCCATCAATTTATAATAAAGCAAGGGAGGCGAATCTATAATTGTGTGCAAATTGGATCAGGCTTTTACATGTTTTTGTAGAAACTCAGATTATTAAGGACTTAAAGCCAAGCCTTTTTTGTTAGGGCATCTCATATTTATAACCAGTGTAGGCAGAATTCAAAATTCTCATCAATTGAGGAGCAGATAAACATTGCTGCAGACAGTACAATGAACGGGCAGAGTTTCCAGCTGGGGGTTTGTGATGTTTTTTACATTACCACTTTGTGGGTTTTTTTCCAAGGTAGCAGTGTCCTTGTTATCCATAATAAAGATGATGCAAAGGCCTTGGTCATTTCTAGGAGTTTCTGAAATTATTTCAGCACAAATATTCCCAGAATCGGAGCATTTGCATTTATTCTGGAGTGTTTATTTATTTAGTTGAAGTATTTTGAAATAGCAGTGGGTGTTTATCATTCACTCAAGTATTGTTTATTGCAACCACTTCAGCAAAACACCGGGGAGTGGGAGCCAGCTCAGGTCTGATCCTTCTTCAGAAACATCTTCAGTGTAAATATCCCCTTTTCCAGGGACGTGGTGGACTCTATGGTGCAGCATTTTAAAGTGACAATATTTGGGGACCGTAGACCAGTTTATGATGGGAAAAGAAGCCTCTATACAGCCAATCCACTTCCTGTGGCCACTACTGGGGTAAGGCATACTGGTAGCAGCTTCATAGGAAAGGAAAGAACCCAACTTTAAATGTTGCTGATTTCAGAAAAGCTGGAAATACCTTGCAGTGTCGGTACTGAAACTGAGTCCTTCTGATATATTTCCTGCAAATTCCAGTGTGTTTAAATGTTCATATAACTGTTGCATTCAGAATTTAGTAGCTGCTTTCTACAGCAAAATCCATTAAAACATTTCATTTTACAGACTGTAATACATGATCTTGTGATGAATTGCAAAAATAAGCCAGAGTTTTTCTAGAATGTATTGCTTTATGAGTTGAGATGACAAAAAGTTATATTATCCTCTTCTGCTTGATCAGGACCCAGTTCTCTTCACTCTGTGCATTTGATAATGTACTTTCATCAAATGTGCTGTGTCTTCAATATATGAGTTTTTGAGTCTCTGGCCCAGTTATGGGAAGGAGTGGAATCTGAAGGCTACCAGACTCCAGATTAAAAAGCTGCTTTTTATTTCTTTCTCCCCTTCCCAGGTGGATTTGGATGTGACACTACCCGGAGAAGGTGGAAAAGATCGTCCCTTCAAAGTGTCAATAAAGTTTGTTTCTCGGGTGAGCTGGCACTTGCTGCATGAAGTTTTGACAGGAAGAACCTTGCCTGAGCCTCTGGAACTAGACAAACCTATCAGCACTAACCCTGTTCATGCTGTCGATGTGGTGCTACGACACCTCCCCTCCATGAAGTAGGTTCACTGTCTTCCTGCAGTCTGTCTTTACCTGAAGTATCCCCACTGGGAGACCTTCATCCCCATTTCTTCACAGGTGAAAAGAGAAACTGCTCATTCCCCTTTGCCGCACAGCTGGTGAGCTGAACGGGGAGCTTGTAGCTTGTAGTGTTTCTGTAGGCAGAGCAGGTGATGTGTGTGTTGGAAAAGAAACAGCAGGCATTTATAATTGGCCTTCATTGAAATGCTGGGAGGTTCCAGTGAGCTGTAGCCCTGCTGTCCTGGTTCTGCTCAGCTTGAGCCAAGTGATGCAGTGCCTGTGAAAAGCATGAGTCTCTTTAATCCATGGATGCACTGTCACCAGTGCACACTCCTCATGTCTGAAATACATGTCTGGGACCAGGCACCTGTCCTAACAAAGCCTCATATTTCTTATTTTATCTTAGAGCCCTGAAATTTAGAGAAGGCTAATTTTGCTTGATTTGGTCAATGAAAGTTATTTTTGAAGTTTGTTGGCTTTAGGCAGCACAGTGGCTTTGCTCTGATTTTTTCACTGTGTGTAGTTGACTTCTAAAAGAAGTGCCCTGTGGTTTTGTGGAATCCAGTGTTCCTCAGCTTCCCCAGATCTGAAGATGTTAACCTCTGTATTAATGCCTGTGCATTACAAAACAGGAGGTGTGGAGGCTCAGGAGCAGCTGTTTCCTACCTGAGAGAGAAACATCATTTTCTCTAGTTCTTTGTTTCCCCCATAGTTTTTGCTTCTCTCAGTGTATCTTGTATACAGAAGTTCCCTATGAAATAGGAAAAAGGGTATTTAAGGCTCAGGCCAGTATAGATGAGGGTGTTGAACAGACTCTGCTGTGATGGATTCCACTTTCTTGAAGCAGAAGATCAGGAGGGGTAAGTTAACTTAGTTCTTGATTTGTTGTAAAAACTGAAAGTGGTTTGTGCATTGCTAAAAATAGTAAATGTTTTTGTCTAAATGTAGAAGCACTGCAATAGGAATAGAAGCATTCAGGGTATTTTGTTTATACTTGCGTCTTGGCACAGATTGCTGGTGCGCAGAATGCCAAAAAAATAATAATGCTGTGTGTTACAGTCTTTGTTAGGTGCATTTTATGTTTGGGAAGCAGGGACATAAATGTGTGGCCACCTGTTTCACCAGGTACACCCCTGTGGGCCGCTCCTTCTTCTCAGCTCCAGAAGGCTATGACCACCCCCTGGGAGGGGGCAGGGAGGTCTGGTTTGGCTTCCATCAGTCTGTCCGACCTGCCATGTGGAAAATGATGCTCAACATCGATGGTAAGTGGAGATTCCGGGCTGAGATTCACACCAGACATGTATGGCAAAGGCTACCTAGAAATTCTAGTCTTTTTTTCCTTGCATTTGTCATCGTGTCAGTGTTAGAGCAGAAATTTGGCTGCCACATAAAAACCAATATCCCTCCATAAGAAGGAACTGCACAGGGCCTGTTTTCCTGCTTAATTTCAGCACTGGTGCATCCTCAAGTGACAGGCAAGTTGCCTGCGCTGTGTCTCTGTGCAGCTGTACACAGTGAGTGGTGCTCAGTACTTCCAGGAAAACTCTGTCAAACATACTCCAGACACTTCTCTGAATAGGGCTGATTGGGATGGGCTTTCTTATGCAAAAGCATAAGCTCTGCAGCGCTGTATTGAGTCCCAGATGAATGGATCTGAGATCAACTAGTGCCTGTGTCAGACTCCTGCGTCCTGTGAGCACTCAACTCTGCTTAGCTGTAAAACCCTCATTGAAAAGTGTCAGGGGTGGAGGTGCAGGTGCTGCCTGAGGTTTTCTCTGATTCACATTCAGTTCTCACTGTCTTTGAAATGCTTTATAAACTCAAGGTAAATTGTCTTGCCCTACACTGAGCGCTCCAAGTCAGGTTGTGTTTGGCATCTGTCTTGGAGCATAATAAAATATTGCAGATGTTCAGCTGTCTTGCTGAAAATTTGCAAGTCCACATGTTCTGGTTTATGTAAATTGTGGGTGATTCTCATGTGACTGAAGTCACACGGCTTGTTCTTGTAAAATTGCCTTTCTAGCAGCAGCTGTGGTTTAAAAAATGAGTATAAAAATCTGAACCTGTCCCAGAAAGAACCAGTGCTGGTATCTATGTGCAAGGTACTGACAGAACTGTAGTTCAGGTGGGAGAAGAGGATGAATTTACACCAACTGATGATGTACTGTGCTGTTACTTTGTGAGGCAAGGTTTTTGTACCAGCATTAGCAAGTGCAGCAGTAACTTTTGGAGTAGAAGTTTTTCAGTCCTTCCTATGAATGAGAAATGTTAAGCCCTTTGTAAGCGGTGATTCACAGAGCTGTTCCTCTGTTTCCTGACTTGAGGCTGTGAAATTGTCTTCAAATCCCATCACTGGAGGTTTTTCAGTTTAGTTGGATGAGGTTCTCCATGAAAGTGTTGCTGTGGGAGACAATCCACACTGCCAGGGTGGGGAGAGTGAGGATTTGGGGCCACTCAGAAATCTGGAGCAATCTCAGGCATCCGGAGGTGTTGGCTGATGCATCGTGTGAGGTTGGTAGGCTGCTCAAATGACACAGGTCTGAAGAATGTTGGGTTGTATGAGCACAGATGTGTGGCAGGTTTGGTACATGAGATCGGGAAAACTGATAAATGCTTGTTGAGTATTTCTTTTCTGTAGTTGCCATTTAAAGTTTTAAACGTGTGGAACAGTTTGTGTCTCTGAGCTCTGTCTTGTCCCACCTTACTTTCCTGCCAAAGGGGTTGTTTCAGTTGCTTATAACTTTGTCAAGAAGGTAATTTATGATCTTCCTTGCATGGAATAAGTCAGCTGTCCTGCTTAAAACCAGTGTATTGTTCCTTAAAGTGATTGTGTCATTAGCATGGGGGGAGGGAGGGTAAGAGATTTGAACAGATCAAGGGTTGCACTCCCCACTACACCAACACAATTTGTGCATAGTCAAAATAGTGCTCATGTCTATACCAGCTATTATTTCAGTAATTGAGCAGATTGTGTAATTGACAAAATTATATTGCATGTTGAATTATGTTAGCTTTTAATATTCAAAAGTCTGCGGTAGAGAGGTATTAGTCCTGTCTCTGCAGCTTCATACAGAGGTGAAAGAGAATGTCTCTCTGGGGCATTGCAGCTCTCTAGAAATAAATGTTCTCTGGGGGAAAAACCCTTTCAAACCCCTGAAATTCCAGGTACTAGCAGGATGACTGTACTGGGGACAGATGTGTCACTGCTGGCTTTTTGATGTTTTGCTCTTGCAGAACTTGCTGTTCTGTTTCTAAATGTACCTGAGGTTTACGTGGAATTCTAAGAAATACTGATGTATAAGCTGCTTCACAATACCTTGACTGGGGATTTTTACACAAAATTTTGCATTTTGTAGTTTCTGCCACTGCCTTCTACAAAGCACAACCCGTAATTCAGTTCATGTGTGAAGTCCTTGACATTCATAATATTGATGAACAACCAAGACCTCTGACTGATTCTCATCGGGTAAAATTCACCAAAGAGATAAAGGGTGAGTAGAAATGGGTCAGTTTTGTCCCGAATAACACAGTAAAGGTAATTCTAAGGGAATTGTTCCAACTGGAAGCCTGGTTAACATGCATCAGAAGGGCCTGGAACTGCCAAGAGAATTGTAGTTTCCATGTGTGTAGCTCTAATCCTGAAAGAAACAATGCGGCTCTGCGGAAATGGGAGCTGAAAAACATTCCCAGTGGCTTAGAGGGAAAGAGGGAGCATGTTGTTCATTGCCTGGGCAGAGGTAAGTGGCTGGTGCCAACCTCTCCTAACCCAGGGTCCCTGAGGCCACCTGGAATTGTGTGTGGCCTCCTGCTGTTTCAGTGCTGTGGCAAAGTGAACATTGATTTTAAGGCTAACATTGATTCTTTGAAAGAGTGTTGTTACAGTGAATTCTAATAACTGATTGCCTTGTGGAAAAACAAGTACCAGCCTTGCAGCTGAAGGCCAAATTCCATTCCAAAGGAATTGCATAAGCTGCTGGTTTGAGTGGTTTCACTCCATATATGCTACTTGGGTTTGTATTTTCCCATATCCTTCATTCCAGTGTAATTTGCAGAGAGAAAAGCCATGAAGGAGCTCAGCTCTTAAACACTTGATGTGAAATTAGACTCTACTGAAGTACTGGGCAGCTAAAAAGTAAACCTGAAGTGTAGTCATAAAGGGATGTGCTCACAGAAGAGTCATGACTGAAAAAAGGCTTAGAGGAATTATTTTGTACTAGTCCTAACATGCCCCCTTTTACATCTGCCTGTCTTCGTTCTGTAGGGCAGGACACTGGAGATTAAGGAACTGTCTCTGCTTGATCTCAGGTGCCTCAGAGGCTCTGTTACCGTAGTCAGAAAATACTGAAAGTTATCCCTTTGCTCTCAGACTTGTCTTTGCTGCTGTGGGGTCTGAGAGCTCGAGCCAGGACGTGACCATGTAGAGCAAAACAAGCCCTGCACTAGAGCTGTCTGTGTGTGAGCAGCACTGGGGGAGGGCACTGCCTTGGTGGTGTTACAGCAGAGTAATGACAGAGCAAGGAATGGGTTCCAGATATCTGTTCATCAGTCCTTGTCCATGGTCACAGTGCCCCGTGGTTTCTTTTCTCTATTTTCTCTTAATGCCGTGTCAGGGCAGTGGTGGTTTATTTTTGACTGTGCCATCCTCTGAGTAATACTGATGTTCTTTATGCAATTACTGTTGTCAGGGAGCAGGAAGGTACAGTCAGTGCTTCTTTGTGATGTCTCTGTCCACAGTAAGCTAAACAGTCTGGTACCTGGGAACCTGATTTTGGGTGGGTGTTCAGTCATGCAGGTGTCCACAATCCACACAAACCTCAGGATGAGCCATCCAATTGCTCTCTCAAAGGCCTTTACTACTGGCCTTCACTAGTATTAGACTTTACTACTGGAGGTGAATCCTTTGAGTACCAGGGCTCTGTTTTTAGCTGCTTTCTCTCCTGTGGGGCTGGGGAAAGACAGCAGCACGGGGATGCTGTGCAGCCCTCGTGTGATAAGCTCAGTGCTCCCAGCAGATGTTGAGGCTGCTCTGTGTGAACAGCACAGTCACAGCAACAGCCCCCAGAGCCTCTCGGAGCTGCCACTGTCATGATTATCGTGGGCAGAGAGAAGTCTGGAGAGGCTCTGGTGTGTAGGCTGGGTGCTTTGAGACGGGATGCTCAAAATGCAAAGTTAAGCTTGGTCAGTGAAATTAAAGAAAATTACAAGCTGAATGTGGACACAAAGCTGGGGGAAAAGACAGTAAAGTAGAAACCTGATTTTGTCCTTTTAATTTCAATTACATTGGAACTGATAGTTTGGAGAGATGTACAAGATTGAGAATGAGTACATGAGGATACAGTGAAAACTTTGTCCGAGTTCAGTCAATGCTTTTTAAGTGAAACTGCTAAATGAACTTCAGAAGACATTGAACATTAAATATTCTACATCGTGATTACTTTCTGAGGATAATAATCAGGATTAGTCAGAACTCAAATTATAATGAAAATAAAAATGTTGAGGGAATAATAATTTCTTATGTCTGTGCTGTTTGATGCTGACCCCAAAGATGTTATGTTCTGTCATTTGAAACCTTATGTCCCCTGTATACATGTTTGTGTAGTTCTGGCATCAGTTTTTTTGATGCTTTCATGCAGGTCTAAAGGTAGAAGTGACTCACTGTGGGACAATGAGAAGGAAGTACCGTGTCTGTAACGTGACGAGACGGCCTGCAAGTCATCAAACGTAAGAGGCTTTTTGTCAGAGCATGAAATGTGTGATAGTTTCAAACTAACAGGACCTGATGTTTCATTAATTTGGGGATGATGTTATTTGGCAACTAATATTTTACTAAAATGTCTGTCTTCTCAGCTTTCCTTTACAGCTAGAAAATGGCCAGACTGTGGAGAGGACAGTAGCACAGTATTTCAGAGAGAAATACAACCTCCAGCTGAAATACCCTCACCTTCCTTGTCTGCAAGTGGGACAGGAACAAAAACACACCTACCTGCCTTTAGAAGTAAGAGCCTTAGATAGATCAGCTGGGTTTGGGTGGGTTCTATCAGTTTGCAAAACATTAGGAATCTATGCTCTTTGCAGTACAAGTGTGTTTACAGGTTTACATGTTCATCACTCTTTAATTTCACTAAAGACTGTCTACATCCTAAAGTGCTTCAAAGTGTAGAAGTACAAGAAAGAACAGGCAGTTGCTCAAACACGTTGGGGTTGTGGTTTATAGTGACAGTGTGGTGAGATGGGAGTGCTTCTGGTGTGAATTAATGCTTCTGATTTCCCCTGCAGGTGTGTAACATCGTGGCTGGCCAGAGGTGCATCAAGAAGCTCACAGACAATCAGACCTCGACCATGATAAAAGCAACAGCCAGGTCTGCCCCAGACAGGCAGGAGGAGATCAGCAGACTGGTGAGTGCCCCAATCCCAGCTCTGTAGGACACTGGGCTGGATTACATCCATGCAAAACTTCCTAGTCTTTTCATTCCTCCTCGTCCTTTAACTTTAAAAGGTTTTAACTACTTTTTAAAATAGGATTTATTTTCAATGGCCTGCAACGATAGCATGAGTCCATAGTGCAGGTTCTTGCATTGTCATCTCTACACTTAATTTACTGTGAGGAAATGCTCAAAAAACGCTTTTGAATGAACAAACTGCAAGTGAGTGCTTGAGTAATGAAGGGAGCAGAAACCAACTCATCCAGTATATCTAATGGTAGTAATTGTTTTTGTTGGGGATGAGTTGATTGTGTTGAGCAGTCAAGTCTGAGCCTTTTTCAATGAAATTGTTGTAAGAACACTTGCGATGTTCCTGTTAGCCTTTGTTCTATGGATTATAATCAGATACTTCTGTAACATGGAAAAATCTCTCCTAGGTGAGAAGTGCAAATTATGATGCGGATCCATTTGTCCAAGAGTTCCAGTTCAAAGTGAGGGATGAGATGGCCCATGTGACAGGACGTGTGCTCCCAGCCCCGATGCTGCAGTACGGAGGACGGGTGAGGCTTTGGCTTTTCCTCTGGTTTCCATTTTGAGGAGTGATTTCCTGTACACTTTGACTCTGCAGGGATCAGACTTTGGATAATAAACTCTTTGTTATCCTGAAACTGCAAATAGCACCAGCTGCTTCTTTGTCAGTCACTTGAGTGTCTGTTGCTTTTGTTTCCCCAGAATCGAACCGTGGCAACACCAAGCCATGGTGTGTGGGACATGCGAGGGAAACAGTTCCACACAGGGGTGGAGATCAAGATGTGGGCCATAGCTTGCTTTGCAACACAGAGACAGTGCAGAGAAGAAATTCTGAAGTAAGGCATGTCGTGGTTCAGGCTTTGGACTGTTCTCCTAATGGAGTGAAACGTGAATGTAGGATTACAATGAGCATTTAATGTGAGATGTTAGGGTGAGAATCCAGGCTGGTTTGCTTCCATGCTGGAAGCTACAGTCAAAACACTGTACTGGGTACACTGTGGGGTGTTTGTCCTGTGACGTCACTGTATATAGTCCCTTCTGACATCTTGAACAAAGTACTGAAGGTGTCTAGACTATTTTTTAGCCCTTTCTGGCCTGTGGTGTTTCACAGCTGCACAGCCTTCCCATAGCAAACATTTTTAAAATGCTGCTTTAAGAGCTGTTAGGAATCATCCTCCTTTGAGGGTTCTGTCCCTTTGTGCTTTGGTTATTTGTGTACTGTTGGTACTGCAGAAATCCAAAGATCTCCTCACCTTGCAGGGGTTTCACAGACCAGCTGCGCAAGATCTCCAAGGACGCCGGGATGCCGATCCAGGGCCAGCCCTGCTTCTGCAAGTATGCCCAGGGTGCAGACAGCGTGGAGCCCATGTTCCGACACCTCAAGAACACCTATTCAGGGCTTCAGCTCATCATTGTCATCCTGCCAGGGAAGACGCCGGTGTATGGTAAGGGCACGCCTCTGTCTTTACCTGTTCAGTCAGGTATCATTTAGAGAAGTCTGCCGCCAGCGTACGTTAAAAATTACTCAGAACAATCCTTTAGGCATTAGAAACCACTGTTTTGTGTCTGAAGATAAACTGGAAGCATATCTGAGTAGGCAGATAAGTTAGAAGTTATTGCACAGTATGTACACTGAAATTATTGTGACATATCTAAGATCAAAATGCAGCAGTAACCTCAAATGGACTCAGGTTGTCTCCTTGTGTTTGCTCCCCAGCGGAGGTGAAGCGTGTGGGAGATACCCTGTTGGGAATGGCCACACAGTGTGTTCAGGTCAAGAACGTCATTAAAACATCTCCACAGACCCTCTCAAATCTGTGCCTGAAGATTAACGTTAAACTAGGAGGAATCAACAACATCCTTGTACCTCATCAACGGTAAGGCTCTGGAGATTGCATTGGGTTTTCTTTTAACAGATGTGGTTACATTTGCTGCTTAGCACCCAAAATTTATATGTGGCCAAGTTTTAAGTTAAAATATTCTTCTGATAATAGCACGTGGTATTTGAAGTAGAATTAAATTCCTTCCAGCACAGGCTCAGAGTGGTGGTCGGCCTGTGCATTGGGTCTTCTGCCAAGGTTCTTGTCAAATGTTTGATCAGTATCAAAGTTGAAATGAAGAACAGTTTTGTGAGGGAGAATATTTTAAAGGCAGTGTAGGAGCATCCTGCTGCTCAGGTCCTGGAGAACAGTATAATGTGTATGCTGGTGCTGTAGCTCAGTGGTGCCCAGGGGCCCCCCAGGCTCACATGGGGCCTCTGAAGCCCCTGTCTGTGCTGCTCTGCTGAAGGCCTGGGGCTGCTCCCCACCCAGAATCATGCCCCAGTTCTGGCAGTGTGTTTGCAGTGTGTTTTGGGCTCTGCTGGAGAGGGTTCCAAGTTCACCTCTTGTGCACAAAGATCCCATTGTTGAGCCTTGGCCCGGGTACCTGATAAGGCTGAGACAGAAACAACCCCCACGGTGAGCAATGACCTTGTGGCAGCTCTTCAGCTATGAGTGTGACTTAGCACTTTTTTCTTTTTGAAGACCTTCTGTGTTCCAGCAGCCAGTGATCTTTTTGGGAGCTGATGTCACTCACCCTCCAGCTGGAGATGGAAAGAAGCCTTCCATTGCTGCTGTAAGTTTTATTAAATTTACATGGTGTTTTTTTCATCTTGGGTAAATGTTAGAATAGTAAATGCGACTCATGGACTATGTCTGTGTCAAATATCTTTCAGGGCTTATGCCAGTTCTTTGTTCACATTCCCAATGATATTAAAAGTCATGTATTTAAAAGAAAAAAAAAACTGCTTGATGCATCAGAGCGGTTCCTTAGCTCTTGAATTTTTAAATCAAGGTAAAATGGCATTGTTAAATAATATATTTCTGCAGAAATAGTCTCAAGGAACTAACACAGTTTGGTGATGTTAACTAGTAACATTTTTTGTCTTTTTAAGAAGTGTAATTAAAGGCCTGGTTTGGCCGAAATGTTTTTGATATTTCTTACCTTTTGTGTTGGTACAGTCCAGGAACTCAAGGTGGTGATTGGAGGCTTGGTCAGTCCTCTACTACTACATCCCCTTGATATTTTAGTTGTCATTGGTTGCAGTTATGGAAACTGCATCTGTGTTTAAAGTAACTAAGGGAAGCTGAGGTTTTTCTCAGTGTAAAAGGTGAGAAAATGTCACAGAAAAATGTCTGTCTGGATTATAAAACTACGCCTCAGCGAGAAGCCAAATTCTGCAGGTGCATTTCAGGATGCTTGGGGGCAAAAGGTGTTAAACCTGCACCAAGTACAAGTTCCTGCTGAGCCACTGGTACTCTGGTGGTTGTTTAGCACAAACACCTTGTACTTGCCGCACTTGGCTTTTTTGTTTTTACTCGTTTTGGTGCATATTTGAGCTTGAAGCCTTCCCTGCTGCTCTCTCCCTGCAGGTTGTAGGCAGCATGGATGCTCATCCCAGCCGGTACTGTGCCACGGTGAGGGTCCAGCGGCCCCGGCAGGAGATCATCCAGGACCTGGCCTCCATGGTCAGGGAGCTGCTCATCCAGTTCTACAAATCAACACGGTTCAAGCCCACCAGGATCATCTTCTACAGGGACGGGGTCTCTGAGGGACAGTTCAGACAGGTTTGTTCCGTTCTGGGTTTCTTGAAAGATTCTCTTACTCCGTAGTAGCTGCAGGTCTTGTTTTGTACTGTTTGCGTTGCTTACATTTACACAAAATAATTGAGAGAGACTTTCAAATAATTTCTTAATCTTATTGGGTAAGAAGAGTTGCAGATGTTTTCCTGTTTGGGAAGGAGAAGCCTTGAAATTTGGGAAATCACACATCTCTAAGTCCTTTCCAAGATTACCAGCTGTGTGCCAAAGTTGTACCTACTGTTAACTACACCGAGTTAGTAGGTGTTGTGTGTAGAATACAGCAGAAGGAAAACAAATTCCTCTGTTCTTGTGCTTGTAGGTTTTGTATTATGAGCTGCTGGCCATTAGAGAAGCCTGCATCAGTTTGGAGAAGGATTACCAGCCTGGAATAACCTACATTGTGGTGCAGAAGCGACATCATACACGGCTGTTCTGTGCTGACAGAACAGAAAGGGTAATCACTGCTCTCTGAGGAGCCTTTGGGGAAAGCTTCATGTCGAGCTTTTAGGCTGCTGGAGAAAATATTAATGTGGGCTTCTGTCCGTCTGGTTGAATGTGCATGCAGGGAAGTGTTGATTTGATAAAATGGGGCCCCAAATTGAAAAATCATTGACCTTAAGTATGTTCAAAACCCCCACAGCATCACACTGGAGCTGAAGTCCATGTGACTACTCAGGACCAATCTCCAGCAGTTGTAATAGAAGAAAGTACAACATGGTGGAACCTTTTTTTCTGAGTTAGTCAATCCAAACTGAGGCTGACAATTCTAAATACAAAAGCCTGTGCAGCTCTTCAGTCTGAGCTGGAAAGTTCTGATGTGCTGGAGGTGCAGTGTTGTGCAAGGTGCTGGAGAGCCATCCAGTGTCCTTGTCAAACCTCCAAGGTTGATGTAGTGGCACATTCCAGACAGTTCTGTGGCACTTCATGTGCCGAAACCTTGCCAGTGGTGAATAGAAACTTGTAATTTTCATTACAGTTGAGCTGTATAAACAGCTGAGGCTGCACTTACCAAACCTCTTCTCTAGGTTGGACGAAGTGGCAATATTCCAGCTGGGACAACTGTAGATACAGACATTACACACCCCTACGAGTTTGATTTTTACCTCTGTAGCCATGCTGGAATACAGGTATGGTTGCTTTGTGTAAGTAAAGTGAATTTAGAACACGTTGTTTCTCTCCTTTTTGTGATACCTGTTTACAAACAGTTATTTAGCAGGGAAATGTTCTTTTAGCTCTGTTTTATCTGAGATAAAGCATTATTGTGGGACTTAGAGAATTATTTGCTTAAGAGGTGGTCTCTGCTGCACATTTAAATTTGCACTGATGGTAAGTGGTGCTTTTTAAGGTTTGATTTTTAAAGAGGTCACTTTATTTTGTAACATTCTGGAAAAAAATATTTCAACTTCTATCAGGCTATTGCTTAAAATGTAAAAAAAATTTGCTCTTTAAATTTTTATCATGTGAGTCTGACCACATTGTCATCAGTTCTGTTTAGGTTGACTGGGCATGACTTCTTTTCTAGTTTTGAATAATTTCAGTGGGTTTTTTGTCAACTTTTACACCGTGTCTGAGCAAGCTGGTTTTTGGCCCCTTGGAAGAAAAATTGTATCTAAGTTGGAGCAGAAATGCTGGGTGTAGTTGCCTCTCATTGGGCTTAATATAGGAAGGCATAAAGAACATCAACTAAATTGATACTTCAGATGTATTTGTTTTTAAAAGAGAGATTTGTAGCTTGGCTAAAGCACAACTATTTACCCAGTTCAGGTGCACTGTAAGATTAAATCTGAGTTTCTAGTGTTTATACTTGCAGTTAGGGTGCTCAGGAACTGGAAGGATATAAAAGCACTGGTTATTTCTCTGGGATGTTTCTCTGTGAGAAAGAGTTTAATTGAAGGTAGTAAAAGGTGCTGTACTTGAGGTTTAGTCATGTTGGGAGCAGATGCTGATCACTGAGGGTTATGTTATAGAAGGGATTTTATCCAAGCAAGAACATTTAGAGCAATATAATCATGTGTGTGTTAGACTTGCTCATCTTTAAATACATTTAGGCCTGACATAAACTGACCTCACTTGGCTGCTGTTACGTAGGAGCTCACACTAGATAGCCTGGCCCTTTCTGAACGTGAAAACATGACACGTTCATTGAAACCCAGAGGAGTGACCCCCCCCATCCCCATCCCTGCAGGGAACCAGCCGTCCCTCCCACTACCACGTCCTGTGGGATGACAACTGCTTCACAGCAGACGAGCTGCAGCTGCTGACGTACCAGCTGTGCCACACGTACGTGCGCTGCACCCGCTCCGTCTCCATCCCCGCGCCCGCCTACTACGCTCACCTGGTGGCATTCAGAGCACGCTACCACCTCGTGGACAAGGAACACGACAGGTAAATCACTCAGGGTTTAGTCCCCACTGCCCTCCTCTGCTGTCAGGCCTAAAGCCACCTGACTGCGGGTGATTCCTGCTTAGTTTTCGTTGCCTCCGGGACTGATGTTAAGGTCGTCGCTCCTGGCAGCTGCTGCTCTACGTCAGACCAGAGTGGGTTGGTGGATTCTACTGAATAACACTCAAATTAAAAGAATTCAGTCACTGAAGTATTTTGTTATGTCTTTGACGTGGTCTGAGGGAATCAAGCCATGGATTTAATTTTTTTGCTTTAGGATCAGAGTAGTCATGAATGAACCAAATGTTAAGTGCTTCCACTTATCTAGCTCTGTACGTCAGAAATATCTCCTAACCCTCAAGCCATCAATGTATTTATAAAAGGCTTATTTTTAGATGAACAAGCTGAGCAGCCATGATGAAGAGATTTGTCAAAAGCCTCAAGGTTGCTGGGTGAATACAAGAGTTGCTATTTCTCAGTGTCCAGTTCTGTCACTGGTGCTTTGTTGGGTCTGTAGAGTCAGTCCTATGGGCAGCAGCTGGGGAGGGGCTCAGCCTGGAGAAGGGGAGACTCAGTCTCTAAAACTCCCTAACGAGAGGGTGCAGCCAGGGCTGGTTGGACTTCCAGGGAATAAGGGACAAGTCAAGGGGAACCAGCCTCATGCTGTGCCAGGGGAGGGTCAGGTTGGACATCAGGAGGAATTTCTCCATGGAAAGGGTGGTCAGGCCTTGGGAGGGGCTGCCCAGGGAGGTGGTGGAGTCCCCATCCTTGCAGGAGTTCAGGAAAAACTGGCACTCAGTGCTCTGTGCTGGGTGATGAGGTTGGGATCGGTCACAGGTTGGACTCGATCTTAGAGATCATTTCCAACCTCAGCGATTCTGTCAAAGAGACGCGAAAGCAGCTTTTTGATCCCGACTAATACAATTTACAGCCCTGCCTGTCTCTCCCTCGTTCCCTGCAGTGCTGAAGGGAGCCACGTGTCAGGACAGAGCAACGGGCGAGACCCGCAGGCCCTGGCGAAGGCTGTACAGATTCACCAAGACACCTTACGCACGATGTACTTCGCTTAAGTCAATGACCCGGGAGACACTCACGGAGAGCAGAACTGAGAACTTAAGCCACATACAATGTATGTTTCCAGGGGGTTGGTTTAGGGGCTGTGCCTCCCATCCTGCTGGAGCTGACGCTGTGCAGGGGCGAGAGGCTCACCCTTAAATTGACACGAGGAAGATTGTTTACTTCATCCAGGAACACAGCACTATTATGCAATATGAAACCAGCCAACTGCTTTTTTGGGGCGGGCTCCTGTGGGAAGCACCGCCATCATTTTTTTTTAATTATTATTTTCTCGTAGTTTAACCCTCTTCTGCCTTTACCTCAAGTTGCTCGGCAGCACAACTATTGTTGCAAAAAAAAAAAAAATAGTAATAATAAACTAAAATCTATTGTGTAATCTAAAACAAAAAAAAAAACAAACCACCTTTTAAAAACAATCGCAGTGATTGTTTGGAGAAGGGAAGTGTGCAAAAAAGAAAATAAGTTTTTAACCCCCGTGCATTGAGGAGTCTTTCTCAGTATTGCCATCAAGCATTGGAATGTGAACATATCCAAGTGCATTGGAATGTACAGCACTAGCTAGGAAACAGTGAGGGGGGGAAGATGTTTTGCACACTAATCCAATAATTTGAACCTAATTTAGCCAACGGCTGCCTTTGTGTCTTTTCTCACAGCTTTGGAGTTCTCAGCTCCAAGAGTTCCCTTTCAAAAGCAATCCAAGAAGCTCGTGGTTCATGTGCAGGCAGTAGTGACCCAACTCTTCTTGCTCCCTGGGGGAATTTACTAAAGCTGCTGTTTTACCTAGTCCAAAAGTTTCAATTTTTTCCTATCTGGCAAGTCAAATCTGTTGAAGCTTCACGTAAGATCTGATGTCCCAGGTTTTCTGGGATGACATACAGTAACCACCAGAACTGAAACTTTAGAGCTAAGGTCTTTTTGGAAAAAAAAAGAAACCTGCTACTTTACTTGCTGCCTCTCACACCTTAATGTGATTCATATGTATGTGTGTTTGAAGTTTAGCTTCCTTTTGTTTCTTTTATATTTATTAGAGTAATAATAATGCTTTAATTTAATTATTACAGAACATATGGTCAACATCAACTTTTATTTTTTAGAAATGTAATCATGTTTATTTTTAAAAAAAGAAACTGACAACTTGTTTTGCTATCTTTTAGTGCAATAAGCATTCTAAAGAAAAACTGTGTCCATTGAGCTGTACTGAAGCAGTGTCTGTACCACAGACCGTGGGAGAATGGACACCTCCAGGATTTTAAAAGGACAAAGTAAAAGCCTTAATTTTGAAAGGAAAGTTTTATAGTCAGAAGGAATCTTGAATTTTCCTTTTTTAAATCAAAAAAAAATACAAAAAATGCTTCTAGACTTCTGCAAGCTTTACTTGTTGCTGCAGTCTTTTGATTTAACAAAGGAATTGGCCTTATTTTTGGCTTTGAAATGTGGAGCATATTTGAATTAAATGGACAGGGTTTTGTATTGTGATCTCAGTTTTTACATGCTTAGTTAAACCTATTTGACATCAGTAAAATGTCTGGAATTAATAAAAGTTTTTAGGCTTTTTTCCTCTTTGATAGTGACTTTCCTTTTAAAATTAAGTTATTGGTAACTTCATTTCACTTTGCAAATAAAGAGGGCTGGGATAGTTCTAACATGTTAAATCACCGAAATGTGAAACAAACCAATGGGACTCTTTCATTCCACTTTAAAAACCAATGTTTAAGATGTCAGAGACGAGCATTTATTCAGCGAGGGGACTGGGGAGTTTTGCACTTTGTAAACTCGTGAACTGCATTTTTGACTGTTTTTATTTGCACTGGTTCATAGTATATTTACTGCAGCTGTTTGTATGGGCATTGCTGTGATCCCAGCCCTCCCGACCTCCACCTGCTCTCACATGAAAACCTGGTTGGTCTAAGTAGCTTCTCTCCTCCTTCTCACCAAATCCGCTGTTTGCCAATATACTGTATTTTGAGCCTAAAATCTGAGCCCATTTTGCTTCACCAGGCATGGACCCCCTTTTTTCTGCCAGAAAAACCAAGTACTGTATTTTGTGCGTTTTGTATATTGTATGGAGATGTCCGTAGTGCTGTTCACAACACTGTCTGCAAGAGCTTTACTAACAGCTGGTGTAGATACCTATTTTATTGCTCAAAATCAAGGAAAATAATGTAAAAGACTTAACTTGGCAAAGCTAAAATTGCACTGGAAACAGTGGTGGGGGGGTGGCCGGGGGGTCTCAGCAGGCCCCGAGGGGTTGGGGACCCCTGGAGCCAGGGGGGTCCCAGCTCGGGGTGCCCTGTCCCTGTGAGTGCCTTTGGACACACCTGGTGCAGGGAGGAGGGTGCCACCGGGTCCTTTGAGCGAGGTGATTTCTCAGTGAGTCTCTCAGATGTTTTTTCCCAGTCTGTGACCTGACACTTTTTTCTTAAAAGCTCTCTAAGTAGCAGTGCCGTTTGTAAAGGGTTCAGCTTAAGCTTTATACAGAAATTTCTTTTGAAACAGAGAACTTTTTTTTTTTAAGAAAAAAAAACTATTTTACAAAGAGTTCTTGTGGACTTCTGGCATTTAGCTGAAAATTCCTTTTTACAAAGCCTTCTAACTCTCCTTTCAAAGCCGCTTCTCATCCTGCCCACGCTCGGCGACTCGGATTTGAGAAGCTTTTTTTGCTCACTACTTTCACCAAAAACTAAAGAAACTTCATTGGCAAAGTGACTTCAGTTGTCAAGGTAACGTTGTACCTGGTTTTCATGTGAAGAGTATTTGGAAGTTTTAATCTCTCTTCTTGGTTTTGCAAATATCTACGTCAAGTGCCGATACTTCTTTGTATTACGATATCAAGTTACTGACGTTGTGAGGGCCACACATTTATGATGCTGTAGCTGCTATATTTATTTAAATGGAGATGGACAATTACTGCACTAAGGAATGAGGAGAAAAGCAAGGAATCAAGGTTAGGTAGATATCTTGGGTTTTTTTCAAAAGAGAATTAATGGTGTGAAATATCAAGTGTAACAAAGGGTGCTGTCATTTTAACTGAGATTAAATAGCCAGATATTCTTCTTTTGTTTAAAAACATATATATTTTGATGTTTGCAGTTTGGGGGTGGGGGGGTCGGGATAAATGGTACCTCATCTGTGGTGGCAGTTTCCAGTATATTTTCAGAGTATATGGATTTCTTTTATTTTTGTACCTGCTCTCCTTGAAAAAGAAGAAAAAAAAAAAAAATCTCAAATTTTATGTGCTGTTTGAGGAAATCTCGAGTGGCACAGCAGATCCCGGCTGGGAGCTGGCTGTGGATAGTCCAAAGAGGGATATGGGCACAGGCTGATGGCTCTTCTTGCTTTGCAGACACTGGCCTCGGGTTTCTGCCTGTGGAGAGGAGCAGTTCCCATCTCCCCAGACACTGCACCGAGACCTCACTTGTGCTGCACAAGTGCCACTAAGTGCTCCCGTGGTGGGGGCAGCCCCAGGGTATCGCCGAGCCCCTCCTCACCCAGCCAGCCCTGGCCCAAACCTCCCACCTGGCCACTGCTAGATAGATCCAGAGCTGGAGAGAATCATAGAATGTTTGTGGTTGAGGCGTTAAAAACTCGCGACGTTTGCCAACAGGAGCAGTGACTGCTGTAAGTCGCCTTTTTTCCCTTTCCAGGGACTTGAGCCGTGGCCATTTGACTCAGGATCGCTGTGTCACTGTTCTGTGTGTCATCTGGTTACACGTGTCCAAAGTTATTTTTATAGGATTCATTCCGGTGTTCTTTTGGGAGTTTGGCCACAGAAATGGTTTTCAGGAGTCAAATGGGTTTCTGGATGTTGTCAGTCAAATTATTTCAAGATGCTCTTGGTCCTAAATGATTTTCACTTCTTCATGTAGAAATACTTGTCCTATAAAATGCTCAACATGAGATACCATGTAGTCTGCTGTAAAAATTCCAGCTACGAGTACTGGTTTTCTACTAGTCTTAAAGTTCACTCTGGTGAAATTCCAAGCTCAAGCTTGAGGCCTTTTTTTTTTTTTTTCCCCCTTTTCTTACACCTTCTTCATATCATGTCCACTTTTGGTATTTTCTCTGTTTTGTGAACTGAGAGTTTAGAACCTTACTCAAAGCACTTTTATAGCCAAGCTCAGATTATGTATGTTGGACCTATAAATTCAGATTTCAAGGGTGGTTGTTTCTAAATGGGCGTCGTGGTCTCTGGTCAGGCCGGGCAGATGCTCTGTCCCTTTCAGTGCTGTGGAGTTTCATGGCTGCTACTGGCAGCTTGATTTGATCTAGTGAAAAATTCCATAGGGGTGTCAAAGGGAAAGATTTCTGTCTGTCTTTTCTACCCAGAGATGGGTACTTTAGGTTGATGCTGTGTGTTCGGAATATCATTTTTGGTTTGGCACGTGTTGAAATCAAACTTCACTTGGCCAATTCACTCCTTGTTTTTGTAAAATATCGTGGTTAGAGCTTGAGCTCGTTGATGCTTTCTGCTGGTAGAAGATTTAGTACTTTCAGTAGTTGAGGTATGAGCAAGATGGATACAGGATCCTACATCTTACCTCTCGAGCAGAATCTTAAAAATCCTGATCTCCGTGACACTAAAACCCAAATTGTTGTCCCCTGAGTAGACAAAGGTGCATATGGAGGGGAAGGAATTGTAAGGGAGAGGCGTGCGAGGGAAAATATCAAAGCATTGGTTTGGCAGGAATGAGGGTGTTGGGGAGACTCCATCCACTTTCCATCCCACATGCCCTGGCCTTTCACATCCTGTCCGAGGTACCCCCTCACCTGACACGGGTTGTTACCGTAGGGTCCTTTTGAAACAAAGCAGTTCCACTGTTTAAAACTTGGAGTGACTTTTATTTTTTTTAAGCAAGACAGTCCTCAGAAAGTGCCTTTTTAGAAGATGGTGCTGTAGATTTTTATTTTCCAGTTGTACGTGGCTGCAAATTTAAGATAAATTATTGAAAATGCCAAGTGTTTGATGGTATCTTTTAGGTACTTTCAAACATCAGCTTCTCTGAGTCAGGACCAAGAATAACCAGGAAGGTGTTTTCCTTTGGAGGGAGAGGCATTGAGGAGCGATCACCAAATTCTGCTGGTAGGCTGGGGTTAGGCTGGGCTTGGTCAATGTGATTTACCTCTTCATATTGAGGGGGCTCTGGGGGTTTGGGGTGTGGGAGAAGCCGTGGGGACCTGACCAGTGCCAGAAGGAATCCGTAGCTCCCGAAGGACGTCTTCTCTTAGGGGAAGCACGTTCCCAGAGATGGAGACAAACTGAAGGGTGCCTTAGGAGGATGTCTTGAGGATGGCCTGGGAGATGGTTGGTCCCCACATGGCCGGTGTGTGTTTGGGATGGATCAGTGTGTCTCTGATTGCCAGCTGGGAGCTGGGTGCTCTGGATGGGAGCAGCTTGGTGGCTGGGTGATGCCGCAGAGGGGCTGGGTCCAGGGTGAGTTTGGTGAGCGTTCCTGCAGTCAGGAAAAGCTGTAGACTAGACTATTAAACACTGCACCTCAGTAACCTTGTAATGCTGCATAAAGTAATAATAATAGCAAAGTTGTGCTTTGATGACACTGTAATGTGCTTGCACATGCCTGCAAAAAACACTTCCCTTCCCTTTGGTATCGGTCTGAGTAGCAGTTATGGGACTTGTCTTTTATGATGAGCCTTGTCCTTTGTTGTGGTGTTTCTATATATTTATTGGTGGTCTGTGTGCAGCTCATAGCTCTGTGTGTCTGCTCTGTGTGTTGCTTTTAACAGTTATTTTTAGGCAGGAGAAGTTTCTGAATGTTTTGGTTTTCTTCTCCAAAGAAAGTTGGCTTAACCAGTCGTGTTTGAGAGGAGACAATTAACCCGCTTGCCACAGACAAGTGCTTCATTGGTACCTTGTTTCTCTACAACTAAAATGATTTTGTGCATTTTATTACTGTTTATAGTGTTGGGCATTCAAGATGTGAAATAACTTGATGTCAGGATATTTTTGAATATCAGGAGCTTAACTCACTGAGTAATTCCAAGTGGTCTCTTTGCAGGAATCTGTTCATGTCCAGACTTTTTCTAGGAGTAAGCAGAGCTTCTGGACATCATCAACAAAACACGTGGGATTCAGAGTCCCAGCTTTGGGCAGTGCCCTTGCTGAGTTGCCCACACCTCGTTTTTGAGGGGATGCTGCAGCTCCCCAGGCACAAGTTGACTCTCTTCGCTCTGTAATTTCTTCTGATTCAAGTTCGAGACATGATCCAATGTCTCTTGTAGCTTGTACCAACTTTCTTGTCTTATTACAGTGCCCAATGCCACTGTGTTGGTATTCAAGCTTGCCATGATGTTCAGTAATTTTATATTTCCAGTTTCTCAATGTTACTAGGCTGGGGTTTAGAAGGCAATTTTCAGTCTAAATTCTGAGCCAAACTTTGTCTCCTGACCCTTTTAGTAGTAGCTGTTTCTATCTTTTAGACTAAAAAGGGCCAAAAATCTCACACCATCAGCTTGTTTGCAGCAATACTCTCCATCTCCTCCCCTGCCTGTCAACCACCTGCTTTGTTTCTACATTTAGCTCATACTGAACTTGTTGAGATTTAGAAGTTGCTGCCTCTTCTTTCTATCAAAAGGAATGAACTTGCACCTGATGAAGCAGTTTTCTGTTGGACACAAATCTCTTGCCTTGGTGTCCATGAGCTGCCACACACGAGGTTTAATTCCAGTAGAAATGTTTCTGTTGATGTCATTGGAGGGTGCATGATGGTTTAAAGTATCCAAATTAAATAAGAGCTAGCAAACCACTGAAAAAAGACACTCTTAAAATACTTTAAATTAAGAAAAAAAAACAAAAAACAAAAACCACCAAACCAAAATATGACAAGGAGAAGCTGCAGGTGGACAGGGAGGACCTCCTCAAGGAGATGGAGAACCTGTGGGGTATCAGGGTCCTCTGGCTGTTGGGACAGCTCTGTAAGGGAAAGAAAAAAGCTGGAAGAGGCAGAAAGGGCGGACTCTAAGTAACAGAGCACAGTAGGAGTTATTCAAACTCCTTTAAAAATTATCAAGAGAGAAATTCAAATCAGAATATTGACACTAATGAAGAAGCATCAGAGCCTCCTCTGCCTCCTGTAGCAAATAAAAAAGCAAAAGCTGACAGCTGGTGTTTTCCTTCAGTACCTTTCAGTACTTGAAAAGGCCTGTAAGAATGCTGGGGGTGAACTTTGAGGAGGGCCTGTTGCCACAGGATATGGGGTGATGGTTTTAAACTGGGTTTGAATTAAGAAGTTTTAATTTTTAAGAAGTTTTTTACAATGTGTGTGATGAAACACTGTTTGCCCAGAGCTGTGGCTGCCTCATGTCTGAGAACATCCGAGGTGTCAGGTTGGGCTTGGAGCAGCCTGGTCTCGAGGTCCCAGGTCTCACAGCAGAGGGTTTTGTCTGGATGAGCTTTAAAAGATCCCTTCTAACCCAGACTACTCTTACTCTGTGACTGCTAATTCAAAAAGTAATACATGAGGGAAAAAGCATGTTCCTGTATATTTTTAGGGGTGCCTGTTCTTCTCCAGGACTGTGCTGCGAGCAGGTGGCAGTGCCTGTGACAGCTGCCCCCTGAAATCAAACTGTTTTTATCCAAACTTTGGAATCCCTTACTCGGGTGAAGCAGATGCAGCTTCCGTGGATCCGGTGGTTCAGACAGCACTCACCCAGGGGGTTTTGTCAGCAATATGTGGCCCTTGTGGACAGCACAGATGTCCTGAGAGGTTCCTGGTTGCCTGGAGGTGTGCCTGGCTCCCAGGAGCAGCAGCAGGCAGGTGCAGAGGTTGTTTTGCTGTAGCACTGCAGTTGCCCTGCTCTTACTCAGCTCTTACCTACCTCCCCATTCCCTGACCAGTCTCTCCCTCCGCTCCCTGTATGGAATGAGGATGTTGAGGATGCTGTGGCTGCGTGGAGCACAGATCAGCCGTGGATGTGAGGGTGGGGTGGTGACAAAAACCTGTAGAAACAAAGGACTGGGTAGGAGGTGGGTGGGTGTCAGGTGAGGTGTGATCAGCTCAGGCCTTTCAGGGACGTTGGTGGGGACATCAGACATAAGCTTGGGTGTCCTGAACTGTTTGTGTTGGACTTGAACTCACTGAGAGCAAGTATGTGCCTTTTTCTGACCAGGAACAGAGCTGGAAAAACCTGTATTTGCATTGGTAGGATGGTTAGTATTTTTCTTGAACTGTTTTTAAGGCTCAAAGTCCTTGGTCAGAGTTGGTTTTGTGTTGAATTACTTAATCAAAGCAAGCCCTGATTTATTTGTGAATTAGAACTACCCAGAGAGGAGAAGCTTTTAAAATAAGTGGTTTCTGGAGAGTAAGGTCATCAAATAAACCTACTTCCTGGTAGACTTGCAATTTTTTAAAATAAAATTTAACCTTGATATGTTAATCTAATGAGAATCATTAATTCTGCCTTTATTTGAATGTTGCCTGTCCAGTGATGTCCTCGCTCTTTACTGTGCTCCTGCAGCTTTCCATGCACTCCATTGCCTCTCCCTTCTCTACCCATTTGGAGGTTGCAGGGACATGAGGAATGTTGTCCAGTGAATGTCAGGGAGCAGTGCAAAGCTCTGACTCGGTGGGAATGTGAGGAGTAAATGTCACAGATAAGTTCAAAAAGCAGTTTTCCAGTTTTCTGTCTGGGAACAGAATCGTGTGGTCACTTGGGTGTGGCAGGAGGAGCAATCCCCCATCCTCTGACAGCAGGTCCCTGTTGTAGACACTGCACTGTGCAGGAGGAGGCACCTGTGTGCTTAGATGCCAGTTTGGGCTTTAAGCTGCTAGAAAAAATGGATTTTCAGACCAAAATGGAAGAGGTTTTCCAACAGGTTCCGCTTGAAGCTGTTTTGGAACGTTGGCAAGTTGTGCAGCCAGGAGCTCTGGAACCAGCTGGCTCTGAAGCAGGTTCCCTTTCCCACCTGGGGGAAATGATTCTGCCTCATTTTTCATCTAGAAAATGTTTGTGACTGTTCCTGTCGCCTTACAAGAGTGAGTTACTGTGTGGTCTGAGGGTGAGCCATGTCGTGACAGTGGTAACCTCGTGATGGAAACCTGTGCACTTCTTGCACATCTGCATCTTCCAGTGAATCCAGCTGTTTGGAGCCCAGCCCTGCTGGGAGCTGCAGCTCTTCCCTCCCATCCCATTGCAGCTCTGCCCAAGACTGAAGCCCCTTGGGGGTCAGTCCTGTGTTTGCCATCCTGCTTTCTTTAACCCATTTGTTGTAAAACAGATGCTCAGAGGGCAGGTTTATTTAAATGAAAGGGTTTTTTTTCATTGCTGAGAATTACACAGGTCTTTCAAATGTATTTGGCAGTTGGGAAATTAATGCAGTAACACTATCTAGCAACACAAAAATATGGCTGTATGTTGAGTTTAGGGCCATGCTTGCCCCTAAATGCTAGATTCACAGCCCATTTCAGTACAGGTGTGCAAAAGTTAGCTTTTAAAATAGTTACTAATAAACTTTCATTTTGCTTACACTTGCAAATCTCTTAAATATCTTCAAAACCAGTTTCTTTGATAGAAAATACATGTCTTGGTAGGTAGTGTCCACTCAGATGTAATAGCAAAGTGATGCCCACTGGAGCAGTGCTGAATTTAAAGAACTTTTGGAAGTTTTGGAACCTGATGGTGTGCCAGCAGAGTGAAAACTTGAGTATTGCTCCTGGAGTAGTGAGGATAATTGAACACCAACAAAACTTGGTGAGAGGAAGAGTGGCAGAGGTGGAGTTTGGCTTCTGGCACTTTGCAGTGCCAAATGGCTTCTTCTGGGTATTCGCTTTTGTGCATCACTTCTCTCCTGTGGCTGTAGTGTTTACTTTTTTTTGAACTTGATTTCTGTTTTTCAGTGAAATCTTCTCATTTTTGCAGTTTTCAGTGTTGAATCTCACCTAGAGACAACTACATGTTGTTTTCCTGTAGAAAAACCTGCTTCTAGCTCGTGTTTGGTGTCTGTTTGCAGGCAGGTGTGAAAAGTGAGCTGCAGCACAGCAGTGGGGCAGGCAGAGCGAGTTTTGGGTCGGAAATGTTGGTTTTACAGACACTGGTGTACAGATCAGCATTCCAGGGGAGCAGTGACACTTGGGGCTCACAGGGTAAGGACCTTCCCACCTGTTGTTCTTGTCTCCTCCCTTGGTATAAGCAGTTCAGCTCCCCAGGTATTTGAATTAAGAAGAAAAGCTGGGCTGTTCACCTGGCTGGAGGTGTGTGTCCATGGACAAGGACATTGTCAGCAAGTGTTAACTTCAGAGCTTTCACAGTAATTGGTAGCATTTGATTACGAGCCAATATTAAAGGATTTTTAGAAGGAGGTGGCTCAGGTGGCATCGTGTGTGCCATAAACACCACTGGCCAGTGAGCTGTGTTAGGTTTGGAGACTGCTGGAAGCAATGTCACACGTGGAAATTTTGCGTATTTAATGCCATGTGTTGAAATTGTTCAAAAAAAGAAAAAGTCATGCTGTTTGGGATCCTTTTTCTGAATAAAACTCTAATAAACCAGTCCAGTGGATTGATCCCCTCCCCTGTGTCTGCTCTTTCTCATATGCTGGCAACTGCTCCCCTGTTCTGGTCTCCCGTTGCTTCGGCAGGAGCGTGAATGTGTTCCCACCGTGAAGGTCCTGGGGGCTTTCGAAGCAAAAGGGAAATGTTTCAAGAGTAAAGCAGAGCTGTGACTTGAGACGTTGCACAAATAGATTGTAGATGGATGGCAAACAAACTGGTAAAAGCCTTTATTTTTACTTAACCATCTTGACCATGTGTGCCTCTTTGTACCGTGGGCTGCAGCCGTGCGGGGTGGGACGGAACGTGTCGGTGTTTGAGATGTACTTGCTAAGCAGAAGCCGTGTCCTCTGCCCCTTCTCCCTTTCCGGACAAATTGTTCTTGCCAAAATTTTCTACCTGTTGCAAGAGTTGCTTTCCTTCCAGCACAGTAAAATGTCGACTTCTTTCACTGTTCCTTCCCTCTCGTAGGCATCTGTAACCTCTGTACGACTGTGTATAGGACACAGCAGTCATCGATCTCTGCTGGCTATAGATACCATCAACTTGAGTGTATTGTAAACGAACTGTATTCATTTGAAAAATAAAATTTTTTTGAAATGCACAGGTGTGAGACTTTATTTATACTTCCATCATTTTGATTTATTCCCGAAGCAAGGAAGAGATGGAGGTGTTGGTCTGGGTGGGGGATGTGGAGGGAGGCACCAGGCACAGCCAGGGACAGAAAACCATTTACTTTCCATCTTTTTTGCATTTTAATGCCGTTTAACTAAATTAAAAAATNCCCGCGCGAGCCCGGGGCGAGGGGACAGCGGGGAACGGCGAGGGGAGAGCGGGGATCGGCCGGGAACGGCGAGGGGACGGTAAGGGGACAGCGGGGATCGGCTGGGGATAGCGAGGGGACAGCGAGAGGAACGGTGAGAGGAAAGGGGGGACGGGGGGAATCGACCGGAAAAGGTGAGAGGAGAGGGGAGGTCAGCTGGGAACGGGGAGTGGAGAAGAGGGAATGGGCCGGTAACGGTGAGGGGAGAGAGCGGCCCCGGCCCCGAGGCGGGACGGGAGCACGGTCGGCCCGGAGGAGCCGGGGTGAGCCCTTTCCCTCTTTCCTCTCCAGCTGGGGTCGGGCCCCTGTGCCCCGCCGCCCCTTGTGCCCTCCCTCCGGGCTTCCTTCCCTTCAGGAATTCCTGGGCTGCACACCCCCGTCAGCCCTTGGTGTCGGTGGCTGTGCTCGAGGAACCCCGGCCCTGCGCCCGCGGGGCTGGGGCAGACATGGGATAACCCGCGGCCGAGAGATTCTGTCCCAGAACTGCCCCTGACCGTGGGTTTGAGCACCTGCAGCCCCCTCGGGAGCTCCTCGGACCTTCTGGAGCGGGGTCTGCAGTGTCTACCCGTTGTGCTGGGTAAAAAAGAAGCCGAAACGCTCTGCTGTTCCTTCAAATCTTTGGAGTCCCCTGGGGTCACAGCCCTGGGCTGAGCCTTCAGCGGTACCACAACAGATTCAGTCACATCCTCGGCTGTTTTTGTCCACACTCAGTAAATGCCGTATGGAAGCTGGTGCTGTGAGCAGCTCCTTATCCCTGCAAACAGTTCCATTCCTAAAGGGACAGGTGCACAGGGGTTTTCCCCCGGTCCAGCGCAGAGGTTGGCTCCCATCACCTGCCCTTGTGCCCCCCTGTTTTAAGGACATGTGTCTGCATGCCAGGTGCCAGGTTGAAGCTTGCTGCTGCTTTTGTCCTGAAGAGCTCTGTAGTTTTTGGCTGCAGCTCCATTTTGGGTGTATTTCCATGAATAAACACATAAATCTTCCACTCCCTTTCAGTCACCTGTTGAGTGCGATGGCCTCACTGAGCGTAAAGCCGGGCCAGCGCTTCACCTTGCCGGACTGGCAGAACAACTCCCTCCTCATCTCCGCCGACGCCGAACAGCAGCGTTTTAATTCCCATCATATCCGGCAGGAAGGACGAGCTCTCCGCAATGAAACCGGCAACCAGGTGAGCCCTCTGGCAGGGGGGCTGCTCACAGGTTTGTCAGGATAGTGGGCTGAGGAGCTGGGAGGAGTGTCTAGATTTGGGTGTATGGATGAGGGAATAAAGGGCTTTATGTGTACAGAACATACTAAATATGGACATTTACTCCCTGTAAACCCACCTGCAATGATATATCTGTACTGCCACAAAATCCCGAGTGTGTTTCTCACATTCACTGCTACTCGTGTTGCTCTCTGCTCTCCATTTGTGTAAATGACTGTGATTCCAAATGGCAACGTGCTGTATTCCTGTGAGAGGCTCAGTCAGTCCTGAAAGCAGAGAAGGGCTCCAGCAAGATTCACAACTACAATTTTAAAAAGGGTAATGGCATTTCTCTCTAATTTCAGGCAAAATGGGATGAGCACAACAGCCGAACCCACCTCAAAGATCGTATTGCCACTGTGGACAGATGGAGAGAGGCCCTGGCCAGATGCCTCACAGACATAGACTCGGAAATTGATGCCTTAACCAAAGTATGTTGGGAAGGCAGATGGCTGGAAATGAACTTACACTCTCAACATGGGATGTGAAATAATTGAGGCTTGTCTTGTGCAATGGGCAAGCCCATCTGGAATTCAAGGGGGGGCTTCTCACTAGATATGTTTATATATATATGTATATTTTATACTGAGATCCATACTTGATGGAATGACTTCCTGGAAAACAAATCACTGTGTTCTTGGCTGAGGCAAACCATGTCATGCAGCTGTATATTGCACGCTTCTGTTTGGGTTTTTGGGTGGATTTTGTTGTTTGGACTTTTTATAAAGCTCTGAAGGATAAGAAGAAATATATTAACACCATCTTTCAAAAATGTTTGGGTTTAAATAGAGAATATTGGGAGATCTCTGATACTGTGAGTTCTAAACTCAGAGGCTGCTGCTGTTTTTGGAGTTGTTAACCCCCAGCAAGGTGTGATTCCCAATGCAAATGGCAGGTGTAGAGGACTAAGGTGTTTGGTTCTGGCAGCTTTTATTCCAGACTTGATATAAGGTTTCAGAACTGCAAAGAGAACGTGAGTCCCTCTTAATGATGGTATGGGTGGGTTCCCCTTCCTTTCACTCTCCCATGCCTAAAAGATCCCCCCTACACCTGGCTGATTGCTTTTTCCAGGTGAAGGAAGCAGCAGAAAATGCCCTCCAGGCAAAGAACTTGTGTTTGGATGTTGCCATTGAGTGCCTGACATTCCGTGAGAGCCGTCGTGACATCGATGTGGTGAGGGATCCTGTGGAAGAGGAGCTGCTCAAAGAGGTGAAGGTGATTGAAAAAACCAAGAAAGAGCTGCAGCAGCGAGTGGATGATGCCTTCAGACAGCTCTGGTGAGGAGTGACAGCTTTTGGTCAATGATTTTGCATTCCTTGCTTGGCCCCAGACACTTAATGTGCCTCTAATGCCACACTGAGCTGGGCAGGCAGGCAGGGAACCACACAGGAACCTTGGATGATTTTCAGGATGTGGGGTTTGGCAGGGAAGGGTGTGTCAAGGGCAACTTCACCAGCACCCTTTGGAAATTTTGTCCCAGATCTCTTGTGCCGCCTGCCTTGGTTTAGGAATCAGTGGCTACGAGGTGTTAAAGCTCCCAGGCCCTGATACTCAGTGGGAATCCTTTGCAGCTCCGTTCTCCAGGGCGGTACCAGCGCAGAGCCCGGGCAGGCAGTGCTGGGCAGGTCCCAGTTCCCAGGGAGGGTGGGAGCTCATCAGTCATTTCACAAAGATGACTGATATGGTGATGAAGGCTTTGGGAACTGGGAGCTTCCCCTGCCCTGGGCCTGCTCCCTGCTGACTCCAGCCTGGCTCTCCGCAGCCTTTTAAAGGAAGCTCGTCAGCAGCTGAGCTTGGACTACCGGCACAAGGTGGAAGTGTTGGAACTCGATCGGCAGTGCATGTCCTTCAATCCCACCTCTGGAAACATCTCCTTCAAGGTCAACCCAACACGGATCCCAGACGGGTAAGGAAAGAATCTGTCCCTGTGTGGCCAAATCTGCCCCGAGCCCTGGGATGCTTTCTCCTTCCATGCTGTGGCCAAGGCTTGATGGGTTTTGGAGAGAGCTCAGAACAGAAGTTGGCTGTGGCATGGGGAAGCCACAGACTTTTGGGAGATAGCTAAATTGTCACCACAAACCCAGCAGGGGCCAGGTGCCCTGCCTCCCTCCTGCCTGGATTGTAGGTGACAGCATTGTGGTGTCACCCCTGGCACAGTTCAGGGGGACCTGCTGCTCATTTTCACTTGCCTGGCATTCCCTGCCATGGTTTGTATGTGTCTGTGGGTGGAGCAGATGTTGGGCCTGGTGGTGTTCAGTCTCTGAGGAGATCAGGCAAGATGTGACCTCCAGCTTTCCCGAATCATTTTGTGCTGCCATCCTGGCCTGCAGCAGGTGGTTTCTTTAAAATGTCTTGCAAACACTCAATTTACTTTTGTAACTGGTTTGTTCACAGATCAACTGCACTTAGTGAGTGGGAACAGAACAGCCGTTGCAACAAGGAGCGTGCTGAGGCAGAAATGAAAGCCTCAGTTGATCTCCGAGGAGCAATCACACTTTCCATTGCCCAGGTAAACTGCTCCCTTGGCCCAGAATCTGTGGTGCCATGCTGGAGCTGGTGAGGGAGAGTGGCAGGCACGTCTCTGGATCTGTCTGGGAGCAGCTGCCCTCCTGGTTTAAGTAGGAGCTTGGTTATGCTGCAGAGCTTGCAGCAGTCTCAGCAAGCTGGAGGACATGTCCCTGTCCATCCATCCCTGCCTTTTGGATACTGGGGGAGTGTGACATGTGGCAGCAGCCAAACCTGGCTGGTTTTGCTCCTGGGCTTGTCCCAACCTTCCAGGCACAGCTTGGGTGGGGACACAGACACCTTGCAGCCATGTGTGACTGGAGCTGTTCTCTCCTCAGACAAACAATGAGCTGGATGCTCAGCGTATAGCTGCAGAGTTTGCACTGAGGAAGAGGATAAGAGACATGGAAGCAGCCCTTAATGAGCTGAGATGGCAGGAGCAGAACGTGAGTGTTGTTTCTTTGGTCATCGACTACAACCCTGGCTGGGAATGGAATCCCAAAGGCTGTTTGTTGCATGGAAAGTGACTCTGCCTGAGCGTAGTTCCCACATCTGCTGTTCAGTGGCACACAGACAATCCTAGCAGTATCCCACCTCTCACCAGTGCCTCACTGGCACTGCTTGGCAGCACTGCCAGGTTTCAGCAGTTTTCATTTCACCCCTTATCTCAGCAGCACCATCCTGGTCCATGTGGACGCAGAGGATTCAGTCCTCAGAAGCCCCTGAGTAAAATCTATCTAGCAAAATTCCCAGAGACGTGGGAGCAGTTTCCCAGTCTGTATCCCGGGCTGTCCCTCATGACACATGTCTGTCCTTAGACCTTGGAGGAAATTGCTGAAATGGAGGAGGAGATTCGGCAGCTGGAGGAAGACATCCGCAAGAGAACACTGGACCTGAAGGTGGCTCACACCCGCCTGGAGACGCGCACCTACCGGCCCCACATTGAGCTCTGCCGGGATCAGGTACCTCACCTGGAGCGGCCCCTGCAGGGAACTGAGCGGGAAGGGGGCTCTGAAAAACCCGGATGAGTTTTGGAGCAGCTGAGCAATGGATCCTACAGTGACACCGCAAAGCAAGGAAATAACGTCAGAGCTGGGGGAGAGGGACGTGAGGGAACTGTGGCCTTTGTCAAAGCCCTGTTAAGTGCTGTCCCCTCCTCCCTGCAGGCTCAGTATGGACTGACAGACGAGGTCCAGCAGCTGGAGGGGACAATCCGTGCGCTCCAGCAGAAGCGGACAGAGTCACAGTGAGTGTCCTGCTGTCCAGGAACAGCAGTGCCAGCGCTGCCCTGAGGGGATGTGGCTCTGGCTGTCCCTGCTCTGGGCACACGTCCAGCACCTGCCCTTTGGTGCTGGTGGTACTTGTGCTTATGGGGGGCAGCAGTGTTTGTGCTTGGTGGGTGTGGGGTGCAGGCACAGGGGGTCTGTGCTGGGAGGGGAATGGGGCTCCCATGGCCCCTGCTTGACTCTGAATTCATCCAGGCCCTGACTGTTCCAAAAGGGACAAAAAAACAAACGAGGAAGGAACAGAAGTGCTGCTGTGGGCTGACAGCTCCTCGGGTGCACATCTCTTGCTGCCCTCTCAGAGTAGTGTGTGGGCTCACTATTCACTGCCCAAAACAATGAGTATCTGATGAGTTTGCTCTTTGTACATGGCCAAATGCTGCAAGAACGTGGGAAGTTGAGTGTTTCCCGTCCAGTTTAAAATCATGGAATATCCTGAGTTGGGGACAGACACACAAGAATCACTGAGACCAATGCCTGGCCCTGCACAGGATGCCCCAACATCGCACCTTGTGCTTGAGGGCATTTTCCAAATGTTCCTTGAGCTCTGGCAGGGTTAGGGCTGTGACTGGGGAGCCTGTTCCTGGGAAGCAATGCAGCATTTGATCCCAACTCCTGTCCCTTCTGCTCATTCCCAGGGATGCCTTGGATGCTCTTTACCGACAACTTCACCGCATTCGGACCGATATTGGATACAAAACCAATTCTCTGCAACTGGACAACAAGTGCATGGACACCCGGAGAAAGCTTGTGGTCCCTGTGGAGAAGTTTGAGCCAGAGGTCGATGCTGTCAACCGCACCAGGGACCTGCCGAGGAAGAGTCAGCTGGAGCTGGCTTAGCACGCCGGGAATTGTGCAAGCGCGGGGGAAAACTCCCGGTGATTCAGTTCCGTAGCGAGGACCAGCGACATCTGCGTCGCGTTTGGGGAGAATGGAATTCTCCTCCTAGTTTATTTTGTAACTGTCTGGCCCTTGGATGATGTTTACAGCCTCCCGCGCTCCGAGGAGATTTATAAACAATAAAGGGCCTGTCCCCAGTTGTCATCCGCGGTGATTAAATCCAGCTGGATTCCAGGAGGGATTAAGGGAACAGGCGGGTGCGCTGTCGGCACCTCGGTCCTCCGGACCGCCAGGGGGCAGTGTGCGCCGCAGCACCTTCCGCGCAGCCTGCCCCCTGGCGGCCCGGAGGAGGAAGGCGCCGCGAGCGGCAAGATGGCGGCGGCGGGTCCGGCCTCCGGCCCCGGGCGGGTCCCGGCGCGGCCCCGGCCCGGCCCCGCTCGCTTCCGCGGCTGCTTGGCCGGAGCGTTGTTGGGGGATTGCCTGGGAGCTGTCTTCGAAGGCAGGAGCGTCGTAAAGCTGCCGGAGCTGCTGAGTTTCCTTAAAGGACTGGAACCGGCGCCGCCTGAGGAGGGAGGGGAGGCGGCGGGGAGCGCACGTGGAGGTGCGTGATGGGGAGCGCGGCGGGAGCGGGGGATGTTCCCTGGTCCCTCCTTCACACACCCCGCTGTGAACGGCACTCGGCACCCCGGAGGTTCGGGTTAGACCCCAGTACTCCCCAGAACTGGGCTTTGGGGTGTTTGTGTCCCTCAGTACCTCCAGGTCTGGGCTTTGGCTGTGCCCAACCTGCAGAATCCCCAACCCCTCTGCTCCCCAAAACGTGTCAGTGCCGCCAGTCCTTACCCCTCACCTGGTTGTGGGGCATCTCTGCTGTGACTGCCCTGGCTGTCCCCTGCCCTGCTCTGTCCTGTGCCTCTGTGCTGTGGGGGTTCAGCACACATTCCTGATTCCCTGGGGATTCTTTAGGGATATACCGCTGATGCAGAGGGACCCGTGGTTGCTCTGCTCGACCCATGCTGCTCCTGCTCCAGGGAGCTGAGGTGGAGTGTGCTGTGAATGGGTGTGGCAGTGCTGGGGGTTAGCAGGGAGCAGAGGTACCAAAACATGAGGAGGAGAGTGAGAGAAGCACAGAGGTGTTATTTAACTCTTAGGAAGTGATTGCAGCCTCCCAGTGCCTGAGGGGAGTCTGCAGGAAAGATGGAGGCTATTGAGAAAGGCCTGGAGTGACAGGACACAGGGAATGGCTTTCCACTTCCAGAGAGCAGGATTAGATGGGACATTGGAAAGGAATTTTTCCCCATGAGGGTGGGGAGGCCCTGGCACAGGTTCCCTGGAATTGTCCAAGGCCAGGTTGGATGGGGCTTGGAGCAACCTGGGACAGTGGAAAGTGTCCCTGCCCATATCAAGGAGTGGAACAGGATAGGCTTTAAGGTCCCTCCCAACCCAAACCATCCTGGAAATCTGTGATTCTGTGTTAGCCTGTCTGTCTTGTCCGTATATGACTGTGGATGTCAGACATCTTCTCCTGGCTCTTACTAATCTTGAAGTATATTCTGTGTCATTATAGCTGTGGATGCAGCTCCCTGGCTGTATCTCCTTACTCTGACAACCATGGCAGCGTCAACCCCTGAGTACCAGGGAACTTAAATTCCAGACAGGTTTGGGCTGGAAGGCACCTTAAAAATCATCCTGTTCTGTTCCCTGCCACGGGCACCTTCCACTGTCCAAGGTTGCTCCAAGCCCTGTCCAGCCTGGCCTTGGGCACTTCCAGGGATCCAGGGGCAGCCAGAGCTGTTCCAGGCACCTTGTGACGGTCAGGCCTCGGAGACGAGGGTGGTGCTGGCAGAGGGCAGGAGCAGCGTGTCCCTGGTGTCACTCTTTGCCCTCCCGTTGCAGAGTCGCTGCCGTACACGGATGACACGGCCATGAGCAGGTCGGTGGTGCAGTCACTGCTGGCCAGGCGGGAGTTCGATGAGGTTGACATGGCCAAGAGGTGAGGATGAGGCTTCCTGAAGGTGTAACCATCACTGAGACTGTCTGTGGGAGGGCTCAGCGGCTGAGGCAGACTAATTCTAGTCCTAATTACTAATTTTTGGAGGGGAAAAAGTTAGAGAGGTGGTTAATCCTTTAGTTTGTTGTTGCTTTGCCATGCCTTGGACTGTGCTGCTGTGGAGTCCGAAGCAGCCTTGACAGGGCAGTGCTGCTGTGTGTCAGCCTTGTGTGTGTTCACCTTTGGGGAGCATAATACTTGGAGAGTCCAGAAACATTTTGTTTCATGTTTATTTGTTGCTATTTATGTTTGTACTGCCCTTAATTTAGCGAGGGAATGGGAGTGAGCTCAGCTTGACTCTGTTTATGATCCGTTTCCCTGATGAATCCGCAGCCCTGAGAGCATTTGGTTCCACTTAAGGGAAAGCATTTCTTTGTTTAGAAAACTCTTCCATTGAACTTGAACAAAAGACTTTCCTTGTGGTTGTGACCCACGGAAATGTTTCTAGTTTGCTTCTATTTTGAGGCAGAGTTGAGAGGGAAACAAGTGGGTTATGGAAGGTGATGTTTATACATCCTTCTTTCACACTGTTCTTTGGGAATTGTTTCCCTGCAGAACTGAATCACTGAGCCCTGACTGTCACTGATTTAAGTGTGTGTTATTGATTCACTGTAGCAAGAGGCTTCATCGTGTCACAAACCCCAGTAACAGACCAAACCCCCCTGGCTGTTTTCCCCCCTGCCCACGCCAGGTTTGCTGAGGAGTACAAGAAGGAGCCCAACAGGGGCTATGGGATGGCCGTGGTCAATGTCTTCAAGAAGCTCCTGAGCCCCAAGTGCAACGACGTGTTTGAGCCCGCGAGGGCCCAGTTCAACGGGAAGGGCTCCTACGGGAACGGCGGGGCCATGAGGGTGGCCGGCATCCCCCTCGTCTACTCTGATGTCCAGGATGTCAAGAAGGTAACGGAACATTCTGGGCTTCTCCGGGTGTCCCTGCTGCCGGGGGAGTGTCCCAGGAAGCTCTGCTGACACCGGGGTTTCCCTGGCAGTTTGCGAAGCTGAGCGCGGAGCTGACCCACGCCAACTCCCTGGGCTACAACGGGGCCATCCTGCAGGCCCTGGCAGTGCACCTGGCACTGCAGGAAGGGCTCAGCAGGGAAACCTTCCTGGAGCAGCTCATCAGCCACATGGAGCACGTGGAGGCAGATGACAAGTCTCTCAGTGACGCCCGGGCGTGAGTAGCTTGGGGGAAGCCCCAGCCCTGCTGTGGTGGTTTGTTCTGGCTCTTCACGCTCTCCCCTCTTCACTGCACTCTCTGTTTGCAGGCTGGGATTTGAGGATTTACCATTTTCCAGGCGTCTGAAGAAAATCAAGGAATTTTTGGAGCTCAGCAATGTTCCCAAAGCAGATGTGTTGTTTGAGTTGGGTGAGTACCTTTCTTAGTACAAGCATTAGGAAAGCTGGAAGCAGGACTAACTCAGCAAGCCTGGTAGATATGTGTTCCCCCAGACTCCTTTTCAGCCTGTGCTGCCTGTCAGGCACAGAATATGCTGGAAAAGCAGCCTGTGCTCACCAGTCAGGAATTCTGAGTCTCAGTGTATTGACTGGAAAAAAATTGCTAAGGGAAATTTACCTTGCATAATGTTTCATAACATTCCAAGATCTCTTAAGGGCTTTTGGGTCATCATGTTGAATGGGAATGAGTAGATGTGTACGGCCAAGGTATACTGGGGTAACTGGGAATTGCTCTGCAGGATGTGAGTGGTACTGGGGAGCTGGGGGGTTTCTGAGGGACAAACTTTTGCACCTTTTCCTGGTAAAATCCATGATATCATTATGGAAAGTCACTGGCAACAGCGAGTTGCAGTAGGAAGGGAAAAGGAAGGAAGCCCAGAGGGTGTTGACGGGGTGTGTTCCAGGCAATGGCATCGCTGCTCTGCGCTCCGTCCCCACTGCCATTTACTCCTTCCTGCGCTGCATGGACGCTGATCCTGACATTCCTGAGCACTACAACGCCCTGCAGAGAACCATCATCTACTGCATCTCCCTGGGGGGGGACACGGACACCATCGCCACCATGGCGGGGGCCATCGCCGGCGCCTATTACGGGGAGGAGCAGGTGCCCCCGAGCTGGGAGCAGAGCTGTGAGGCTTTCCAGGAGACCCAGAGGATGGCCACGAGCCTCCATGAACTCTACTGCCAGCGGCTCTGAGCTCCGGGGCGGCCCCAGGGCTTTCCTGAAGGCGGAGGGATGGTCAGCTCTGCTTCTCTGGTCAGACCCAGCGGTGGATCCGCGCCGTCGGCCGGCGCCAGCGAGCCTCACTGGGGAGGGAGCCTGCTGCTGTCAGCTGAGAGCTGGGAGCCAGAGCCAGCTTGGGAAAGAGGGGACATCCCCTGCAATCCTGGATCAGCAGGGAAGTGGCTGCACTTGGACAGTGGGTGCAGCTCCCCAAGTGTACACGAGTGACTCATTTTCCACAGGATTCTGCTGCTTGCTTTGTCCACCATTGTGCCATTTGTCGTTGCAGTTACTGGTGGGTGTCTGAATCCATGGCCTTTGTCCCTGTTTTCCTCTGCTCCTGTGTCCATGGGCTGTGTTTTGCTGGTCAGTGGCTTGTCCAGTGGCTTTGGGAGTTTCCACAGCCCTGCTACAGCAGCAGGTCATTCTCAGCTGACCAGATAAGGGATGTCACAGGAGTCACCAGAGAGGCCTGGTGGCCCAGGTTGTCACCTCTGCTGAGCTGGGATAAATGCAGCACAGACTTCCAGGGCAGTTTTTTGCCTTAAAGGCAGAATGAGAAGGGCCAGAGAAGGGAGAAGGGATTTCTTTGCATTGCTGATGGTTCTACGAGACCTTTGGTGCCTGCAGACAATCCCAGCTGGCTCATTGTCCCTGCTGGGAGAAGGTGTCACTAATTGCTGCTGCTCCTATGTCCTTGGCCCTGTGATCCAACAGGCACCTCCTGCACTCTGTACCCTCTTGCACAGCTGCTGTCACACTGCTGCAGCCACTCTGGCTGCTCCTGTGTTCCTACTCTGTGCATCCTGTATTTTTAAAGTCCTGTATATGCCCAGAGCACCAAGTAATTCACAGAATACCCCAAATTGAAAGGGACCCACGCGGATCATGAGAGTCCAGCTCGTGTGGAGTGCAGGTCTGGGAGTGGAGGTATTACAGGGATAGAATGCCTGCTTCTGCTGCAGTCTGTCACAAAAGGGACTTGAGCAGGATGCAGGAGTTAACTTACCAGTCTCAGCCTCTGTACTTGGTAAAAATTGCCCCAAAATGAAAATGAAAGGTGGGTTAATTCGGGACATCAGTATTTAAAGAAGCTGGTGCTGTGCAGAGCTATGTTCCAGAATTTTACATTTAAAACCTTTTTCTAGTGGAGCTGGTCAGAAAGGGAGAAACAGCTTGGGAATGGCACGTCTAGAAAGGGTTGGAAGTTTTTTAATAATTAAAAGCAAAAAGTCATCATATGGAAATGTTTATAAACTTAAATGTGACAGTGTAACTCTTGTTATTTCTCCAGTATGTCTTGTGACACTGGGAGGTGGCTGTGGTGCTCCCCAGTGGAGTCAGCACGTGGTGGCTGTGTCAGGCTGCATGCACATGTGGGAATCTGGCTGCCACAGGTCCTTCCAGTTTTCCCTGTAGTCTGTTTCCTTCAAGTGCCAGTCTTTTGTGTGATGCTATAATGGGTTTTCCTTGTATAAATGGATTCTTGTCCTGGGAACATGTGGAATTTTGGTCTGTTGTATATTTTTGTATTGTGCTGCAGATCTGAGCTGTAAAAGATCAGGTTTTCCACATTATTCTGCCAGAGGGGCGACCAGATTCATGTAAGTATTTAAAATAAAGTATTTTTCTTTTAAAGCAGCTTTGTAATTTTAAATGTTTGGAACTCTGGATAAGGAAAGAGCTCCTGTTTAAAGACTAGAGCTCTTTGGGCCTGAATTTAGATGTGTACTTAACCCTTCAGCTTCCTTGGAAGGAAGTAAAATCCCTGAGTTACCTTTGTTAAGTAGCCTCTGCTCCTGTGTTTTCACTCAAGTCATGAAGTTGTGCATCCTCAGTGCCAAGAGGACCAGGAGTGGTTCTTGGTGCAAGGGTGGGTTGACACTGGGCATTGTGGGGAGGGCCTTTGGAAAGGTCCCTTTTCCTTCTCAGCCTGTGGAAGGAGTTCAGGTGCTGGAATCCAGCGTAAAGAAGTTGAGTGTAAGAGAACTGCATGAGACAGAGCAAGTCCCAGGACAAAGCACAGCTGAGCCAACCTCTATACAATAAGTTTTATTGATGTTTGTCAATACAATCAAGTACTGCAGTTTTAGTTGTGAAGAGCAGGTCAGTTTTGGGTCACAAAGAGTGCATTTTAAACCAACTTTTACTAGGACAGTGCATGTAATAAGTATTTACAAAACTAAAAACCTCTATATACTAGGTTAGAAATGAAGATACTAGAGGCGAATTTAAAAAAAATAGTAAGAATTTGTATATAAAAATGCACATTGTAATGCAGTTTTCAGCATTAAAAATAGACATACCTCATCCAACCCAACCTTTTTTATTCTTGTGATTGAAACCAAAATCCCACGCGCTCACACACACGACAGAAAATAATCCTTTCTGCTGGCTAATATGTACTCAGTATTCCAGAAAAAAAAAATCCTTCTGGAGAGTGAACAGCCTCCCTCATCCTGTGCATCGTTTTTTTTTTTTTTTAGCCTAACTATGTGCGTGTAATATCTTTGCTTTCCATTAGTGTGTAAATGTAAGAGGTTAAATAGCTGCGAGGGGTGATTATTGGTTCGCTCTGCACGTGAAGGGAAAGTGGAATTACAAAACAGTATCTACAGCACAAACTTAATCTGGGGGTGGTTACAGTGAGGAGTTTGGTCGTTGCTTTTTGCCAGCTCGAACAAGAAGTTTGAAATGAAGCAGAACAGAACAAAGAGAGATGGGCTGTAGATTAGGCACAGTATAAATAAGTTGCTTTGAGGAGCAGGATGAAGCTCCCACCAGGCGTGGCAGCTCCTGGCCCTGCACAAGGCTGGGCCCGCTCAAATCCCTCTGTTCTCCACAGAAAAGGAGACAAGTCCCCTCCCAGCACCCTCCCCTACCAAATCTGGGCTTGGAAAAATCATCTGAGCTTCCACTTTTAATTTTAGGGAGTGTCCCTGCTGGGAAATAGCCTGTTAGGATCACAACCCAAATGGTCCTGACCCCGCCCTCAGGAGTTAAAAACATCCAGTGGGATCAGACACCTTTCAGCTTGAAGAGTTTCATCTCTGCATGAAACTTGCAGCTTTAAGGAGAGAAATTCACAGGGAGAAGATCCCCCGGAGGGGACACACAGCCCCAACAGGCAGTGCCCAGAGCATTGGCCTTCCAACTGCAAATTTCCTTCTTGTGTTTCTTAATATCAGGGATAGGCAAGTTTTTAAAAGGAAGGCCTGAATGGCAAGAGGCAGAAACACAGGACAGGCTTGAGGAGAAAACAAACAAGCAAAACAGAAATAGAAGAAGGAAAGTTGTTTAAATATCTCATAGAGTCCATCTGGAAAACAAGCCCAGTCCCAGTCTTGCTACATTTCTTTGGCCATCAAGCAGGCTCTAGGAAAATGCAAAAGTCAGAGCTGGTGACCAAATTGTTGCTGTTTCTCAGGGATGTGCCTTTGCAGAGGGACAAGCAGTGGGATAGGCACATGGATTGACTTCAGCAGCATGCTCCTGGCCTGGGATGAGCAGCATCCCTGTCCTGGAAGTGGCAGTGACTGTTGTACTGTGAGAAAACCTGCAGAGCCACAGGATCTGTGTGGGGCAGTGCCACCATGCCTAGCCCAGAGCCCTGCAGCTCGTGATCAGGTCAGTAACGCTCCAAGCATTAGAGAGACAAAGTGGTAACGACAGGCAAATGTTGATTTCTTTAACCTAAGTCACAGAGTGGCCCTGGGGCTGGTGCCCTGTCACAGGTACATATTGCACTACACTTGAAAGTGATGTTCTTCAATGGGTCATAGCACCGTGGTGAAATCACTGTGTGGAAAGTTAGAACCAGCACTATTTTTCTCTTAATTCCAAGATCCCCAGAGGAAGGGGGGACACCAATGCAGAAGTTCACACATCCTGAAATAGTGAGACAGGAAAAGCAAGTTGTCCATCAGTGGCACTTCCTTATGTCACACCAGCTGGCAGCACCGTGAGCTGGGCTCACACTGCCATCCTTGTGTGGGCAGAGATGCTCCTGAGGGCAGGCAAGTCTTTGGGCTGCAGAGACAGACAGGACAGGACCAGCCCTTGGACTTCCCAGCAGGTGAATGGAGAGAGCTGATCGTTGTTCATCATGAGGGTCCCAGCTTCCCTCACCACCTTTGGAACTGGTCGTGGCATCCTCCCAGGTACCAGTGCCTGGATGATTTTATTCCTAAAGGTACTGGGGGGGAGGGTTAAAAATAATATTTACTTCTTAGAAGAAGGTGCTTATGCAAAGTGTTCCACTCTTTAGAATTATAAATCCAACCACACTGAATCCGGAGTGAATCGGAGAGACTGCCCCAAAGCACAGTCTGGAAAAACAGGCATCAGCGAGCCTGGAACTTGGGCATCTGATGGTTTGGAAGGAAATTTCTCAATCCAGCGTGGATCCCTGCTGCTATAGGGGTTTGTATAAGTGCCTGGGACCCTGTGTTGGTTACCAAACACGCCAGCCATGACACAGCTGGATTTATTTATCTAGCATTCCAAATGGGAAATGAGGGCACATGATACAGACCACAGGGGTCTGCTCTTCCAGCTGACCCTCTCTGGATCACAGAGCCAGATCCTTGCCATCCCAAGCATGTTCCTGTGTTTGATGTCCAGTTACGGGGGTATTTATTCCAAATATGCTTTGTTGAGGAAGTTGTTCCCCTCCCTCCCTTCTCCCTCCCCCCAAAAAAAGAAAGGTAGATGGATAGATGTCTCTTTCCTGATTACCCTCTTGACTCATGGATCAAACAGCGTGAAGCAAGGTGCCATGACAATGTCTTGCGCGTTCTTCCCAGTGATTTTTCTTTTTTGTATTAATTTTAAAACACTTTTTTATCAAAAAAAAAAAAAAAGACAGTTTATGGCTAAAGTGGGTGAAAAGGAAACGTGCCCAACAGCCGTTATGTGGGGCAGAGCAGGAACCCGGAGAAGGAGGAGTGGATGTATTCTGTGGAGTACAGCCCATTGGCCTGGTCCGAGGGCATTTGTACCCAGACCTGGTCGTTCTCCTTGAGTTCAAGCACGGCACTGCCCGAGGCCTGGTCCAGGTACCCCTTTTTGTACTCATCGTAGGTGTAGGTGGCCGGCACGTTGTTCTTATACAGGGCCACCCAAACGTTGGTCCCTTTGACGTGCACATGGTAGGCAAAGTAGTAGATTCCAGACACGGGGCAGGTGAAGATCCCGGTGACCGGGTTGTAGCCGTTGTGCCCGTTGTACAAGGTCCGGTCAAACTTGACGGGCATGCCGGACGCGGGGAAGGGGGAGGTGAGGATGGCAGTGAAGGCGGGCGCGATGCGGGCAGCGAGCTCTCCTCGGCCGTACTGTGGCTTGCCCGGCTTCCCATTGCCCAGCACTGCCCCCTCCACGCCACCGTCCGGCAGGTGCAGCCCCGCGATGCCCGTCTCGTCCAGCACTCCTGGCGCTCCTGGCGGCCCCGGTGGCCCCGGTGGGCCTGGTGGCCCGTTCAGCCCCGGCGTTCCTGGCATCCCGGGTGGGCCGATGGGTCCGGCCATGCCAGGCTCGCCGCTCTTCCCCTCGCCGGGAATGCCAGGGAGCCCGGGCTCCCCTTTCAGGCCCGGTAATCCCTGAGGCCCCATGGGACCAGCAGGTCCTTGCAATCCCGGGATGCCGGAGGGGCCCCTCAGCCCCGGCTGCCCCGGGATCCCACCGTCCCCTTTAGGCCCGGGGCCACCCGTTAATCCAGGCACCCCCGGAAGGCCGATGAACCCTGGTTCACCTTTGGGGCCGGTTGGACCAGGAGGTCCCAGTGACCCGGGCAGGCCCCTTTCTCCCGGCACCCCCGGCTTCCCCGCGAAGCCGTTCGGGCCCTGGTCACCGCGCATCCCCGGCATTCCCGGGGGCCCGCTCGGCCCCGCCTCCCCCTTGGGGCCGGGCAGCCCGTGCTTGCCCGGCAGCCCCATGGAGCCCGGTGGGCCCGGCGGGCCGATGATGCCGGCAGGGCCTGGCTCGCCCGGCTCCCCATCAACGCCGGGCTCCCCCTTATCACCGATGGCTCCCTGTGCCCCGGGCTGCCCGCGGTCTCCTTTCAGGCCGGGCATGCCTGGCTTCCCGTAGCCCGTGGGACCCGGCAGGCCAGGGAGACCGCGGATCCCGGGCTCTCCCTTCGGTCCCATGGGGCCCTGTATCCCTGGCACCCCCGCGGCGCCCGGGACACCGATCCCATCGATCCCGGGGGGTCCCCGCGGCCCCACAGGGCCGGGTTCCCCGGTGACACCCGGCCCGCCCGGGGGACCCATGTCGCCCTTGTCCCCGGGCGCGCCCGGCAGCCCAGCGAGGCCCGGCTTCCCAACGCCAGCGGGACCCGGGGGCCCCGCTGGGCCAGGAGGGCCCCCATTCCCCCGGGGCCCCGGTAAGCCTGGCTTCCCCACGCCGTTTTCACCCTTCATCCCTCGTTCTCCGCGGGGACCCGGCTCTCCTTTCGGGCCAGGCTCTCCCCGAAACCCAGGCAGGCCGGGGCCGCCCTGGGGACCCGGCTTCCCGTTGACAGAGAGGCCGGCTGGCCCGGGCAGCCCTGGCGGGCCGGGAAGTCCCCTCGGCCCTTGCTCCCCACGCATGCCAGGCTCGCCCTTGGCTCCGGGCATCCCTTTCATACCCGCCTTTCCGGGGAGTCCTGGGATGCCGGGTTTCCCAATGCCCGAGAAGCCAGGGGGCCCGGCGGGGCCGGGTTGGCCGTGCATTCCCGGCTTCCCCGTGCCCGGCTTTCCTGGGTAGCCGGGGGGCCCGGGGGGTCCACGCGGGCCAGGCTTCCCTGGCGGTCCTGGCTCCCCTTTGAGGTCCATGGGCAGCAGTGGTGGCATGTCTGTGGAGAGAGGAGACACAGAGTGTCACTAGAGTTGGCAAGGAGTGTCCTTGGGATGTTGGAGCCGGGGTCTCTGAGTGGTCTGGGCTGGGCTTGAAGGGGGACCCTTCCACTTAAACACGGCCACAGCAGCTTCCTGGGCCCCCACATCAGCAGGGCTGTCCTGAGGCAAGGACATTCCAGCTGCACATCCCTCCATGACGTCAGGTGACAGCATGGAAAGTGCCAGTGCTTGCTGTCAGCTCTGGCAGGGCTATTTTGTGATGAGTTGCTGCAGGGTGTTTTTGGAGCTGGATTCAAACCTGCTACCTCACTTCCCAGCGGCCTCGAAAGCACCGTGGGATTCAGTCCCTTCTGCCTGGGCTCAGCTGAGAGGATGGCGACAGAGCGAGCCAAGACTGAGGATAATCCCTCACCCCGTCCCACGAGTCCAGGGCCTTGGGAGACCTTTAATCCTTTTGGATTAGAAAGAAAACTCTTGGACATGTACTCGAGAACCTGAGGAGGCGATGGGTGTATGGGTTTTGCCATGCCCACAGAGCTTGCTGGCACAGCTCCCGAGTCCAGCAAAGCAGAGAAAAACCAAAAAGCAAAAAAGCTCTGGGGATGGAGGAGAAGCCAAGAGCTGGGAGGGAAATGCAGCCTCAGCTCCGTCCAAATGAGTCAGCCCAGCTGGGAATAGGCCGCAACCACTTGACATTTCAAGAATTTATTGAGGTCTTTTGCAAACGGATATAAGAAAGAAACTAATGGGCTGAGAGACTCCAAAGGCAAGGAGAGGCAGATGACATGCCCACCACAGCTCAGCATGGAAAGCACAGACATGAGCATAAATAACTCCTCGAGGCTGGCCCTCCCACGTGACACCAGGAAAGGGTGAGAAAGAATAAATCTGACAAACTCTTTTTTTGGGCAGTTTGAAATGAAGGAAATACTCGACAGTCACATGTACACGGGACAACGATGAGAAATACGAAAGGCAGAGGAAAGGGTTGTGACATCTTAGGTGAATTTAAATCAAATCTGCCCAAGGGAGATCATTCCAATTGGGAAGAGATCTATGTGGACATGTTCCTGGGATAGGGATGGATCCTGCCCAGGGTGGGAGCAGGATACAAGACTGCATGGCACAGTCCCCAAGGTCTGCCAGTCTGGCCCCTCAGTGAGCCAAGCTGGGCTTTGGGAGCACGGACACACGTGGTGCTGGGATCCGCCAGCACGGAGATTTCCTCAGTCAACGGGAAAAGCTTAGGGGAGATTTGAGACACGTGAAAAGAATAACTGTGGCAGCAGCAGGCACAGCTCCCGGAGCATCAGAGGTGGCTTTGCCTGCCCTAAACACAGCAATTGGCTCTGGCCCTTCCCAGCCCGGTGCTGCTGTGTTTTTCTTTGGGTAATGGAAACATTTTTAGAGCTTATCTAGTAATCAAAGCCTGGCCCATGTCCTCAGCTGTAGCTGCTGTCACTTGGCTCTCTTGATGAAGGAAATACTTGTCTGTCATGACACTTGACACTGCCACTGGATTTCTGCAAACTTCTGCTCCTCACCCCGGAAAATGGTGTGGGAAAGAGAGCAAGGGAGCTATGCAATGCTGCACTATTTCTGGGGTTTGGATTTCTGGAAAAAAAAATTCTCCAGAAAATTATTTCAATGTGTTTTCTCCCTCCACTTTTTCTTTCTAAATTTTTTTCTTGCAATGGTTTGAAATGAATTAGTTTTCTAGGTCATTTTGCATGGAATCAGAACAAGGATCTACAGCTGAGCCCACGAAGGAAGGAAAAAGCACACACACTCTCTCACACAAGGCAGTGGAGAGAAACGCCAGGCAGGAGCTGCCAGCTTGCAGGTGGCCAAAAAAGCAGACGGGAAAACCAAACCGGGGCCGTCAGCGGAGGGAAACTGGGACACTGCAGCCCCACTGGTGTCCGATTTCAAAAGCCCATGTCTTACCACAGACACATGTCTCGGAGCTCTGCGCTTCGCAGCACCAGCGTGGGGTTCTGTTCCCCTCGAAGCATGAACTGAGCTGCCGTGAATGTTAACGCGGAGCCAGCGCGGGCAGGGGACGGGGCAGGAGCTCCCACCACGGATCGTTCCCTCTCCTGAGGAGCAGGGATGCGGCTGGGTGGGCGCTGAGCCCCTCTGGAGCTGTGCTCATCCCAGTAAGGACCCCTCCTGCCTGGGGAAGGGTCCCGGCAGCGCAGACCGGCCAGCAGAGGAATAATCCAGCAGGAAGGGAAGTGGTTCCCAGCCATGAGCAGCCAGCAGCGGGTCTGGCCAGCACAGCCAGATGACACTGCAGGAAGGAGAGGTTGGCTGCTCTGTGGCGGAGCCCAGCCGAGCTTGTTCCAGAGCTGCTGCCAAGCCCTGTCTCGTGAGAGAGTTTCACAGGCTCTCAGGGATGTTGCGTGGGATCAGTGTTTTAGCACCTCTCACGATGTCTCCCAGCAGCAGGTGCCCCAGCACAGCCCTCACTCGTGGGTTTACCTGGCTGCAGGGCCATCGACTTGGTTTAAATTAAGCCAAAATAAACCCCAATGTGCAAATCTCTGCTTCAGCGTTCTGAGCGTTTCAGCGTTTAGCAGCATCTCCTCCCCTGAGCTCCCTCTGTGGTGCTCTGGGCCGGTTATTTTGGGGTGAGAAAAGGTGTCTCACACCCTGAGGAAACCTCTCCCTCCCTAGGTGGCACCTGGAGGCAGGAGGGAAGCCCCAGCCGGGGGTCCCAGCTGGGGCAGCCCGGGGGCCCCGCAGAGCTCCCCTGGGTCGGGGTAACCCGCGGGGGCACGGCACAGCCCTGCGCCGTCGCGGCCAGTCAGCTGAGCTCCCCGAGCAGGGCAGAAGGCCAGCAGGGATTTTCCTTGCCAAATTAGAGGTTAAGCAGAGATGGGAGCTCGGTGGGATCCAGGAGGCACCAGCTTCCCCAGCTGCCTCTGTGCAGCCCCACAGCTGGTGGCTCGGGCTGCAGCTGTCCCTGCGTCCCCCTGTCCTGTCCCCCACCTGTCCTCTCCTTCCCAAGGGTTTCAGAGGAGTAATGCCCAGGGGACTCCTGTGCTCTGCCCTGCCTCGGTGTCCCCTCTGCCTGGTCTGACCTGGCAGAACTTGTCCGAACCCCTCCTTGCCCCAGCCTGGCACGTTCACTGCTCTCCCCACCATAGACAGCGTTGCTCAGAGGCAGTGCAGGCCGCTCCCATGCATAGGAAGAAGGGAAAAAAAGAAGGGAGAACAGCAGGGAGAGATTTGAATCCAGTCCCACCAGCAGCTGAAGTGTTCCTGTGCTACGCTGGAAGGTTTTGGCTCTGGCTGGGATTCAGGGAGCAGCTTTACAACAGCTGGGAAGGGGGCAGGGAGGGGGGGCTTGTAGCACACTTCGGCTCCAGGTTTTGCTGTGTGTTTTCTGACACATGTGCTGAGCTGAACTCCTGATAAGCCATTCAGCCCTCCAGTAAATCAGCCACCGGTGGCCCAGCCTTCTCCAGTTTCTCCTCCCAGAGCCAAAACTTCAGCTCCTGGGAGGATCCAGGGCCATGACAACCCGTGGGGAGGCTCCAGTGGCTCTTCCCAAGGGCCAAGTACCAACCTGGCAGGTCTGGATACCCGAGCCCAGCACTGCCCCATCCCGTGGTGGTGCCAGCACTGGGGTGGGTGCAGGCAGGGCAGCTGGGGACAGGGGATTACAGAAGGCTGGGGGTGCTGGAGCCCTGGCTGTGCAGAGCAATGACCCTGGTGCCCCGGCCCCTCTGGGTGCACGTCACTCAGTGGGGAGCGATTTAACACGTGTGGAGTTTCTGGTCGCTGCTCTCCAAGGGAGGAAATGTCTCTCTCCTGCTCTTCCCTCGCCAGGCTGGGTCTCAGCTCCAGCCTTGGCACTCTTTCCTTTCCCAGCTGGTGCAAAATGCAGACAGGGAAACGGAATAGGTGGAGGAGTGGAAAAAGCCTTGCCAGGACAGCTCAGGTTTAACAGCAGGGAGAGGCGGAGACGGCGAGTGCTGGGTCTTCTGTGCCTCCCGCTGCTGGGGAGGGGCAGGAGGATAGGAACCAGAGGTGGAGGGTCCCCTGTGTCCCCTGGCTCCCAGACCAAGGTGCCCTCTCAGCCCCAGCAAAGGGCTTCACTTCCCTGCTGAGCCTCTATCCATGTCCATCCTGTCCTTTTGCAGCGGGTTAAAGACCCAAATGGTCCCTCCATGCTTGGCCAAAAGTGACCCTTGGCTGTGCCAGGCAGCTCCCAGGAGCTCTGACCCTTAGGGTAGAGGGTGACAAGTGCCCAGTGGCTGTGAGGTGCCACGTCCCCTTCCCACTGTCCCGTGTCCTCCCACAGCCCCACAGAGCGCATCCCTTACCCAGGTACTGCCCTTTGCCTTCACGGAACGGGGGTCCCAGGGGTCCCTTCACCATGGGCTGCATGTACTTGACTTGAGCGTAGCCCCCCACGCCGCCTCCCGCGGCCGAGCCGGGGCCCGTCACCATCACCATCGTCCCCAGCAGCAGCAGCAGCGCCACGACGTCCGGCAGCATCCTGCTCCCACGGCCCCTGCAGGCAAAGCAACAGTGAGAGACACTGGGTGCACACACCAGCTGGGAGCCTGAGAACGACCCCCGTGGCAGCGGGACTCCCTTCAATTTGCCTTTTTGTGGATATCAGAGGTATCCTGAACACGCTGCCCTCCCCGACACGCCACAGCTGGGAGATGCGCGGTAAATGCAGTTTATGGAATAGAAGCCCAGGATCACTGAGGTTGGAAAAGACCTCCAAGACCATTGAGGCCAACCTGTGACTGATGTCACCTTGTCACTAGCCCTGAGGATTGAGAGCCACATCGAGTTGTTCCTCAGACACCTCCAGGGACTGGGACTCCACCACTTCTCTGGGCAGCCCCTTCCAATGCCTGACAGCTCTTTCCACAGAGAATTCTTTCTGGTGTCCAGCATGGACTCCCCTGGCACAGCTTGAGGCTCTTCCCTCATCTTGCACCGTAACCAACCATGGGGGTGCCCAGTGGAGTCTTACAGAAGCTGCCCTGAGGGTCTATCATAAACTCTCACATCCCTTATACATTTTTAAGAAATATAAGAGGGGGGGGAAAAAGCAGATGAGACCTGCAGCCCACTGAGCCCAGCATTGCTGTCACATCCCTCAAGTGAGCAAGGATTCCTCTCACAAGAGCCATGGCTCCTGTGGGAGGCACAGGGTGCCACTGCCAAGCCCTGCCTTCCCTGGGGGCAGCCGGTGGGTGCTGAGCCCCCCAGGTGGGTACTGAGCCCCCCAGGTGGGTACTGAGCCCCCCAGGTGGGTGCTGGGCCAAGCCCTCGATGTGGGAGGCAGATTCTTGCTGCGTTTGTGGCTCAACTGCGGCGCTTCGCGGGCAGCGCCGGGAACTCGCGCGGCGGACGAGGGATGGGACATGGGAGCAGCAGCCTCAGCCTTAAGTGCCTGTTTATTTAAAATAAACCCCTTTTATAAATACTTTCTTCCTTCAGCAACTCTCCCTGTCAGCTCCACGTGCGGAGCTGAAAACAGATTGATTTGCAAAGAACATTTATTTTCGGAAGCTTAGACAACACGTGATGCCAAAGAGCTTTTTGCTGCTTTTCCTCCTTCTCACAATAATTGACCTGTGGTGGTTATTAATGAGAATTAAGCTCCTGGCCTGTCCCGCCGGGGAGCAGGGGCTGGGCTGCTGCATGCCGGGATTTCATCGGAATTTCCTGAATTGCTTTTGCTGAAGCAGCAGTGAAAAAAAGAGCTGCAGCCTAGAGAAAAAACAACCCAAATTAAAACAAAATTAAAGCAAATTAAGTCAAGGAGCAGGGAGCCCTGGCATGGGATTGTTCCTGATGCCACAAGGGCTTGGCAGGTTTTTGGAGTCTCCAGGGACGAGGCAGCCTTGACAGCTGGTCTTGTGCCTGGAAAATGGTCTGGGAGTCAGCTGAGGGCTGGAGGGGACAGGGATGGCCCTGTGAGGATGCAGGTGGCTGTGGCAGACACTGGAAGAGGAGCTCTGCTCTGCCCATCCCACCAGAGCCACGGGCCCGGAGCGGTGCCATCCCCACCGGGACACCTGGAGCTGTGGCTGTGGGTCGGGTGGCACTGCCAGGGACAGGGGTGACAGCCACCCCCGGCCTCCTTGGCAGCACGGCCGGGGCCTCGCCGGCATTATTGTTTTTCTGTCTTCAGGGTCGAGGAGAGGAACACTTCTTTTTATGAAGCATTATTTTAGAAGGATTTGTTTAAGGGGAAAAGAATCCCATTTTAAGGGATTGCAGCTGTAAAAATACAGTTTCTGTTAAATAAAAGAGGAGAACAAACCCCTGAATCAGCTATTTACTTGTTTTCCTTACCTGGTATGACCCCTGTGCCTCCATCTCTACCTCCCTCCCTTCCTAGCTCTCTCCTCTCCCACCTGGGCTGGGTCCTCCCACGCTCCTCCCCTCCACTGGGCTGTTTTCTCAGGATGCTGCCATGGGAGCAGCACCCTGGGGTGGTTCAGCCCCTCGCTGCTGGGTGCTGCATCCTCCTTCTGTGAGACCTCAGCCCTCAGAGAGATGTGGGATGCAGGGAAAACAGAGCCAGAGGGAAGGGAGAGGGAGGACAAGAGAATCTGACCACGGTTTTATTGTGTATTGGATGTGAAACTGAGCTCCCTGCTCTGTGTCCTGTCACCCCCTTGATCCAGCTGGGTCATTCCAACTGCCCCAGTCTCTGCAGAGCAACGGGGGGAGCCTGGCCTGAGTCCCCCAGGTACATGTCCCTCAACAAAAGGGGTCTCTGGTGCTGTGCTGTGCCCCCCGGCCGTGCCCAGCACTGGGGCAGGAGGCCTCCTGCTACCCGCACTCTCCAGGCAGTGATTTAATAACAATAAAATGGAAACATCTGGAGTCTCATATGATGGATAAAGTGTGCACAACGTGCTTGCGGAGAGGCTCTTTCATGCTTGAAATCTCCTGTGTTATGAACTGATAATTAATCACACGGAGCAGCCACATGACGCTCCCATCTCGCCAGGCAGGTCGCAAATAGTGCCCGATCCATCATGTGTATGGGGTGGCTACAGACAGACAGGGGTCACCTGCCCGTCCTCCTGGGGGTCACCTGCCTGTCCTGAGCATCACCTGCCCATCCTCCTGGGGGTCACCTGCCCGTCCTCCTGGGGTCTGGGGTCAAGAACTTGCTCTTGTATGACCAACAGAAATCCCATGGGATTAATTTTTTTCCCACTTGGAGCAGGGGAGGTGCTTTGGGGGTCCCAGCTGTAACCCCTCCACTCTGCCTGGGCACTGCAGCCACCAGGCTGGGCACCATCCAGCCAGGCTTCTGTCCTTCAGAGGCAGCTGCAGCCCCCCCAGCACACTCCAGTACGACCAAAACCGTTCCTTGACGCACAGCCAAGCCCAGCAGGAGCTGCTGAGCCAGGAGGGTTCATACAGGGGCAGCACTTGAGGGGTCCATGCTGTTCTCTGGGGATGCTGGAGCAGGATGGGGCCCAGCAGCACTGCACAGCTCAGCTCTGGGGGGAGCAGGGCCCCGACCCAGCACCGAGACCCCTGGCACGGCTTCAGAGCCGCCGCCGCCACGCTGACGGTGCGAGTGTCGGCTCCCCTGGCAGGCGGCGAGCAGACGTGTTAAAAACCCCTGGCACGCCATGAAAGCACTGGGAACAGGGAAAAAATCTCACACTTCAACCATGAGAAAAGAGACAAGAAATGTCACCTTGTTCTTGCAGGAAAACAACCAGCCCGTGCCGCCTCCGTCGCTCCAGAGCTGCTCGTGGCTTGTGCTGGGCAGCCTGGTGAGCTCCCAGCATGTTCCTGGCATGCTCCTGGTCATTCCCAGTGGGAGAGGGCTGCTGCCCCCCGCACTGTCCCACTCTCCCCACAGAGCCCATGTCAGCACTCCCATGGCTGTGGACTGGGCAATGTTCCTGTGAACACCATGGCCCCGCTTCCCCACGGACACGGCCAGGGCTGCTGGCTGAGCTGCAGCTGATTTATGGCCCCTGTTACTTAAATATTAATGAAGGGCCTGGCCGGCCCCGCGCCTGCTCCCTTTGAGGCTAATTATTTTTTAAGTCAATATATGTAATCCACGGGGGATCTGCCATTGTGACTGAAGGTCGGCACAACGGGGAACTTGTATAAACCCGGCAGTCAAAGTGTGGTCAGTTTGGGGCACAGCATGCGCTTGCTGGCACTCACCCCAGCTCCGGCCCCACATCCATCCCAGGGCCACGCCAGCCCCACAGAGGGGCTCAGGGATGAGGCAGGATGAGGAATTTGATGCACTTCAACTGCATGCCCAGGCTCACTGGTGAGGCCTCATCCCATCCTGGTCCCTGTCCCCGTACCCATTGCTGTCCCCATCCTCTCCCCCGTGACCAAGCCTGTACCCATCGCAGACCCCATTCTGTGTTCTGGGATCACGAGGCACAGCCACCACCTCTGGAAGCCGCGGCAGAAGCTGGCCCAGGACTGGGGAGAGAGCAGTGGGAAGCACCTCGCACTCGCCCGGGGCGGGGGGGACGCAGGGAAAGGGAAGCACCGGGAGCAGCCGGCGCGTGTGGGTGGGCTGGAGCAGGCGGGCTTGGCCGCCGCCGTGTCCCATCGAGCCGCTCCATCCTCCGGTCATTTACAATAAAAAATAAAGCAGGGAGGATTTCCAAGCCCAACACGGGGCTGGCCCGGGTCCAGCGGGAGGTCGATGATTTGCTTTGCGCTACACATGCTTTAAAAATAATAATAAACCGAGTCAAAAACGAAAAGTGAGCTATGAAGAGGGAGAGCAGCACGTTGTTTCCGCGGGCCGGGCTGCGAAAGCCAAAGGCATCAGGGAGCAGCTCGGCTGAGCAGCGCCGGAGCGCGGGGGAGACTTGGCACCAGCCTGTCCTTAACTGCATGACACCTGATCCCATCCAAGGCTGCTGTACGCGCTGCCGGACCCGGAGCCGGAGCCGGAGCCTCGCCCGCCAGCAGCCCAGGGAACAAGAAAACATTTTCCTTGACGAAGAAAAAACACCCCACCCCATCTGCAGGGACCTGCTCCACCATGCAGTGCCCGTGCCTGGCCCTGAACGGAGCTGGATAGGCACGGCACAGCACGGCATGGGCTTGGTACAGCGTGGCACAGCCTAGCAGATCATGGCATGGCACAGCACGGCATGGCTCGGTACAGCATGGCACAGCCTAGCAGATCACGGCACGGCACAGCATGGCATGGCTTGGTACAGCATGGCACAGCCTAGCAGATCATGGCACGGCACAGCATGGCATGGCTTGGTACAGCGTGGCACAGCCTAGCAGATCATGGCACGGCATGGCATGGCCATGGTGCAAGCTGCCCATGGCTCAGGCTGCCTGCAGCCGGGGATCCAGGGGTCCTGCGGCGATGCCAACACCAGGGGTGGTGCCACCACTTGATCCCGCGGCCGCCGGGTCAGGGCTCAGCTCAAGAGGATTAGTGACCCCGGGCGTGTGTGCCGGGAGCGCAGCTGCAGGTCACGGCTCAGGGCTTAATCCCTCACCTCCAGCTGTCAAAACTCCTCGGGAGAGCGGCAGAGCCCCGGCGATCACTGCCGGGGCTGTGCGTGGGGCTGAGGCCATCCCTGAGGAAGGGTGGGCACCGTGAGACCCAGGCAGAGACCCCCGGGTCAGTACTGGCTGGGGCCGTGTCTGGGTGGAAAACTCTGCCTCGGAGCCGCAGGAACACCGGGCTCCTGCCTCCCAGCATCCCTGGGGTGCTGCAGCTCCCTCACCCATAAACAGCTGGGAAGTCACCCACGGAGGTAAGTGAGACCCAAGGGACATGTCCCCCCTTGCCCTGGCCCCAGCTGAGGGTTTCTGCACCCCAAATCCCCGGTCCCACTCCCCCGCCAGCCTCCACTCCACCGAAATACCAGAGCTGCAGCATTAATAGCAGGGTTCCCTGCCAGGTGCATAGTTTGACCAGTCGAATCACACATGCCAAACCACAGGTATTTTATGAGACGTTTCCTGTTATGAAGACATTTTTGTGGGGATTCATTTTTTTTCTTCCCTTCTTCTTCCCCTCTCCTCCTCCTCCTCTTCCCAGTGGGATGATGGCCTGTCCAGGGGGCAGCTGTGATGCTGTCCCTGAGGGCTGGAGGAGCAGAGCAGTAGCCAAGTGCCAGAGCTGGGCTGCAGTAGGGATGAGGGTGTTGGAGAGTTCCATCCCCCCGGCTGGAACACCTTTCCAGGGGACTACACAGGGGCTGTGCAGGGTCCAAACTACTCTGTGAACCCAGGCTCACGCCATGACCAAGCACAGACACTTGTGCCCGGATCCTGCTCTGGGATGTGGAGCATTTGCCCAGACACCACAGGGAGGGACAGGGGCTGCAAGCCTCAGTGATCTGCCGGAGCATTGGGCATTGCTGTCCATGGACACTGTGCTGGCTGGGCCAGCCCTGCTCCAGGGACACCTCAGTCCTGCTGGGAGCAGTGGGAAGCAGTGGGAGTTTCCTCGAGAGCCACAGCTCAGACCCACCTTGCTTTCACAGCTCCTGTGCAGAATTAGCGTTTTCTAAGGCAACGGGTGTTTTGCGAAGAAATCTGCTAAGCCTGGAGGGACCCGCAGAGAGCGATTCCCATCCCAGGGAATTTGCAGGCAAGTGGCCACGAACCGCAGACATTTAAACTTCCAGCCTCGTGCTGGGGTCACTGCCTTCATTCTAATGAGCCCTGTGGGGCAGGGTGCTCAGGGCAGCTCCCTTTGGGGGGCTGCAGGCTGGGACGTGTGGGGCAGCAATGCTGTGGCTTGTTCCAGCCCTGCCCACCCATCCCACGGGAAGGGGACCCTGCTAAAGGGGATGCAGTGGGGAGCCAACAGTGGCTCCGGGTGCAACAAGCAGCAGCACCTGTTCTCCCAGGGGAAAGATGTGCTGGCCTCACACCATGGTAAATACAAGCTCCAGAGCAGTGGGACACCGAGCCAGGACAGCTGGTGCTGCTGGTCAGCAGCTCAGTCCCTGGCACAGCATCTCCACCACGGTGTTCCTACCCTGTGGTTTTCCCACCTGAGCTCTCCACTCCTCCCTCAGCACCTGCCCAGGTACAACAGCAAATGTGTGAATTGCTGTGAAAACATCCCCTGCTGTCTAAAACACCAGGAACATCCCCCATCCCTACCCCAGCTGCTTGGACAGGAACCTGCCTCACAGTTTTTATCCTAACAGTAATTTTATTTTAACGTCAGAGTTTGAAATCCTGTCTCCTTGATTTAGTTGTGTCCTTTGATCTCCATTTCCTCTCCTCTTCCAGCTTTTTAGCAACCCCCCAGGTGAGCCTGGCTGGTGCCAGCGCTGCTGCCCCGGCAGCCCCTGCTCCCGCACATCCTCCCCGCGTTTATCCTCCACAAAACACCCACTGAGACCCGCTTCGCCCTCGGAGCTGCATCTCCTCGGGGGAGACTCCAGAGCTCAGCTCCTGACCCCCCA